>JAZARR010000146.1:6637500-7237500 GCA_037389465.1 Baylisascaris procyonis
TTAAGGCATTTCGTTCGTTTGATTGAGATGTTGTTTCAAAAAGCATATCTGTAATGTCTTCCATTTCAGACATATCCTTTTCCTCCCATAAGAGCACCTTGCCATGGTTCTCTTCCGCATCACTTGAGCGGTGATCCACGATAGATGAAGAGGCATTTGCACGAGTGCTCGTAGTGAAAGTCATAGGATCTTTGCCGTCCAAGGAACTTCGGTCGTACTTCCCTTCTCTTTTCCCATTTGTTCCCCACGACTCTTGCATGATCCTCTGTACATCATAAGCATTAGCGTCTTCTACAACATATGCCAATTGTTCATCGATGGACACCTGAAAGTGAATATATAAGTTTGGCACACGTACACTAAAGAAATTACGTTAAATGAGCAAAAGGGAATAAAGAAGGTAGAACCTGTGTATTTTTTGATCGGTCATCACCACCTGAGGTCCCAATGAGGTCATCGAGTACCACCGTTGTTACGTTCGAGCAATCCTCCTTCAATCTTAAGTTTTCTCTGGTTAAAATGTTATGTAAATAAATAAATCGCACATCATAAATACATGTATATAACAACCAATTGGATTATCAAGATTATTCAACAATAGCAAAATGAAAATATTTCATTTTGAAGCGTTAGCAAAAACTTTCAAAAGTGCTTATTGAACTTTCAACTCGCTATGAAAAGAGTTAAGAGCACTTGAGCTTTCAAAGCGACAGTGAGAATTAAATACAATTAAAAAAAAAGAAGAAAATACGTACGCTCTCATGATGTACATATATCATTGTTACTGATATGAACACTGATATGAATCAGTGATACCGCTTTAACCGAATCTTACACATTGCAGTCTAATTGATTTGTAATTTATAATATCGCAATACAGTACAACATAAGCAAACCTTAAACTAGAAGCTAACAGCATTGAGAGCGTCTCTTGCACAGTAACAATGTGATGCGTTAATTTTATGAAATCTCTGCGATATTTGTTCAAAATTAGATCCCCATTGCTATGCTCAAATGATAAATGACCGTTGATAAGAACGCCAAAATGCTACGAATTACCGTCGATGTTGAAATAACGAAGAAAGATGGTACTACACGCTTATGTGCCGCATATTTCATCACAAATGGTGACCCACAATGAGTGTGTAAACCGCGACGCAATCAACCGCGCTCATATCATACGGTAGTGATCAACCATGAAGGCATACATTTACGTTGCTCCAATCTCTTATCCTAAATGAAGACAAAATAAGCAAGCTAGTAAATGAAATATTATTCCTCACTTTTTAGCTGTGAGCGGTGAGATATCACCATTCGTTTTCGACACGATAGCGTTCCCAGCTACATTTGCCTCAGATTCGTCGAGCTTTGCCTCATTGTCGTGCTCGTTGAAAACATCCTTCTTAAGTATAGAAATGTTTGAAAGGGCTGGTTGGTTGGTGATCGCATCTGCTGAAAACATTTCCATTATGTGTATCGGTAGTTCGCAGATGACGCTCTTGTTATTATATATAATAGTAAGGGGTTGAGATGATGATGAGAAACTTCCTTTCACAGGACAAAGTAGGCTGAGATGATGAACAATTTGTAACAATTCGTTCGCTCACTATTCGTAGTAATTCAGAGGCGAAGAATTTCATGAATAATACAAAATGAAAAATGAAAGTTAGAGCTCAAAAATGTGAGATTTTAAAAATTATTTTCTCAGGGTCTTCGAATTTTAACGCAGTTTGGTGTGAATCAGTTAGATGAATGCGTTTTTATAAGAAAAATTGAGAAGCCGGATATTAAGGTTGCTTGAGTTGCGATAGATCCCTTCGACCTTTACATTTACCCTGCTATCCTTCATAGCGCAGATCGGAGGATTTCCTGCGTGAAATTTTTTCGACAACACACAGCTTGCTTCCAGGTGTGCTTCACTCAGCCATATGCAATATCAAGGTCCTAGAAGAACTCTTTATGCCAATTAATGGCACTATCAACTGATTCATACTTCATACTGATTCATTTATTTTACTCTACAATTTTACAATTTTTATTTTTTTTTTCAATTTCTGAGTTTCACTAATTTTATTTTACTTTATAATTTTAAAATTTACAGTTTCTGGGTTCTACTAAGCGCCTCACGTGTAAAGCATTTTCAAAGTGATCGTCGCAAAACTTCTGGCCCTCAAAAGCGGCGATCGGGTATCTAAATGCACTAAAGAAATAGACTTTTCAATCAGCTTAGTTCTCTCGCATGCCCATCAAAAAATTTCCTAAAAACTAGCTAACGCACTCAAAATTATATGATATAGAGGAATACGACCTTTAGTGACCTCTCAATGATCGCAATATATTGCTGAGGAAAACTAAAACACAGTTACCTTTCGTCAATTCAACAGGTCTTAACTTGTTTCCTTTTGAAATGCAACAACCGCATAACCTTCTACCGATTTCACCAATTTTGCCGCCTCCTTTCGACTCAGTTGCTGCCTGAAACTTTGCATGAATTTCATCATCTGAATTGTTACATATCGATAAAAATAATTCCATGATAAAGGCTCTACCTAATAAGGGAGATATAAAAAGAACACACAGAGTTCAACATATCCCCGCAACTAATATTTTATAGCACTAATATAGGGAAGATTATTGGGCTACTACTGTCTCAGTGAGCAAAACAAGCATAGAGACGAGGTGCAAATGCGAATTCATTCGATCACATACCGGATCGATATCCACACTACGCATATAGAACGTTATATAACCACCTCGCCTCACCTGAAATTATTGTTCCATGAAAACCTATTAAATGATTCATAAATGGCGACGAGTACTGTCTGCTAAATAACAGTATCACGCATCTACTGTTCTACTCAGTGACAATGTCTAAACAGTTCACTTTCAGTGTGTCCACATTTTGTATGTCATTTGATACTGGGAAAATGTCTTATATAACCTCCTTCATTTTTGCCCCCTATAGAGCTTCAAAACAGCTTCAAAAACAAGGGCAAAGTTGGACGACCATAAAAATCAGCCCCAATAAGACAATTAAAAAGTGGGAAGCATTTGCTAAGTGCTATGATTTACACAGCATATTGAAATGATACAAAATTTATATGGTATATAAAAAAAGCAGAATTAGTTAGCACTCAATTTGGATGATAGCATCATTGAAATGAATCACTTCCAATGATTTCTATTCCCACATCACAATTACGTGGCTGAGAGTCTTTTTTTTCTGCTCTCTTCTCATTGCGAATAAAAATTGTTTTATATATATAAATAAATAAATAAATAAATAAATAAATAAATAAATAAATAAATAAATAAATAAATGAATAAATAAATAAATAAATAAATAAATATATATATATATATATATATATATATATATATATATATATATATATATATATATATATATATATATATATATATGTGTAGAAGTTTTAACATAGAACAAAACTACAAAGAAGGTGATAGTCGCGCTGTAAAAGAGTTATATTTTCTACTCTATATGAGCTCATAGACTCAGTATGCAAATTGCACTTAACATTTAAATAAGTGCTCGATATGCAAATTGTACTCATTATGCGAATTGTGCTCAGCACACAAATATAACAGTGATGAGAAAAAGATAGTTGAGAAAATTGTTTCACATCACCTTAAAAATTTTTTAAATACCATAGAACGATATGCATCGGCGAATTTCATCATCAGCTGTGAGTAGAAAAACGATACAAACGGTCCAAAAACGGTACAAAAAAATTAGTTTATTTTATCTTCTTGTACAGTCCTGTTACATTCGCACGAAAGACCTCAGATTTATGGATTTTCCTTGTGGTTGAGTGAAAGTGCAGCAAATATGTTTCATTTTCATCAGTGGATTGCTAATGACTAAATAAATTGCAAATGCTAAGAGCATAAAAAGGAATACGGAAGTTTTAGATCAGTGATTCTTTAAGGATGTGATGCGCCACATAAGTATAACGGAAGAGGTTGATAGCAAGTGGGGTGTGAATCTGTACCGTCTTAGACTTTCTTTATGTCGCATTATTATGTTACAAAATTTTATTTTATTTTGTTTTAATTCAAAATATTATTGGGATTTATCTGTTTTGTTTGCCACCTTATTCCATTTCAATATGAAGAGTTTGATGTGCGGCGAATAGATTTTTATTCTGAAAGGATAGCTCAAAAAAGCTTAAGAACCATTGTGTTTTATAGTTAGGCATTTGAACGGAATTTATTTGGAATGAAATAGGGAAGCGCCCACAATTATTCCCACAACAACGATCGATAAATTTTTTTCCCACAGACTGCATTCAATAGAGACATAACAAGCCATCAATTGGGAAAACGCATTAACGCGATTCGTCATTTGTGCCAGTATGCTTTTTGATTAACTGGTGAGTCCAACATAGCGCTAAAGGCCAGTGTACATCAATAATGATAAAATGTGAAGAGACAACGACTCATAAAAAGCAGATCTCTATCGTCACAAACTTTTTAAAGATATCAAAACGTTAACAGCAATATCGAAATATAAGATTATACTAACAAATGGCTGCGTGGAACAGTGAAAATAGATATGGTTGCTTTATCTAAGTTACAATAAGTTTTAAAAACACAAGCGATTTATAAATACGAAAAGCACTGATAGCTCAAATGCACCGTGCCAAATTCAATAGTTTTTGTTTTTTTTTTTATGAAGTGCCCATATCGGTGGGATTGGCGGCAAAAGTGGCGCTGATAAATACACATAATCGCATCGCATTAGCTGTCATACTTCAGCTAACATTCTCGGCGAAAATGAGTTACAATAAAGCATTTTGAGACTACGTCAGCTAACGCCGTTGCTAAGCAAAACTGCTCTGAGGTTGGCAATGTTCGACTAGCATGGGAATTGAACGCTATTCAAAACGACTGGCGTTAGACATCTCTCGGACTACGGATTTCTTTACGCACATTTCTTTCAAAATGATTATTTCTTGCAAGAAATTTTTTACTTGGAAATCTATACGCAAATGGAAATATTCTTTGCGCTTATCAAAGATTAGCCACGAATATTCAATAAATTCCAAAAAAAACCTCGAAAGTCATTGGAAATGTTTCAAAAATGAGCAAAAGCTTTGATGCATTTGAATTTATAGTCGTTTCAATACTTCTATTCGCAAAAAAAAAAGCAAAGTGATTGCATCAAGACAGTTGACAATGCCTAAAACTGCAAACTAACTCAACGACTCTCAGTAAGGCTAATCCGGTGTAATAAAAAAAAATCGAATAAGATGTACCGAAAAGTTTCGCCCGCCATCGAACTCTTTTAGTTTGGCTCGTAAAATCTCGTTGAATGAAAAAAAATGACATATATGGCGTATTTAATTAGTCAAATATTTATCCACAGACGGTTGAGCGTTCAGCTTATATGCAGCACTTTTGTACTCTAGTAAAAGAGAAGCAAAAAAGAAAGACCGTTGCATAATTGAAAAATGAAAGCGAAATATAAAGCAGTATATGCCTTAATCGTATCTCCATCATGTAATATGTACAAAAAAACAAACAAAGCTCATATGTCGCCTTCAAATGAATGAACGATATGCCCACACTCATTAAGTTGCCTACAGCGTTCGCTAGATAATCAAAATAAAAACAAGAAAATGTCAGTGAAATTCGCTAATAGAAAGAAGTTTTGATGAAAGTTGTTTGAGCAATGCACGAGAATACGTTAATTAGAATCTACACAAGATAGTATTGGAGGCATTCCTTGAGGCATCGCTGCGAAAATGCACTGGATTATTATATGATCAAAAATTGTTTGAACTGAAGATCAAGAACTGAGGCTAGCTAATTCGAATCGTTTAGGCGATGATCTGCGAAGACACACCAATCGATGTCTATAGCAGCTGTGTGCGGAAAAATTTTGGCGAAATCTTGCAATGTGTGTTATCAGAAATGCTGATGTTTTTGCAGCTGTTAATCGTAATGTTGACATTGATGTCCCTAGTGTTCTTGCAAATTCACCCTCAAGTTACTCAGCTCATCTCTACTTCACTTTCCTCCCCTCTTCCCTCGATATTCAGTGCATTCAGACGTTTTTTTTTGCCCTAACTGACCTCATTATCTTGAAAAAAAAAAAAACGCAACGAAATAGAACCGTGAATTTTAAATTATTGCGACAACGATTGTAAACTGCACGAGAATTTTTTCTATATAGCACGATATTTGGCGAGGCACGCGTATTCAATAACAATTATTTCTACGCCTTAAAACGTAAGCATTGTAGAAACGTAGAAATGTTATGGGAATTGAAAAAAGAAAAAATGTAGTAACCAATCAAGCCGCAGTGGTCTTATACGAGTTCCGAATATGCGAGTTTTTCAATACCGGAGCACTAATATTGCAATCAATAGTGAATATGAGCGGAAATTCCCACAATGACGCTCATTGCCTATATTGAATAGTGAATGCAGCAATGACGGTTATTAAGTTTTGACGATACGAAGCTTTATGGTGAATAAAATTTCACCCTATTTCAGCATAAAATTTTACTATGGTAGGTGAAGAAGAGAACTGAGAAGCATGTGAATTTTGGTTTCTGAAACAGAAAATATAAGTTAACCATTCCATTTTAGATGAACTTTTTTATTCGTCGCAAAGCATTTTCACACCGTTGCGATATTCTCAATGGTATATTTTCATAACAATTACATAGTCTCATCGATTGAGAGCTAAAGCAAGCAAGCATCGTTGATTTTGGAAGCATAGCTGTCGAGTGTGAAATTGTCTGCAATAGCAGCACAAACGGCGCGCGTATTTAAAAATGGTAAACATCGTTCGAAAATTTCATCAAAAAGCGTCACATTGAATCGTTCGCAAAATGCATATGATTCATGAGAAGAAGCAAGAAGCGACATGATTCTATTGAAACAATTCAAATTCTCACATTTGAAAGCTATTGTTTTGGCGACAATTTATTCGTACTTTTGAACGTGTTGAAATTTATTCCGTGAATTTCAAGCAAACTGAATACGTTCGCCCACTATAGATGTAGAAAAATGCTAAAAGACATAGATAACTCACAAATAATATGGCGATTGATCTTGTTTTCTTTGTTGCGCAAATTGATTTCGAAACAAAGCACATCCGAATAGCAAGTCAATTGTTATAGTGCTTAGCGTTTGGTTTATGCAAATATCGCTTGCCACATCGATGGTCGGCGCTTCCGTTTATGTTGCAGTGGATATAGCTCCACCGATACTTACAATTTAGCAAAGTAATTAACAATTTTGAAAGGATATCGTCCATATATTCTTACGATAAGTTGAAAAATATAAAAAATAAATGACCAAAGATCCCTTTTGGTCTCTAACGATATTATAAAGCTATATACTTCTATTATTTCTAGCTAAAATATAATGCTCGTTGTGATCGAGAAAAATGTTCTTAAGTAGACATGAAAAACATTTAGCTCGAATAGTATCTCACAGTATTAGACAGATTAGAAATCATCATAAAATATTCCGATACGCATAACGTTCCAGTTAGCACGAATCACAAAGGCCTTACAATCTATCTTCAGTATTTTTGCAGTGGCTACTCTCAGGTTCTGAAGTTAGCCGATCAGTTCTCCTCAATCATTTTTTGACTCAGTGGAGAAGTCAACTCCACAGCGGTCAAAGTCTCCTAGTCAAAGTGCACAGCCAATTATTTGCAGAGCGCAAAGGTCACCGACAATGCATTCTGACATAACACTCTTCAAATGAAAATTCAGAAAAAAAAAAAAACAAAATAAAAGTTGGCATGATTCACTTGCGAAAAGAGCTGTGAATCGTGATGCACATTATACACGTGGCAATGCTTTCGAGGGAATTTTCAGTGGTCGCGACCTTAGTTAATGCAATAAGGGAGGAAGGATGAGCTGTTTCACACCGCGTTGTGGCAGGTGATTGCAACAGGTGTTAAAATCATAAAACCGAGAAAAGTCGTCGAAATGAAAAAAAAAAACAGTCGAGCGGACTGAAGGATGTCGAAAATGAGGTGAAATTTCGGTGATAACTAAAACTGAATTGGACGAAATAACTGAAGAAAAACAATTCCGCCTCCAAAGATGCCGTTTTTAAACTGTTCATTGGCGGATATCGTCAGGAAATTTTTGATTCATATTAGAAATGACTCGCATTACGAATGACTCATTTCCAACTTTTCAAAGGCCCCTTGAAGAGATTCTAAAAATAAAAAATACCAGACGCTTTATTACTAGTCAATCGGAAGTTTCACTACATATTAGCCACAAAAAAATCTTGCTAACAGCTGCATTGCGGTAAAGTTGGAAAAGTTGAAGATTTATTTGGGTGCACTTCTTTATAAAGGACTTTCTATCTCGAATGTGCACACAAAAAAATAAGCAAAAAAATATGAACAATATGGGGAAGGCAAACTTCCTGAAAATTTTCAAAGAATAAAAGTGATAGAGGCACTTTCAATATGTGCGCTTTATTGGCTATTTGCGATGAACGTCCCTCCGAGAACAAGTAATCGGAAGTTGTAACTGCATATAAGATAAACGGAATGAGATAGAGCATGAAAAAGGCGACAATGAACGTGGATTTCGTGTGGAACGATGTGGCACTCTGAACGTTGGAGCGGATGTGTACGCTGTAGAAGTGCCCACATTTACAAAGTTAACATAGCACATCTCGATGTGCGTTCATCAAAAAGTGGTTTTACCACTTCATCACTTCAAATCCTAACAAGACAAATGCGCAGGCTTCCGAAAGCATTTCTGATGCAACATCAGCTGAAACCTTTCATACCCTCGAGAGCGCCTACTTTATCGTTTTATTACCTACGAAAGTGGATTGCAGCCAGTCTAAAGAGAATCAGGTCATTAGAAAACAACAACTACGCGATTCACAGAAATGATAAAAATTTGATGGGCAAAGATAAACGAAGATATCCGTGAAAGATCAGTTTTAACAGCAGGAACACCAAGTTTCAGGCAAAACGTGCATCGAGGTGGCTTCTGCTTCAATCTGGATCTTCAAGAGGGTTTAGCGATCACTAAGTCATTGAAAATGACACTATACCTCGTAGATATGAACAATAATATCAGTAGGTAAGTACTGCAATTTTAAATGAGAAATTTATGGCTTGAGTGAAACTTTAGCAAAAATATAGTGGAAATAGAAGTATATTTTACAAAAAAATGAAGCTGATGTCAATTTTACTCCCATTTCGCGTTTCTCTTTGAAAATTGACTTGGATTCTAGAAGCACATTGTGTCCTTAAAGCAGGTGATGATGTCGATAAAGCAAAGAGAAAGTGACACGAATTGAATAAATAAGAAGCAAAATGAAATAGAGCAGCACACAGGATGAGAGCACGCGAATCGCAGCAACGTCAATATTAGCTCATTGAAGGAGGCGGAGGGGCGTTTAAAGTTTTCCTGCTTGAACGTAAACAGTAGCCAGTTGAAACTGCCAGGGGTGCAGTCAGTCTACAAGCATTCTGCTATATATTGTTGCAGAATCCTATCTACTCATCACGCACCACCTAGCTTTACCACCTACAGCTTTGCACTTCGCAGTTATTCATGTAAATTTCTGAAGTGAGAGTAATTAGCACTGAAATAGAAAGGAAACAATCAAAGTCTACTGTGAAATCATAGTAAGATCAGACTTTTCATTATTTACATGAGAATCAACTGTTTGATCTCATTAGATCTATTATGTGCCGTTTGTTATTGAATGAAACAATAAATAATGATAAAATGACGACAGTGAGGGTTAAAAAAAGGAAGATTGCGGCTATCTTCACAGATCACTGAGCAGAAATTACACGAAGTGCGATATTAACTGCCTCAAATTATTCGAAAATTGCAAAAGTTTATCTGAACTTCATCGTGGAAATTTCCAAATTTGTGAATAGATTCGAATCGATCGTTGAAGGGATAATTGTTTTTTCGACAGGCTGTTTAAGCGCCTTCGATATCGTTTTTAGTGTACTTCTCGCATACCAAATAAATTTCTCTCTCAAAAAAAAGGGCCATTTTAAAATTTCGTGCATAGTTTTGTCTCGCTTTATGTTGTTTAACTGAAATTTTCCTTTGCATGAACTCTTTTTCTAATTTTCGAGAATTTACTAATTTTCAATTTTACAAAAATTCAAACCAAAAACTCTATGAGAGTTTTAAATTTGAAATTTTCCAAAACGGCTTCACTAATAAAATTTCCATCAAAGAAATTAGGATTTGTCAAGCTTTCAATTGATCATACTTGCAAAAAACTGATAAATTTTCTTCAGATTTCTAAGGCATTCTGCTCAAAAAAAAAAAGATTCTCTATGGCTATCTCAGTTATTTTCGAAAAATATTTTAATCTATGCACTCAAAAAAAAGCTATGCTTGAGCGTATCATTCGGCCTAAATGCATATCGTTATAAGGTCTCGATGAAAAGAAAGATTTTAGAAAACATTTAACTGTGAAAAAAATTTTTTGAGTTTATAAATTGCAGTATATTTCCAACCGGCTTCTTCAACCTCCAACCAGCTTCAATCATTCGAAATGTTCATACATTTGTAGCACAAATGCTTCATTAAGCAATTATTTTTGGAGCATCAAATTTTATTTTGACGGTTTTTTTTTCTTGCCGAAATTCAAAATTATATTAGCAAAGTTTCATTTTGTAAGAAGCATTATTCGGAATGGCAATTGAATCGTAATAAATTTTTCTTTGCAAGTTGCGATGATAATAAAATTCTATAGTTGCAAAAAAAAAAAAAAAACAATCCTGAGACGCGTATTCAAATCAATCGCTTCCTGGTAATAGCGATCAGTTAAAAATTTCCATTCCCTTAAAGATGTGCCCTGAGGCCATTGCCAAGGCCGAGATTTGAAAACCCAACAAACAAACAAAAGTTTGTCGATAGCAAGTCGAGAGCATATCTAGGCCGTGATCTTTTACTGCTAAAAATTGGTGACGCCTCAAAAATTTTGCCGATGCTTTAGAGCTGTGAACAATGTGTTTGGATGCGGTTGTCAAAAAATGACACCATGTTGAATTATTAGAAAATATCTTCACAGGAAGATGCGTTCAACAATCTTTTCTAGCTTTCTGCAGTGATCATCCGCGTTATAAAATAGGTATCTTTGTGATTAATTTTAAACCGTTCACCCATTTAGCGCAGCAAACATGTTGGAAAATTTGAATGATATTCAGCTGATCAATGACAATTTCAGCTAATCGATAAACCAGAAAGCGCTTAAATAAAATCAAATAAATGTGTTCTGCAATCAAACTTGGTAAAAAAAACACTGTTTCCGATTATTTAAAACATAAACGATGATGTATATAATTTTATCTCGAACTTTACATGTGGCGCTAGAAAGATAGTATATATCCTGCACATTGTGCATTAATGGTTTGTAAAATAAAAATTATAATTTGTTTTTTTATTCAGCGATGTGGATTTTGATATTATCCCTTATTCTAGGCTTCAGAGAATCAGCACTTTTTGGGGCACACAGATACTATCGCTGGACGAACTTAATTCATATGTCGCTTTGATGCTGGACAACATTCGTCCTTGAATGACCACTTGTGGTCAAATCCCAAGCACTCATACATGCGCTCTATTCTTTCTTTTCTGCTCTACACTTTATTATTCAGTATTCATTCTGTATCAAAGAAGATTAACTTGTCAACAGATATCGTCAGCCATAAAAGATAATTTTTTAGACACCGATAATGATTTCAGAATGGCTAGTAGCACTGAACTCATAGCAATCTTTATTATTTCAAATTTGATTGAGTTGTAAAAATGTGAGAAACTAGACTCTTTGGAAAAAGATAACAAAGTTCATAATCCCGATTAACATATTTCAAAAAAAGCCCATGGATCGACTGCAAAAGCGAGACAAACGATTTGGTACCTAACAATAAGAGAAATTATGACTGTACACAGTCAAAATCCATGCTGAAGCATCTGAATGTTGAATTCTATGAATTTCAGCCATAAACGAGAGTGAACTTTCTATCTGCCTCAACAAGAGCAAAACGCTTCGTCGCCACGCTCACCTCTAACAAACAAATATGCGATGATGCAGCAAATTTCTTCAGCTGTTTATAAAACAGTTAACAAGAGCTTGTCGATTGTGCATCAACCGACTGCCACAATGTGTAGGCGCTCGAAATGAACGCGATGGGAACTACAGTTAAACTTTTCCTTTCAGCGATCGGATATGTGATCCTCGATGCATCAGCATATCTCAGTGGGCAAAAATAATTAGTTTATACCAGTTTATTGAAACATGCAATCTTTGTGTTAAGATTGGTCTAAAAACGGTCGATCCTGAGCAATCGTTGTCGCAACCTCCATCAGTAGACCATCAGGATACGGCATTTATTACCACAACAGATGTGATATGATGTTCAAGGGGGCTCTGTAAATATCTTTTAGCACAACAATTTACACTAAAATGTCTAAACAAATCGGCCATTAATAGCTTCCAACAAGCAGCAGAGTTTTTGCATGCTAATTGGGAGCTGAGGTATTGCAAAAGCTCGTCGAAAATCCTCACTTATCCTTAAGACTTTCGGGTTTCACGCTTCTTTCCTTATCAATAAATGGTTAAGTTTGAGCTGAAGAGAAGCCCGAAATTAAATAAGAAAATGAATGTATTAGCTATTAACTTGAACAGAAATTATCATCCTCACTAAAGAAAAATATTGTTAAAATCTTTGCATCAAATGAGCAAAATTTTTTTTTGAATGCTTCTATTGGTATGATGTACATGACAATTGGCTAATATAATACACTCAAAACGAGAACTCTCACCGAATGCTGAAAATATTTGTTGAAAGATTCACAGCGAAAATCACAAATTTTTAGTCGAAGAGTGCAATTGGACACGTATTGAATTGATATTATTCGTTCTTTATTATCACTCCACCTAGATTGTAAATGAACTATGACAGAAAAAAAGTAAAAAGAGTAAAAAAAAATCGAGTCAACAGGAAATATTGACATTTGCAAAAATATTTCACAACTTTAAGAAAAAATTCCACTACATCCTTTTGCACTATTTCAACGTTTCACTTTTGCCTTTAAATTTCGGAAAAGGTGAAGTAATGATGAATAGTTGAATAGCGTTTCAATTTATGAGAACACTTCATAGTCTTTTGACTTAATGTCTTATATTGTGCAGCAATTATATATTTAACTATTGCAGTAAGATAGTCGCCTATTTCTATCAGTATCAAATTATGTGTAAAAATCGAGCGTATATGGAAGTGATTTCTCTATTGGATGCAAAAAAAAACTGATGCAGTGGTATATGACTATGAATTAGAATTAATATATCAATATAATGACTATCACTTGTAAAAACAAGAAATATTAAATATATTTAGGCAGTGTACTGTGTTCATGCCAAATGTAAGGAGAAATTGTTAAGTATTATTCGAATCATAACTACTGACAGAAAAACCCCCAAAAAACCTGCTTGACGTGTTTCTTATTTGGTAATTACGAGAAACCAATGGGAAGCCTCATAATAAACAAATTATCAATTGAAGAAACCAATAAGAAATATGCTTTATTGGCAATTAAGTGGATTTATGGTATACAAAATGCTGCTTTTTATTGGTCAGTTGAATTTTTTCGCAAAAAACGGTCATTTCTGAAGCAAATAGTTGAGGGTTTAGTGAATTATTTTAGGTGATATACGGTAGACTAATTTGAGATTGCAGTGACAGCTAATTAACAAGTCGTTGCAGAGCGCTCATGACTGTTCGTTTAACTCAGTCTCTACATATGCCTATGCTTTTTCGTTTGGAAGCAACCTTCTAAGGGAAGGCCTAAATTGGCCGTTTACGCTGAAAACACCTGAGTATACGGATCGCTGTCATTGCTGAATTTAGTGACTCTTTGTTCCTTTACGAGTATAAAGACGGTCTTTTGTATGATGAGCATACTGCGTCGACGAAGTTTTGGGGCAATTCCAAATCGGGCAACAGCGATCATGTGTTACCCTAAAGTTTGCTGTTGGGGTGAGCTTTGGATTTAAATATTGTTAATAGAACCATAACCCTGCAAACTAGTCAGTAAAAGAAGACGGCGTGAAATTACGGGCAGAAGCAAATCGGAATACGACAGGCCCAAGGCTTTTTAGTCTCATCTCTCCTCCTTTTTCTTCGGCTTTTGAGGAAAGTCATAAGAAAATGGGCAGTCGTCGTTTAGAGAATTCAAATAAATTATGAGCAGATTATGCCGTTATCAGCTCTACCCATAGCCTACCTCAAACTTTTAAAACCGATCCGGTAATTGGAGAAAACATCTAATTTGCAATTACAAGCGATGTAGAATGGTCGAAAACCAATTTCAAGTCTTCATCGACGAACTGAAAGAAAAGATTTATTTGTTTTTGCCAAGCGATATCGAAACTGAAATGATATTTTAATTAAGGATCAGCTTTAATATGCTTTAGTCGAATGACCTCTTCCATTCTTCTGTACTGCACCTTTTTTGAGATAAAAGATTTGGTTCAAACACAAGGAAATACTCTGAACTCGATTACTTCTCGTACACAAATTTCAGTGCCTGATTCCACTGATAATACTATCACCAGCAAAAACCGAATTAAGCGGCAAGCAAATGTATTTCGAAATTGAGCATTGAGCTGAAATATTTATTGATGCTTGAGCACAATATCATAATTTCATATATGAATTTGCGCTCACGAATTGCGTCCATAGAAGTGAGATGCAAAACTGGAGAGCTTTCAAGCTGTTTGGGTAACCGTCACAACATAAACGGTACAAAAAATGTACAAATTTCGACAGTGAAAAATAATTAGTTAGACTGATGAATTTTAAATGCATTCATTACCTATGGAAGCAATAACAACGTTCTTTTTGCCAAATAAGAAATTAGACGAAACCAAACGCTTATGCAGTGACTTGGTAGAAGAATGCCCTAAAAAGAAAGAAAATTTTTGCGATACATATACTTACTAAAAAATGGCGTTTTACTATATTGACAAGAGAAACGAGCGATTGATTGTGGCATGACAACAAGTAAGTGCGCTAATAAAACACTTTTTGCGGAAGGAAATATGACATTTTCAACAAATTTTGATGTTTTTAGAATGATACAACATTGCAGTGTCCGAGGAGTTGAACGTGAATGACGACACCCTCACATTGCATAGCTGACTCAAAATTTTTTGAGAAGGAAACAAGAATAAAAGCATTTACGTCGCTCATAGGTATGTGGAAGCGCCTTTCTTGCAAATACTATCAACCTGCAATCAATAGCATTTTGATGTGTGAAATTTGCAATTAGCGTGTAGTTTACAAAAACTTACTTGTTGCTGCATCCATGCTGAGATAAGTTCTGGTAGCTTTACAAGGTAAACCTAATTTAGCTAAATTAAGGCAGATTGTAGGCCCAAAGTTGTTTGCAACTCATCGACATTTGCCATTCCGATGGAAAACTGATTGAATGCAGTGACAGAATTTGATCAGGTCTGATAGAGTGGACACTCACAATCCCGATGTACAAGGGTAGAAGTTTGCCTGGAAACTGAAGCTGTAAGAGAGGTTTTCAAGAGGGTTTATCAAGGGGGTAAGTGGAAAAGACAGCTCAATCACCAGGTCGGCTCAGCGCAGAAGTTTTGCGACCTCAGAAATGCTGAATTTAAATGGTGCTAGAGATGGGTTCTGTCCAGCACACAAACAAATTCAGGATTCAGAGATCTCCGTGAAAGATTTCACTGTATTGGTTGGAGGAGATAGGGTGCAGTTAGGCACTTTTGTGAGGGGAAATTTTCTTAAAAAAAGGAGAAGCCATGCAACAGTGGTGTATGAACATTGTGCACATACTGAATTGCACACTGAGTTGAGCTGAGTGCCTCACAATTGATCGTCTCTAGTTAATGGGCACTTCATCGGCACAGTTTCCACGGTGATATGTGCGACTGGGATTGTGAGCGAGCGAGTGAAAATGAAACAACGTACACGTTGGCTGCAATCTCATGCGTTTCCTAAGAGCGGCACCTCCTTCGTTTGCCACGTTTCTGCTATTTCTACTGCTATCACCGCTAAGTTGTAGATAGCGAGTTTTGAATACAGCGGTAGTGGATATGTGCCCATGGTTTTGCTTATGAGCTGCGTCATTTCACCTTGTAAACCTCGTCGATCGTACACTTGCCTCTTTCCACCTATAATTATTCGTTATGATCACAAATACTGCTCTTTCTTCAGAGGAAGCAAGATAAATAAAGATCATCTAAGAGAAGATAATTCAAACTATGTGGAATTTAGGAATTTCTAATTCCACTGTCAACTGCGAAGAAGGCAATTTTGACTACGGGAGGTGGGCCTCTAGAATTGGTTCCATTTTTTTCAGAACAGGAGGCGAGCTCATGCACAGAAGTATATATGGATTACTTGCAGAGATGGTGGGTTGCACGCAGATATTCAACAACACTGTTGGTGCGCAAATCCATAAACAGGGTTTCGTGAAATCATGGAAGAAATTTCAGTGAACGATAAGCTAGTGACAGGACGAAGAGGAACAACGAGGAGAGGGACAGGGAGGAGAAGGAAGTTGATTAGGTATAGGGCAGTGGGATAGGGAAAGTCAGTGAATTTGTATAGCGGCGATGTGGATTGATGTGGTATCGATCGTGTCGCAGTGCGAGACGCTTTCTAGCTTCGTGACGGCATCACAAAAGCGCGCCTCGTTGTGCTCTTGAATTGAATTTGCATGCCTTACACAAAGCAAACTGCACTGCGTGTTCCACAGTGCGTTGCCGCCTATTCACTGCGCAGCTTCTGTTAAGCATGTGCTTGCACACACACACACACACACACACACACACACACACACACACACACACACACACACACACACACACACACACACACGCACGTACGCAGACTCACACACACATACACGCACAATGGCACGCACGCGCGCAGACACAAACAAACAAACACACACGTAAACAAACAAAAAACAAGCGCACCCACGCACGTAAACAAACACACACATATATATGCACACAAACAAAAAGAAACATACACACAAAATACGCACACTCAAACATAAGAAAAAACACAAGCAACATACGCACACAAAACATACTCGCACACAAACAGAAAACACATCCATGTACAACACGCACGTACTCACAAACACACACACACACACATGCACGCACACACAGGCACGCACGCACGCACGCGCGCACACAAAAACAAACAAACAAACAAACAAACAAAGGAGCATATATACAAGCACACACATAAACAATCACGCGAACACACAAGCAGAGCCGCAATCGAGGTCCGAATCAGAGAGCGTAGACGCTCTGATAAGCTAAACTGCGACAGTCTCCTCCAGTCGCATTCATTTACTGCATAAATCGCATCAATTCTACTGGGCATATTGTACAGTAGGCTTCATGAAGGAGTTCCAATCCCAGTCTGCTAATAGCAGTTTTACTCATCGTCAAGCAATGGTTATCATTTCAGTTCGAGGAAGAATGAGTTGGTTGTTAGCAGTAAAATGTTACCTATGTAAATATTTTGCTCGCATTTTGTGAGATCTGATTACCTTCAGCAGTAAAACATCCTCGTTAGGAAGAAACATGACGATCAAGAAAGTCTGCTCAATTGGTACGAAAGTAGCATACGAGCGATATTCATAATGACTCCAGACCGCTGTTATACGTATGATTCCTGCTTATGACTCATGACATTAATGCCCACTATTAATCATGCTTATGAAAAATGGAATCAGCAAATAGTTAGCAATCTTATGCTAATTTCGAATATTGAAGCTGGAAAATCAGTAGTAATCTTGCATCGAAAACCAGAACTTAAAAAAATTTGTTTGCATTCTATGCTAGAAACCAATCAACAATAGTGCAATTCAAACAACAGAGTTTCTGTAAATTTCTTCAGTCACACTTAAACAACAGCAATGAAAACTGCAAGTAATAGTTCATCACCTATGTAGGCGAATATATTATTCGCTGAAGGAGTATTTCTTTCTCATTTATTTCCTATCAGATGAGCTTTATTTGTTCGAAATGAAGATCACCTGTGGAAGTCGAGCACTCATCGACGTCATTCAAATGCAGCGATCAAAAGATTTATTCGAAAGATATAAATCGCCTGCCATTCACTCGATGGGCGCCCTTAAAAAGTTTGGAAATCTCACTTCTCCAATTGAAATGCAATGCAAATTCAAAAAGAATATATTAGATGGAAAGGGCCATCCCTCTTTCTGGAGGACGTAGTTCGAAACGGCCCGCTGAAGTGCTCAACAATCCTTTCGAGAGCTGCTACGGAAGCTGGCAGTTCAAGCTGCAACCTGCGACTGTACAGAAAATGATTAGTGGCCACGGTCCTTATAATATGTCTGCAGAATATATCTAATAAATGGTCCCAAAGGCTCATAAAAGCTGCTTTCAATATTGCGTTTTTCCTGATATGCTGGGAAATGAAAGTGTAAAAACAAGAAAGTATTGAAGCAAATAAAGGTTTAAAG
Organism: Baylisascaris procyonis; assembly: GCA_037389465.1. Classification (NCBI taxonomy): domain Eukaryota; kingdom Metazoa; phylum Nematoda; class Chromadorea; order Rhabditida; family Ascarididae; genus Baylisascaris; species Baylisascaris procyonis. Next base: position 6,656,045 of record JAZARR010000146.1, read on the forward strand.
CATGCCGCTCAGCAAGTCCACATCCTGCTACCCAGATTCTAAAGTTTATTCTCATTTCAACGAACGGGACCTATATTGTAAGTCGGATCAATATCTACACGGAAAATTGCCCATTGAACTTCCGCCATTGCTGTTCTGAACGACAAATTGCTCTACACAGCATTTTCCAATATTTCGAGCGGAAAAACTGTGATCGTTCCCGATAGTAATTGTGAAAAGTAGGAAGAGAATATAAAAACATGTAACTGAGTTGGTTAGTTACCTTCTATTGAGTTACCTTCTACGGTTTATAAAGGGGCAAGTGGAAACCAGCGATGAGGTAACCAATGTAACTTCATTAGATGCCATATTGTGGCGTACAGGTTGATACTTGCGACGGTGAGGGGAAGGGAAAGGGGAAGGAGACTAGGGGTGAGTGCGGACGAGACGATTGACACTTGAGAGTTGTTTGAATGAAATGGTGGTTTCAATGGTGCTCGTCGAGTGTGGTGACGATGGTGTTCGTGATGGCGTATGCGGCTCGCTGCTCAGGCGAAAGAGGAAATACGCTCTCAAGTAGTACGCCCTGCAATGATACATAAAGGAAGTATGAGCAATGCAGCCGCTCTGCGACGCGCTGTGTTGACAGCCGTCGCACTTAGGCACAGCCGGCTGTCGCCAGCATCGAGGTCACTCCAGCGAGAAAAGCAGCTTACTTTAACACACTTAACTTTTCGCCTTTTTTGCGCTTACAGCAGGATGCAATGAGAAAAATCAAGCGCATGTATCCGCTGATTTGTCGATCCTAGAATGGTGCTCACGTTCGATATGCAAAGCTCGAAGAGTGGGTTACTTTAGTGAGTACATCTTTCCGGTCTTGCGGATGTATTCACTGAGTGGGATGCATAAAGGTACTATGGTTAAATGCATTCCAAATGAGTTCAAACAATCCTTAGTGAAGCAAGTGTTGACTGATTTAAAACAATTCTTTACAGTGATCATTTCGCACTATTCACTGGAACTACTACGGATCGGTCAGCGGATATGGCTAAGAAAATAAATAATGAAAACCGAAATGAGCGCAACACGCACTCAGCAACAAACGATAAAAGATGAGCGGCGTTTGTAGGCCTTCTTCAGTTATTTATCCACTGAAAGGTGTCTACGCCCGTGTACGCATATTGAAGACAGAGAACACTTTTCGAACGCATTCGAAAATTTTATCACTAAATGCCGTCAAAATTTTGTCATCCTTAAAAGATAACGTTAAGCGATGAGCGAGCGTACTGTGCACACACACAAAACAAAACAACACAACGTAGTCGAATTAGGCATCATAAGTTGTGCGATGCGGGCAACGATAAGAAATGTAGCTGTGTGATGCACTGTCGCTTCTTTACATTTTTACCCACCTTCTCCATAGCTTACCTGTCAATTATGCAAAATTCTCATCTTTATTACTTTCGCCGGTTCAAGCCGAACCGATTAATGAAAATCTGGCAAGAATAGAACTGGTAATTGTCTTCTTATCCACAAAAAAAGAGAAAAAAACAAATCACCAGCATATATACTCCCATAAAATGCTAATCGATCATGAACAGTGCTAAAAACTATTCATTTCCTTCTGAACAACGAAACTCTTGTCAAAATACCTTGATAAACCTCGAAAATAGAAGGCAATCAAGATTCTCATTGCTTTTACGCTCGATTACCGCTTAATAAAAAATATAGTGCAGTGCAAAAATTTTATATTTATATGACGCCATTTCCTAAGAAGTTAACTGCCAACGCCTATAGTATTGAATATGTTCTTTCCCTGCCGATAATTGAAATGAATTACGAACAAATCATAAAACACCTTTTCTGATAGTGCCGACTATTCTCAAAAATTTTCAATAAAATAATTATTCCTTCTTGTATCTTTTGCGAATCGGCTCCGTTGCAAAATGTTGTCGCTTCTGAACCATTTTTAAGGAATTCTTTAAAGGGATACAGAACAGCTTACGAGCTGGCTTAGCGATCAGCAATGATGTAGAAAAGTTTGCAAGGCCGAAGCCAATGACCATTGAGGATGAAAATTGAAATACCCGAAAAGAAACGAAACCGGAACTAGAACAAATCAGAACAGAAAGAATTGGCTCAGTACGCGACCTTATCTGGTGCCAGTTTTTTCCTTCAATTCATTTATGGGACTCTTGAACATTTGTTTATTTAAAATTTTGCCGTTTTTGTACTGCACATAAGATTTCGCAATAATAAACAATTTACACAATAATAAAAATGCTTTTTCGTATACGATGTGAAAAAATTCTCCATTTGTCATGACTCCATAACCGTACCTTAATTATTCAATCATTTCACTTGATAAAATAGTCTCCACCACACATTATACAACACGCTGTATCGAGAAAATCTCCTTCCGCACGCACAGCTTCCTTAAACCACCTTCTTTGCTTTATTCGCATCCTCCAAGGGGCATAAACGAAAACTGTGGTGACGTGGCAAGTTCAAAATATAAGGCATCACAAGTCGTTTTCCTGGGGCATGACCCCACAAAGAACGTAGGGAAGTACTTAGAACACAGTGAGGAGCGGGAAGGCCGCATGCAGATTATATGTAAGGGACCCCTTCAGACATCTAAGCTCTCTCACGCCACACACATATGGCTATCTGCTTTCGCTACATTAATCCACGAGGGCACAGAATGCACCTGCATGGTGCCTTGCAGACTGCTTGAATGGCTAAATGTGCGAGTTTAGATAATCTTGAGAACTGCATAACACTGCCGATTTATCAGTGAGGTGTTCTCCTTTACAGCACTACCACGTGGCTGCATTGCCTCTCAGCGTATAGATCATTTTCCATCTCCTCTGCGGTCGATTACGCATAAGGCACATCTATTTTTTCTTTGCCACTGTCTCCGGGCTTCCGGTGCTTCAGATATTAGATGTTATATAACACTACTGATAGGGATGCAGAAAAACATTCTGCCTTTGAAAAAAAGAAATCTTTCCTTCAACAAAACCACCTGCCTTTCAGCGAATTTATTGTAAAGAGCGAACATCACTTTAGACTTCGAATAAAAACGCAAATATTGAAAATCCGTGGCCAAGATCACTCAACCGATGCCAGTGTTGCGTAAAGCAACAAACTAACTTACTCAACATCCGCAGCATATTGTCACAGTCCGTCTTCATTTCACAATGCTCTAATTTCCTCTCCGAGTTTTGCATGAAATCTCGAAAGCAGGACCATGAAAGAACATTTCAGAGTTCTTAAACTGAATTTCTGATGTAAGTATCATTCCTAGCTTCAGCATCTTTGTCAAATTAAGCATTTGTCAAAACATTCCTAGCTGAAGCTTCAGCGGTTCCAGAGTTGAAGCGATAGCATAGGCAGACGCACAGAAGTAGGTGCATAAAGGCACACATACGTAGGCCGGGATGCACTTTGGAAGCACAGATCTTCAAAGGTGCATAAAAATGAATCACCGATATCGAAAAGAACGCAATGTAGCCCACTCCCTTCGTTGCAGGTCCCTTCAAAATTCACCAAATTCAGTGCCATGAATTATTACGATCGCAACTATGTATTTGATGTTGCTGCTGGGAAATGGGAGAGTCGCTTTCAGTTGATCATCAAAAGCGAACACGTCAAAGAATTTAGAAGACAATGGGGTTTGCAGTAAAGAGGCCGAAGTGCACTGTTTTCCTGAGATCGATAGCTGGAGCAGCACCAACAGCAGTCGACTGAATTAGCATTTAATCTGAGTGGCAAATTTACGCGTTGCTAAGGAGCTAATTAACGATACGTGGCAAGGCAACGCAAATCTCGATCGAATATGTGGGTGCGATAACAGTGCGGCTTCAACACGCTTCTCGTCTAGAAATCTCACTTGCTCGTAGGTTTCCGACCATCTTCATCGTCGACCAACAAATCCACACAAAGAATCAGATGAAATGTATTCAGCAAGGACCTCGACAGTTTCATACTGATATGTTTAAAAAAGTAATAACTTGCGAATGAGCAAAAATAACGCATAAAATGATAAGACAAATGTGTTATTCATTTGATTGAAGGACAACAGATAAAAACCGCATCAGATGGGAATAAGAAGGAGGAAAGAGTCAATGCATATAGGTGATGGCACGTGCGAAAAGTGCCTCGTCGTGAAGAGTGATTAGAAGGAAAAGAATGTTTGTGCTTGTGATAGGAAAAGGTGTGACACCACGCCGGTACGTGGAGTGACGAGACGACGCAAATGCTCGAACGAGATAATTTGGCGTCGAACGCGTTTGTATTTGAGTAAAGTTTATGGGTTGTTATCGATTGTTGGGTGAAACCAGTTCAATGAATTTGCGGGCCTCTATTACCGGCGAGGGCGCGAGCTTGTATTCCCTCGAATACTGCCATCGTCGCTGAAACTACGCAATATTCTAGCACGCATTTTTGTTCCACAATGTTCTGTCGCGCATTTTGTTGCGCACCTTAAATGTGCACCTAATTGCACCTTATTTGACAATGCCTCATTTCACGGCACATCGCACGAGGTGTTCTGCAAGAAAACAGAATAGTCTTTAACACTTTCCTGGCAATGGCAACGTTCCGTGACGACACGTAAAGAAGTGCGAAACGAAGACATAGGTCAGCGAACGCACAGACAGCATCGAATGCATCGGCAGTACAGAAGACTGAGTGTGAAGGATGTGAAATAATCACAACGTGGCACAGACAGTAATGAATGGATATCAGTCGTACCAAAAACAAGCAAAGCTTCTTATGTGCTCTATGGTAGAACAGTACCCAAGTGAGGCCAAGATTGGGAATTTCTAGAAATGACCCAGCCATTCACGCACATATTCACCTTCAATCAGGTGTTAATAGAAAAAGCTCCACCAAATTAGAATGGATCATGGCTGGAAAGATATTGAAGGAAGAAGACAAGCAGTTTCTCTGTGGAAAATGAACGCTGCAGGTGGTTGCTATTCTCTCGCGGAACTGATAGGACAGAGGTCAAACAGGTGTTCGTTATCGGTGGAAAGGAAATAAATAGGCATACCACGCTTGCAACAAGCACACATCGGCTGGTGCTATGCTGACGACCGCGTGCGCATCACAGTGCGGCGCGTGCCACCACGAATAAGCTGTCACCGCCCCTTTAATTTACCTTTATAAGGACAAGGACCAGCCGTGAGTGGGCCACGCCCTTTAATTTAGATAGCAACCATTCGGGAACGGCACTCAACGTGTCAACGTATAAAGCGACTGCTGAGGTTCTCTTAGATGCGATTCGACGGTGATTTTCTATAGGCATCAAAAATTTTGAGATGTCTAATCCATTGCAAGCGAAGGCCATGTCGCTGCGAATATTTTTAAATGTTCGAGAATACAGCAACACACTCAAAGAAATTAGCTAGGCTCCGCTGCCGGCTTCATATTCATTCTTATGGTTTTTTTCTTATGGATTAACGCTTTTTGAAAATACCGCTCTCGAGTGATGAAAAGTGAACCTAGAAGATGACACCAATGAATTTCCACTTTTTCCTGTCAAAGCATTTGCGATAATCCACATTTAGTGGGGTTCGATTCACTCATCCGATCGTCATTCATCCACGTTTTCACAGATTACTTTCTAAAACAAAAACCTTATGATCAAAGTTGAGTTTAAACGACGAGAGCAAACATGCAAGCAAAACTCATTTAGGCAGAAATTTTTGAATATTTTTGCATATCCCTGTCTTTATTTGCAAATCGATGAAGAAAATGTCACAAAGAACCTTCTAAACATAGAAACTACATAAAATTGAATCGATAGCTGAATGAGTCGATTAAATAGGAAAAAGTGCAGGTTTACAGATTGTGAACATAGAAAAAAATTCTGAAAAAAATAATTCTCGCATCGGAAAGGGATTAAATTAAAAAATACACGCGAATGGATATTATGAAAGTAATATTTGTATATTAAATTCAGTTATAATTTACTAATGCACTGAGTTAGGAATGAGCTGGAATGAATTGCGTTAGTGTAATACAATTATGATGAAATTTTGCATATTTAAAGTATGGGATAGCAGAAAATGATGCGAACGAAAAATTACACTAAATAAAATAACAAATCGAAACGAAAGATATATTGACGAGATTGTGAGCATACGCATTATTTCTTTGCAAGTCATAGAGGGCGTAAACTAATTCTTGTCCATAATGGTGATGAAATGCAAATATTCTCAAGTTCGAAATGGCTGACAATCTGAAGTGTTGATCAGAAGGTTGCCCTTTGGAGTGAAATTACGTTCACGTTTGGTGTTGGTGTTTAGTTTAGCAGCGAAAGTTGCATGTTGTAGTCGGTCTATACGAAACAAAAGAAAATTTTGTAGTCGGATTCAAAAAAGCACAAAGCATTTTGTTTACATCATCTCACCTTTGCGGAACGACCTACAGAAAGGCGGATCGAATAATCGTCCAGAAATGATTCAAAAAAGGTTGAACGAGTTATAGTTCCATTTCCATACTATGAGCGGCAGATCGTTGATGGCAAATAAAATCGGTATGCCTTTGCTTAACTGAATATTCTAGTATATGGTTCAACTGAGAGATGCATCTGTATAAACTACAGCAGCCTCGAACTTTTTTGAAATATGCATATTAAATATAGGCTGATTGAGAAGTTCAAATAAAAGCTGATTCAGTTTTGAAGAAGCCTATGGCGATTATTTGGCCATGTGTTGAGTCTTGCATCGGTGCTTAGAACAGTATTAAGTGGCTGTTAGTTTGGCACCTAGACAGAGCAGAAGAAATTATGTCCATTCTGCACGAAATTTGTGGCTTTCATAACACCAACTTAAACTCATCAGGTGTTGACTACAAGGGCAGCAATTTTTTTAACTATCGAGAAGTGCTCCATTTTCCCTTCTCACGTTATCTGAAGTTACTCATTTGAATTGCTACAAAGTCAGCAGTAATAAGCTACCTCTTTTCTGTTTGTTTTCAACTGATTTTCTCAGTATAGATATTGTTTGACTTACTGAACATTTGTTATGCTGTAAACAATAATTAATAGAAATTAATGTGGTCAACTTAAAACTGGTTATGAAGGGAGAAACAAGCCAAAGGTTAAAGTTAGCACTTTTTCACTGGGAATGCAATTTGAAAGGATCATATGAATTTCTGCTTCAGTGACGTTCAGAAGGCACTGCTAAACATCTCATTATATCAGTATTAATGAAGCTTTTTTTCAGTAGTTCTAACCACTTATTGTAGATAAGCTGCAATTATGCCCAACTTTTCATGCTCGAAGTGATGTTTTCAGCAGAAATAAGCATTACGACGGTCAGTGGTTTTTTACGGCAGGAAGGCTGCATATGATGCGGTGATATAAATAGCTTACGGTAATAGCAAGTGGTGTTAAGTAAAGAGATGAACCACAAAACAACGCATAGTGTAATAATTTTGTACACTGATGTTGGTTATGCTTTTCTGCATGAGCAGCAAAGAAAGAAGTCAGAAAAAAACCTCCGTGTGAGAAGAAGACAGTGATTGAAGCTGAAAAACTGTTGCAAGTTTGATAAGCCGAAATGGAACCTCAAGGTTTTATATGCTTCAACTTGATGATAATCGGCTATCAATAGTGCTCTGCTTTCTGATTGGGACACGTCATCACTTTTGGCGAAGTGCTGGTATTGCAGTGCGAAAGTGTATCCACGTGGCATTAGCGATGCTCACTTGCTTTTCGGGCGAATTGCGACAATTTTGTGTGTTGTTCACTTAACTGCGAGCGGAAGGCGAGGAACGCAAGGAAAAGCAACGAGGAATGGCTTCCTGCCACGATGTGGCACAAGAACAAAGATGCTCAAATCTGATAATCCCAGCAATTACTAGTCAAATTTACTTATTAATCGACTTATTTATTCAGCCATAGGTACATAAAAATAAAATCAAAACAATTAGCAGCTTTTCATCAAGATTCTAATTATGCAGCTTAAATCGCTCTAAGAGAAGGATGACCGCCCATTTCGTGCTTAAGATGCATCGTTTTGCGAACGGACAAACATTTCAGTGGTACAAAAATAATATTTAGCCATAACGGCATGACCTCCGCCTTACTCCCTTCAATACCTCCCTCCTATTACTCCTCTATCTGGTTCATTTCTTCTTCCTCTTCCCATTTGCCGATATTTAATCTAGCATTTGAATGATATAATTTACCATTAACATAGTTGTAGATGGGTGATGGCTCCCTTCAGAAAAACCGTGAAATCATTCAGAAAAAACGTGAAATCACACCACATACCATAAACGCTGCTAGAGGCCAATCTACGGTATGCACTTTAGTCTATTTCAGAACCAGAACCCCAAAATAAACCGATTTTCAATAAAATCCCGAAATTTGGCAATCTACATCGTCGGAGATTATACTTAGGTTTTAGGATTCAATAAGTGAATGGTTTATTGATTGATACGTCGAATTAGACGACTCATAACTTGGTGGTGTACATAAAAAAAACATGTTGAAAATTATAAAAAATTATTAGACGAAATAATCCGTACAGACACATACATATATGAAAAGGGCAAAATTAAATGAGAGTGAATCAAATGAAATACCCTAGCAATAGGAGTGCTTCAGTCACTCATTTGAAATATTCAATTGTTTTGTTGAAATTATGATTCGCCGACTACCTTCTAGATGATCTTTGAATGACTCCACAATAAAGGCCGCAGCAACTCGAGTAGGAAATTAATTCCAAATCTTCACTACTTAAACGGAAACCCTTTCTTCTACAGAAAAGAAACTCTCTCGTATATCACTTCCAGAATAAGAGATCATAAGCACAAACTCAATTGTCCTGAATCCAGCTACTGGAGCGAATGAAAAGTGATCGGAAATTTTAATACCAAAGTGCCTAACAATAATTTTATAAGTCTGCTTGAAAATAGATTTCAGTCAATAAAGCTCAGAAAAATTCGAAGACCTGAAATCTCTCGAGATGAGGAAAATCAATTTTAGCATGAAATAATCTCTTTGGGAAATTCCTTTGTGCCCTCATCCACCTTTGTTCCATATTCTCACACTTTAATTCTTAGTGGCATTTCGAGAAGGTTGCAAATTCCCGGTGGTATTTGTATGGTTAGTGGAAAGTGAAGTGCACACAATTTGACTAAGCAATTATAACGTCGAAAGTCCAAGAGATATAAATTAAGCGGACTTTATTATTCGACGATAAGATTGACTTCTGCTGCAATAATGGAGCAAACTTGTGAATTATGCTCAAGACAGCTTTTCAATTATTCGACTTGTCCATCAAATGAAAATTTCTTTTAACATGAACGATTGATAATAATTAAAAAGAGAATACAATATGAAGAGTGTTGGTTCAACGTTATTAGTCAATTATTTCATTAAAAGTTTTTTTTTTTTTAGCTATTCATTGATTCCAGCAATAATCTTCGAACGCAGATTCACATTGCAACTCTATTAGAAGTTATATTTGCAATCTCAAAGTCGCGCACTAATTGAAACTATTACAGCAAACGTTATTTACAACCTTATTTAGGCTATTGGCGAATGTAGGCTAGTAACGAATAATTGAAAATGTCAACACATGAATGAAGCGATTAAAACCGATATGGAATCATCACAAACGGACGATACGATTGCTAGACAATAAACTGAACAGTCGATGTTGCGCATCAATTAGGATGCGCGCTACAGATTAATAAGTATGATCCAGCTTTATTTATGCTCTACGCACCGATTCTTTACCACTCATGCCGTACTGTTCTACATATGATCTAGATCATTCATGAGCTTGCCCATCATCTGTCTTCTTTTTATTTGAAATAGTAATTTTTGAAATTCATGGAAAAGTCGGTTCGATTGAACATACATTTCCTATGAATAATCGATGAGAAAATATTCGCAATGCTTCACCGTGATCTTCTGAGATGCCTTTCGTTCAAAGGATTGACTAAGCAGAGGATAACTGAAGGAAATTCAGGTGTGAGATACCTAAAAAAAGATTATAATAAATACGAATATAAACCTACATCATTCTGTAAGCGCGCATTAATTTCCTTGCTTTTCCACGTCAAACTACGAACAGAGCAACTATGGCTTTTTTCTTATAAGTAAGACTAACAACGATCTAGGAGTTTTCACGTTGGCCCTACAAAATACTAATATCAGAAAGTAGAGCAGGTCGGCTCAAAACGAATCCAGCGTACTTTCACTCGTCTTAATAGACCAAGAAAGAATGACAGAGCAACGGACACTCCGTATTTCCATTTCTGTAGAAGGGGTTCACACTTTAGTGCAAAATGTCACTTATTTACATTTTTTGTCAAAAATCTGCCTTTTGGACCTAGTTCTTTTAGGACCTGCGATTTTTTAGGCGCATTAAAGCGTCTACAGATGCATTAAACGTTGGCGGACAATCTTAAAATTTCTAATGAAGTTCAGCTTATGGTGCAGACCTTACCACTAAATTTCCTACATCTAGCGTCAAGAATCTTGACTTCAAACTGATTGACAGACACACACACACCACACATACTCACATGCGCAAAAAACGTATAAATAGAGAAGGCGTTGCAGTAATACGTCTTGCAATGCGTATAAAGGAAGCACTAGATTTGCACCACAAAGAAATATCCGAAAGGTAAGAAAGAGTGAAGGCAGTGTAAACGGTTGCTCGCATTCAGGCTTTTGTTGTACTGTCGAGCACCGTATTCGAGCAGCACCGAATAGCGGCGTTTGTGGTTCTTTTACCTGCGAACACCTGCTTCGACAAGCCGCGAACGGCTTCTTTCTTTCGCTCGCTCTCAACCGGCGCCATATTCTAACCCTTCGAAGATAAAGGGGGCGTGTCCACATGACAGGTGATTTGTCGATTTGCAGACAGAAATCACTGTGTTTTCAGATTCCACATCTAGTGTCTCCATTCCATAGTGTAGTCTCCACTAAATGAACGGAAAACTACGTTGCCAAGTGAAAAGAGATAAGAGAGCATTAAAAGTTGCACTGAATAAATGACATGTTGAGAATTTTGGAAACAGCGAACTACTGAAACTGAATAGCGACCCACTGCTAAGATGCATTTAAATGCAAACTTCCGAGTCTGCTTGAAATTCCAGGAAACTGCTCCAATCGGTGTGAATGTTGCAAGCCAAGTTTGTACTATAAACTCATCAAAGAAGCTTTTGCCATTAGAATGACAGCATTTTTGGATGAGTTCTCATCTCTTGTTGTTATGAACAGTCACTCTGACGAGTTCGAACACATAGTCGACTTTCCTCTCAGCAAAAGAGTTTTACGAAGCATCTGATATCCACCAGAATTTCCTTATTAGCAGGTTGCTTCGATGACGGTATTGGTATCCCACGAATTCCGATCATCACAGAAGTCATTTACTTCGTCACTGATTTTAAGCCACAATGTTTGCATCCACTCTTTCTCTCTCCTACATGTTTTCCCTTCTCTCCTCCTCCGTGTCCCCTCCCCATCCCTCCCCTACTCTTTTCATGCTCCTCTCTCTCTCTTCCTTCTTCTTCTCTATCGCTGACACTGTCTTTCTGCTCATTCATATGACAATCTACCGTGTGTGTCACTCATCCATTCACGAGAAAAACGCAGATGCTTCATTCTGGGCTCGAACAGCTGTTTATATGAAGACCAAATTGATTAGAAAAAGTGGTTGGCACTCTGTATATAAGGTCACAGTGGTCAACAACAGAGGCTCTGAGACTGTTATGAGGGTCGGGAGCCTCCAACTCATTTATTTATGTGTCAGACTAACCAAACCTCTTAATAATATCCGCCGATTCAAACCGCCTAAAAATCACCTCATTTGCATATTGAACTTAAATATATATGCTAAGTCAGCATTCTCACATTCTACCAAATGATGTTAAGTCGTAAAATCGCACTCGGCATGTAGGATGTGTTTGAACTTACAAAGTATATGTACAATAACACGTTTCTTTTTAGTTTTTAAACAATTAAAACTTATGGGAGTGTAGTAAAAAAGAGCGGATAGATGAATGCACTTTGACATTCGGGTTGTAAGCTTGTTTGGCGATGCGATCGGCGAGAGTGATTATTCATAAATGTGCACAGGCACACACACACACAATCGCCGACAATATCATTGCAACTGCAAATACATAAAAACGTGGCAACACAGCGTTCTGAATGGTCACCAATGCTTTCTGTGTGCAACAACGATTACGCATTCTATATGTTTATATATACGGATATATGTATATGTGTGGTTGTGTTTGTACAACACTACATGAAAGTCTCTCTTCAAATAGCGATTGCCATAGTTCGCTAATATTGGATAGCGATCTTCATGCACTGTTCATGCATGATCCCCATGCTTTTGCTTCTCTTTGCCTCTCTCGTATTCTCTCCTTGTATCTCTCTTTCTTCTCCTTCCCTCTCAATTCACACCGAATTGCTTTGAAATCGTTCATATAAAATTCATGCCGGATGCGTGCGTCCTTTAATGTCTTCAAGAAGCGTCAGATCACAAAATGGAATCGCATTAATCGAATTGCACAATATCAAAATATAATATATTGATGAATTCGCCTCTATCGGTTAACTTCATTCTTCTCCAACATCTCGCACAACTAGACGAGCGGGTGGAAAGACAAAAGGTCCAAAGTTATACGAAGAACTCGATGGAGAGAGCACATTGCAAAGGCGGCAACAATTTCATGGAAGAGGAAAGCCAAAGAGAAAAAGCTGTCGCATTGTGTTGAGGAAGCTATCTATCTGGTATCTACAGCATCGTTCAAACTTTTATTTATTTTTCAACATATGATCCCAATATTTTGATCTATCCCATACGAAAGGGTGTTGCGTTATTTCTTGAGAATTTTCATTGGAAGCGTTCGTGAAACCAATGTTGTGATTGAGTGAGAAAGATGCTGATTAATGCTTCTCTTGTGGTTATTTATCTATTGTAGGGACGATGACAAGTTTGCCTGCTACCGAATGACTCATGCGCTAAAAAAAGTGTTGCGAAAAAATGATTTTGATGGCAGGTATCAGTATGGGCTAAAGCACTATGAATATCTGTTTAAAAAAAGTCTTAAATGACATCTGAAATTACTGTCGGCGATTAAGTGGATTTTTCCCTGTTGCTCATTAGGGACAACAGTGAATGCACATTTAAAATTCCCTACCACTCAACTAGTTCAGAGAAGGATTTCGAAAATAAGGAAGAGGTCAACTCGCACAACTCTTCTTTCGGATATAGAGCTTGAATATTCGAGCAGAGTTTTAGTTAATCGCAGTAGTGAAATGATTTTGTGCCTACATTTGATGGAATAGATCAGTAGAACGCCTCCTCGCTTATCTCAACATAGATGAGGAGCGTGTTGATGACAAAGAGCGATTGATTGTTGTGATACGTTCACTTCTCTGTTAGTTGTGTGCACTTGTGATTTCATAGGCTTGATATTAAGTGAATTCGGAGCACTAGTGTGAATTGGCACTATTTTGAAAAGCATTAGTCTTGTTTAAGGGTTCATAGGATTCGAGGTGCTCAAAGCACAATCGTATGTGCAAAGACTCAGAAGGTACACTGAAACTCATGGTTTATCTTGCATTTGCGCGTACGCCTAATGCTAATTTCATGTGAGGTGTGAAGTCGTGAGGGTTTGGAGTGCTAGCCTGGGATGACAGTCATATTCTAGTTTCTTGTCTCATCGAATGTTTGTCTCACAGTTTTGATTTCGGTAGAGAAAGAACAACTGAAATTGATCAATTATTTGATAAAAGTTTGCGAATGATAATGTGCGTTTTCCCAGAAAACTTTTTAACTACTAACGCCTTCAGTTCATACCAAATACTTTAAGCCTCCACAGTGGTTGACCCAGAACTTTTTCTCATAGTGTCGCCAGACCCCGGATACCCATAAATTCGTGGCAAGATTGTCACCTAGAACCGCCAGAAATCACACCCAGCAGCCCACCTAAACAAAACCAAAAGAGGTTATGTCGATCGAGACGAATGAGATGATTATTTGCTCCCGCGTCAGTCTTCCTCTATGTCATTTTATTCATTTCGGTGGTGTGTGTGATGTAGGAAATGAGGCGCCGAAACGTTACATTTGATTAATCGTATAGGCAATCAAGAGGAAGGCAGTAAGCGTTGGCATGTGATGGTACCTGTTGTATACCAATAATATTTGTCATTAAGAGTTTTTGCACGAATTCTGAAGAAAGTGCGTTGGAGGTTCGTATCAGTTAGCTTATAATATTTATGTGTCGTCTGTTGCTTCAATCGTCCGGGAAGCGCTTCAAAAAAGTCTGCGTTTTAATATAGACATAAAATCATTTAAAGCGGTCAATGCTCGATTGTAACTGAGATGCAAATACAGCCGAGTATTGCTCAAAAAAGTACACATGTTGTGTCTTGAAGGCACACCTGATGGACTGGCAGCCAAGAACGAACTAGCGACGAAGTCGAAATATTGCTGCTCTTGTGTTCTTCTCGTTTCCGTGGCGTGTCCTCTACCAATTAGCTTTCAAGTATTTCCATCAGATTTGTTCCCAACAGAACACAAGACCAGTCAAATATGATTTGGAATTTTAGGCAGCTATGCATTACCTTATATACATGAAACGACTAGCTGGATCGGTGGTGAAAACAGTTTCAACAGTCCCGAATTATAGATGCATATTGAAAGAGTTCAGCATGACTGCGACATGCTGCATCTTTTGCTGGAATAGTTCTCCAGCGGCAATTTTCTTTCCCGAATGATATCGGTTAGCTCTTAACGCATTAGTTGCAAACACTTATTGTACAGTAAAGTTTGCAGGATTAGGAGCATTATAGATCCACTGTCCAGTGCAAATTCGTCGCATTAGCTCATTTCGAAGAAGTTTTCTCTCCTAAAAAACATCGGACATTATGCGTAAAGCTCATTTATAGCTTCTGAAATCAAAGCAATCAAAACTACTTCATTTTAAAGTAATCAAGATGAAATCCATATTCACCTGACCGGCTAAACTAGAGAATTTAGGATTTTACGGGAAAGCATATTATTTTCCCGTTTACCGTCAAATATAGATGAAAGGGTCGCATTTTAGCAGATGTAATTGAAAAAAACTTCGAATTTATTGGCGAAAGTAATTTTTCAAACAATCGCCTCCTTTATTGAGGATTTCTTTCGTTCAACGAAACATTTTTAGAATTTGAACGCGTTAATCAGCGGAAAGAGAAAAACAGCACATTTTCGAATTCACTCGACTGCTCGCTCGTCTCTATAAGAATCATTTAAGCATTTTCTGTATTTTAAGTAAAGAAATCATAGAAATTAGTCCACAAAGCCAAATGTGATAAGCCATAATTTTCATGATGATTTATGAAATAATCATTTGTTGATTAATGAATCTTACATAAGAATCGATATGCTGGAATAGAAGAACTAAGTGGTGAGATTTTAAATTGCTTCTTGCTATTTAATGTTTCGTACCATTTGTAAGATGTTTCAATGGCTAAATTTTGAGACGCTATAAGTAGATGAGGTTCGTATTTGTCATTTGATTGGGGCAACTGCAATTTCCTAATGCTTCAGCAAGTTCTATGAGCTCAACATTGACAAACTTTGGTATATTATGAAGTTCAATTTAGTTTGCACTTTCATTTAAGCAGCTAACCTTTTTGCCCTTTAATAATAAGGAGCCATTTTCTTGCGCTCTTCTTGACAAGTAAGGCAATACGCCTTCAATAGGCCCATAGGGAACATATTTATATACTGAGTAGCCAGCTTGGCCAAGTGAAAATGAAATCTGCAACATTTATTTATATTAAGAGTGGTTCAAATTTTATTATTGAGCAGACGATCGCCCACCCTCAGTTGAAATATGAAACCCCATATCTTTTCGCGCCACTTTGATAGATTGAAAAATGAAGCTAATAGTCGATAATCATATAGCTCATCTTCTTGAAACAGAAATTCAACAAAAATTTCATCTACGTGATTTGGGCGTTCAATTTCTGCTCTATATTTATATCCTTGCAAAGTAAAAGACACAACTTTGAGTGCTTCACTATAATCCTTTTATTTGCCCTGCGCAGTATGCTACAAATATGTATTTTTCACCTGCCCGATATGCAAATATTGCACTCTACATAGCATAATCTGTGCATCCGAGAAAACGCATCGCTTGCGAAGCTTTTTTGGATGCATGAATAATGGCTTGGATTTACCTGATCGCACATGCCGAAAAGTTGTGCAAAGCAGATAACTTTTTCGGATGGTGCGATACATTTGTCTTTCATAAGCTGCACCGCAAATCTGGTGGATTCTTCATTATGGGATGCAACCATAACTGAGCATTGACCTGGACCCCGATTATCGCGCTCTTCGACAATTCGCGTCAACACACGATTATACATTTCGGCCGTTGCCTGCAGCCAAGTAGAATCAACGATGACTTTTGTGAAATGAAAATGAATCACTTTAACTTTTCCTAGTTAGAAGAACAGGTCGGACTATGCAGTAGAAAATATAAACACGCAAGAAAAATTGCTTTCTGGAAGCCGACATTAGAGATCGAAATATCATCACATACAAATAGCATTAAGATATGCGAAATATAGAAATCGGTTATAAATTGACTTTGAAAGATTTTTTTACGACTGCAATTCACTTTTTTTCCATAACTGTGCTGTCATCGATACTGTTCCCAGTGAATTGTAGAAATTTGAAACGGCCCGATAAGATAAGCTATAGCATGATAAAGAACGTATTATGATTCTGCAGAAGAATATTTGAACGAAGCGGATCGAACCTCAATGTTTGGATTTATTGGATCCTCATATCCAACCGTAGCTGCTCTTTTACGTTCCTGATCCATGTAGGCTCCTCTGACCAATTTGCAACCGAAGTGGAAGTTTCCGCGTCTTGCGATATGCATATCCAATTCCACATCGCGTAAACAATTTTTCAGGTAAGCCTGATAAGTGTTGAATACCCATCCACGTTCTTTGTTATGCCTTAAGCATTGTTATATTATCAGAAAGAAAGTTTTCAAGGAATCATATTACAGGAAAATAATAGCGAGAGAAACTGAACAGCTGCATACCAAAACCAAATATCGCATTGTTGAAACTGGATGTCCACCACATTCGATAGTATTGAAGCTATCGGTGCTGAAATGGTGTTCTTCCTAAGAGATTCAGCACCCAGTGACTCGCAAATTTTTTATCGAGCAGTTGAGCGTATGATGAATCTGGTATGAGATGATATGCGCGCGTATGAAAGCCCTTCAAGACAAAATTGGACAACGTCATAAATTGGCACTCGACAGTGCCACGGGAGAATTTGGTGAATGCCGATTTGTGGGGCAGTGATATTTCTTTAAGTTAAACTGCTACACGCCAAGCACCAACCGCATATTTATCGCACACTACGATCAAGTAGAATCAGTTTCCTGATAGTATTCGTCCCTCCCGGGGAAATCAGAATTGTTTTGTGAATGCTACAACGTTGATGACCATCGTTATTGATTATTTAGGGGCTACTGAAAAAAGGAAATAATTTCATTGTAATTCAGAACAAGACGATGAAAAGAGGAAAGACCATTTGCTAAATTTTGCGAAAGAAACTGAATCATTCATTACAAGGCTATATAACCCCAGTTTATAAAAATTTAACGCTAATCTAACAACAGTTCATTCCTTACACGATGCATGAGGGAGATTGCATTTTCTCATTTGCTTAAATCGTTGCATTTCCTGTAACTGCATGGGCAATGGCAGTAATCATAAACTTTGAAAGAATGCCCTAAATTCGAGATCACTGCTGCAAATATACCTTCGCATAAGAGCCATCGTCAGCCGTGAAATGGCTGGTTGGAAATACGTTTGTTCAGCGTCGATCATAACTCGCACACCTTTACTGATCGCATAGTCAACAATTCGTACCACTCGATCCGTCATATTTGCAAACTACAATCAGCGAACAGCACTGCATCTCATACACGTTTAGATCGCGACTACCAACTGAACTACATAGCACAATACTTTATATTTCAGAAAAAAAGCTATACAATCATCAAAAATTAGGACCAAATTTTTCTCGAAATGAGGGAATTTTATGTGTCTTTGCTTTGACATCCGCATAAAGAGGATATGTAAAAATGTGTGCGCCCAAACCTTTCTATAAAATGTTACTGAAAGTTCGATTCAGTCATTGCCGTGAATTTTTTCTGAAGCCCTATCCTTCATGTCTTCAAAATTTTGAGACGCGCATAGTATATAGGTTCAATCCCAAGAGTTCACCATTTCCGCGGTAGCGTTTTTTTTTTCTTGAATCATGAACAATAAAAGATTAACCTCCTGTTCCTCTTCATTACTTAAGTGCACAATCAGCGGCTCGATATTCTGAGTTTTGATATTGTAGACCTGCAACAGTAACGTTTTTAAATATTTTCCACTCGTTATATAGGTTTATTGCTTTGAGTTTAGAAACCGTTCATTATGCTGTTCGCTATCTTGACCGCTCTATTAATGTACTAGTAAGGCGATTAGAATAAAAAATGAACTAAACTTTTCAGTATGCATTAAATTTCTGAAGAGTAAACAAGGTCTCATTGAGAAGAATAAGTGACAGAAATTTGCAAAATTATGAGGGATAAAGCCCTTTTCATACGGCAAAACAATCAAAAATATCATCTTACGAAATATTTCATTCTACGTGTTTTCAGCTGGAAGTTCACAATAAATATGAGTCAATGAAGCGAATACGTGTGTTTTTGAGCAGCCAACCTGAAACATTTCACTAAGTTTTATATTCTCGTCGAGAAGGCCTGTCCAGTCGTAGAAGTCAACAAAGCCATCCTCGTCAAAATCGACAGTCTTGAACCATTCTTGTACCATTTTGCTATCTGTTTTGATACCATAGTCCTTAAAAAATATGAAGATTTATTTTATACAAGAAAGAGTGACGATCAAGGAGAATTGCCTACAGCATGGGAAAGGGAGAGAAAATGGGCGGAACGGACAAGAAAATAAGGGATGAAAACATTTGAAATTACCTGCAATTTTTGTAGAAAATCCTTTTCACTTATCTTGCTGAGAACGAGGTTTTCCCATGTCGAACCAGTAATCGCTTTAAAGAAATTTTGCGTTTGTGCGATTGACTCTGATGCCTTTAAAAGAAGCGCTGGCCTAAAAGTGCTCACAGATCGATGACGAAACGCAACAGCGAGGAATTCATATGAAAGGAACAAGGATTTAATTCGAAAATAAGAGAAAATTAATAAGATGGATAGACCTTTTCGGGTTAAGAAAGATTTGTTCAATGAAGAAATTTATTTGATCTCTCATTTCACTTACACATCATTGTTGTAAAATGATGGCCTTTTTAAACGAAATGAATGCCTATCAACAAACGGGTCAAATACCCAAGAGAAAATGATCATTTGGAAGCACTAATGGATTTTCAAATTCAACCTTCGCCTTTCATAAGACTACTATGCTAGAAAATACAGTAAGCCTTCATATATGGGCGTTCGACAAGCCACAGATCAAAGTTACAGTAAAAATCCAAATCTTTTGAAATCCAACTAGCATATCTAGCTAAAAACATTGCTTGCGATATTGGCGTATAGGCAAGGATAGGAATTTAATAATAGAAAGCTGTCTGGTACAGTGAGAACGGTAGTATACACCGACAGTATGAGAAGCGAAAACAATAGGGATATACAGCTTTGGCTTCAAAATACAAATAATTAACAAGTGATTTGCCATAAAGGACTACGATAGGCAAGTCACAGATCATTCTTAGTGTCGTTGTCGCAAGGTATCAATCCTGCTTGCTCTAACGGGTTCTATTCTTGAAAACTTGAAATTATGTTTCGAAACGACTGCAGTTAAAGGCTCATCACGAGGGAAAGGATCATCTGCAACGATTTTCAGTTTATTACATATCTCACTGCTGTCTACGACTACAGAAGAACAATGCTGTGACGATGAGCTCATTTGAGAGACATCTGAATACTTAATGCCGGTAAATTCTTTATATTCTCAGAAGTCTGAACGGTTTCTCTAATGCAAAAATTTAATGATGTCACACTCACCTTCCAAGCGCAGTAACTTTTATCGCACAAAATCCCAACCCGCCGGTTGCTGAAGCAACCGCATCGATACTCTGACAGAAAATATCACAATTTCGATCGCATTCCTCCTCATCGTCGTAGAAGTATGTCCTTAAAGGTATATTCACTTGCAACGGAACATAAGCATTTTCTTTAAGAGATGGCAATTTAATGTCTTTTTCGATGCGTCCTCAATGCGTTACCCCACTGGTTTAAGCACTAGCTGAATCCATGAGCGTTGTATCGTTGTGGACAGCGAAATTTCTAAGTATTACGCTGATGAAATATAAACACAACCCAACTAAGAGACAGCCAGCGCGTATAAATTCATCTGCACGCTGAATTGGTTAAATTCTGCGTCAAACATTATGCAAATGTGCTGTACACAGTACTGCAAATGCCTACTCACATGAAATGTGTTTTACTTATGAAGAGGGATGCTGCAAATGTATCTCTAGATATGTCTCTAGATAAAGGCTGAGAAATAATAAAGTAGGCACAAAATGTGAATTTTTAATGCGTTTATGGACTTGTATAAATAGATGAAAAACAAATATATGAAAAAAGAGAGGCAAAATCATTCATGAAACGCGAAATGTTTCGGTAAAAACAATAGTGCAACTGCCAAAGTAAATAAATCCTATTGAAACGGTTGCTTGCCTGGCGCTAATAACGTTCTGGCGTCGATCAGCGAATTCCTTGTATACGTTATATTTGCGATGAGTTTTTGCGACGGTTTTTGCGCCGACAACTTGCTTTAATGACTGCAAACGATATAGATTTAACTAGCGTTGGCAAGAAAGAAACGATAGAAGTTATTATCGATAAGAGTTTTTTTCGGCTAATAATTTTCAACTGCATTGTACAGGTAGAGCACGATGCTCTACCTGTACATACGAATTTCCCATCAACAGAAAACCGCATTTCTCGGATCCCCTCTACGTAGGACGATTTCTACATGGCCTGTGAGTTATAAAAACCCTGCATAAAATGACCTTCCGAACCGAATAAATGAATCAAAAAGGCATACTTCCGACTCAAAAAGGCATAAAAATCAGACTTTCAAAGAGAACAGGCATGTTTAGCAGAGAAGTATTATTACATAAATAGTCATAATGTGGACAAATAGTCCTGCTTAACAGAGGAATATTTGTCAACATTACGATTAATTCATGAGGAATATTTTTTTACACATAGCTATGAATATGTTAAAAGAAAAGATTAGAGAATAGTGCCATCAGTGAAGCCGACAGATTTTTCTCTGAAAACAGTAAAATGCTAAACATCATACTACCAGTTATTGTAAAATGAATGAATTAATATCGAAATATTTTTTTTTAGCATTGAAAATTCCCATTTTCTGAATCTTTATTGAATATTGCTTTATCAAAATGATCGAAAAGAGAAATACTCTATTTTGGGATGTGGTAACTGCAGAAAAAACCACGAAAAAAAAGTTTTTTTTTATGTACCCTAAGTTATGACGCGTTGAGTATAAATGATGAACAACAAAAGTCTTAGTAAAAATATTAACGAAAAGTTTGAAACGAAAAGAGAAAAATAACGGAAATTGTTGGGAATATTTCATTAAAGGAAGGTTTCTGGAAAAAAACACATTCACATCGTTTATTCATCTCGAGTACTCAGAGTATTCTATTTCATTTCTGCTAAATGTTCGATGCACACCGCGCTTTTAATTTGTCCACCATCAGCCATACGTTCGAACGCTTTCTTTTGCACTTCTTCTTGTGAAATATCCTTTTCCACACTGTAGTCCAGAATTGACTTCACTCCAAATTTCTGCATCTTCAAAACAGTCGACTCAACCTGAAGGGCTCAGTATTAGCATTGTGGATAGTCGACTAACTACGAAAAAAACCTACCCGTAAATTCTAAGCATATTTCATCTTTTCGCTCTAACGAATCATAAAGACGGACAAATTTCGGCCTTAAATATGAAATACCAATAATTAGAGAAGGAATGTTATATCAAAACTATGTTACGTTAGGAAAAAAAAATCTAATGCTGTCATTTCCTCTTATTTTGAATACTTAGATGAATATTGCCAGCTAAACTTCATTGAATTCGAATGTGAAAAATGATGCCAATTTTAAAATATTACTAAAAATAATTCATTCTCGTTGGTTAGATGAATGGATATTTTTGAAAGGCAATAATGAATAATGTTCTTTTTTCCACCAAGTCACATGTGGCGTTGAGCGAAACAAAAAATGTAGATGTACAACAATTTGTCAAATAAACTCAACAAAGCATAAGTATCACCTCTTCTCGGCTTTCTCCAGCAACAAATTGACCAAAAAATGTTGCTCTGAGAAGTTTGTTGAATAAATTCTCGCCGAGTGGGGCCCTCAAAGCCTTCAAGATTTCTTTGTTGTTTTTGACGAGAGTCTCATATGAACATAGATGCAATACGAAAAGAGCGCGAAACAGCTCATAATTTGTTTTGCTCTGAAAACAACAGCAAACATCACAAAATGGAACACTTCCGGTAATCAGTTCTTCCTTGGCATACCTGAAAGGCACTCAATTACCATAATGTTGTTGTTGTAGGTGTTTTGCTCGCCTCTGAAGTTAAGTGAATGTTAACGTTTCAAATCGACCAGTCTTGTCCTCAAAATCACTTTATTACGGGGGGCAAAATTCAATCATAGATTAAATCAGTAAAAATACTGATGAGAGGAGAGATATGAGCTTACTGATCAGCAACACAAGCAGCTTTAATTGACTATTTGACGCGTCGGAAATACTACAAAGTTCTTTGATTTTTTTGGGGGGAGGGGGGGGGGGAGGAACAGGAAGCGGAAGTTCAACGAACTCTCGTGCAAAAAAAAATCGGATGTCACGAAAGCTTGATCTCTCTGCCTGCTCTATTATTTCAACTCGCGACCAACTATGTTGGTTTGAACAAAACTCACAGTATGCATACTAGGATCCGCCTATGACCATCCTACTGCCTCAATGTCGCAGGAATCTTCAAACTTCATCAGTTACTGTAGTTAGCTTCCTGACTCGAATCCGGAAAAATGCAAAGATTTTTCTCGCAAAATTCATTTACTGCAGTAAAGTATGCCGATTTTATAAATCAGGTTCCTCATAAATGCCTTTATACCATAAATCCAATCCCCTGCAAGTTGCAAAAGCATCGCCGTTTTTAAAATTTCGCTAAGAAATTCCAAAACTTTTTGCTCTTAAGTAGCAACTTTTTTTTAATGGAGGACCAGTTCAATCGATGTAAGAATTAAAGCATAAACTATAGTATCATCCACTAGCAATCCGAACGCACTGAATGCGAGTTGTCTTTAGCAAGACGCGTTTCGCTCTCAGTTTTCAGCGAATATTTAATACTGCAGAAAATATTTCTTAGCGGTTGTTTAGCCAGCTGCCAATAAATACTAAGAAGAGAAAAGTGATCATACATTTTGGAAATTTGTTGAGGAGTTTAAACGTTATTGGTATTTTAACTCGTTTAAAAAGTTGTAAAGAATTTGTTTAGTGAATGAGATAACGTAAAGACGATAAAAGCAAAAGTTGTTTGAATGGGAAAAAACACTAGAAATCCATTAACAATGAACTGCTCGATAAGCATTTTATTTGAGGAACGGTAAATGCACTGAGTGCAAGGGAACTTTTCTTCTATAAATCAGGTGACATAAATTTGAGCCGAGAAATTGAGAGAGTTAATCGTGTTTTATTTTTGAGATATTTTCAACGAACAAATGTACAATATATCTCATAAAAACAGTGATGAAGCAGTGAAATTTGTGATGATGCAATAGGCAGTGAAAAGTCTTTTTTGTTTTTCAATTTTAGCGCTTCAACGTTTCGTTTCTCGTGACCATACGCTGAGAATTTTTCAGTAAATAGCGTAAAACGTGTTACGATCAAATATCAGGTGCTGATAGGAATACTGTATTGCTAGCATAAAAGTAAGCGTTGGTTAACCTTTTCACTTTTACTCACCTTGAAAGCCTCTTTACCATTTTCAAAATTGAGATCTAGACGTGCATAACATTCCTCGATTTCTTTCTCTGCTTCCGTAGACGGTTTCCATACAACTGTACGAGTCGATGAAACAACCGATCTAAAAATTTAAATTTTTGTTAATCATTGAATTCTAAAAGATGCACTTATATGAGCGCCAAAAATTGTCAATGTGATAGTCTTGTTTAGAATTTTGGTCTCATGGCAATTGCTAAAGAATAATATATTTCATTTGCAAGAATATATCTAATAATGTTAATCGTAACAATCTAGAATAGAACGTAAGCAGCATTCATCTTCCCATATTTTAAGTGCTCTAGAATTAATGAACGTCCGAATTAGCTTAATCGTGAGCAAAATCATGAAGAAAACTACGAGTGAAAAGTGAAGCCACCAAAAAAAAAAAAAGATCCTGAACCATATGCTCGGATTCTTCAAACGAGAGAATGTTTCACTTCTTAGCGATTTATTTCTCACATTAGTTTATTACTATACTGGGATGTTATGCTCATTAAGCATATATACTAATAAATTTGATTCGTTCGCTGAGGAAAGCAATGCTGCGTAGGCTTTCTTAACAAAATGCATAGCTTATTTTTCTCGTTACAAGTACGATTGATCGTTTCGATTAGTTGATGTGTACACTTCGAGAGCAATCAAAGTACTACGTGCCTCGTTTGCAGCGATAAAATACGATGAAAAATGCGATGCAGCGCCTGTCGACTTCTTTCCGCAGCTATCATCCTGGTCGTTTGTATCCTCCACTCTCTTTCAGCAACAAAAACTGATGCAACTTGTTTCTGTGTAATTCTAAAATGTTGAACATATTAACACTACAAAAAGTGAATTGTTGAAAATATGCCATGCTGGTGCATTTAATTATTTGGCATGAGTGGCAACGAGCGAACGATCGGAATTCAAAATCGCTACACATATAACGCAAAAGGGTTGCTAACTTCAATCTCTCATCAAATGAGCAAGTGAAACTAAGTGAGAACTAAGGTGAGGAAACTAAATGAGAAAACAAAAAAAAAAAACTAAAACTATAACATTAAACGTTGAGAAACGATGAAACTGGAGAGGATGAATCACTATGATGCAACGATTTGCTGTCATACAAAGCGATAGAAACGAGGGCAAATACAAGCTTAAGGTTATGGTCCTCACGTTGTGCAGCGATAGTTGAAGTTTCGCGATGTAGAATCACAACAACGAAAAGTATTTTGAGGCGAAACATCACACATAGCTATAATGCAGCGCTATCACGTGGTCGGGGAAGCAACAACCACCCAGTTGTATTCGCAACTAATTTATGAGTGCTAAGTTAGAAAGTGCAAACTTTGATCTCTGGCTTAATTCTCGAAATTCTATCGTTTCTTTCCAAAAATATTGCTCACCAATCCGCCAATCACCTACTGCTGAATAAACAAGTGACAAAATCACGCAAGAGATCATATTGCGCATGCAATCCGCCGTTTCGCTTCGACAACACCTCATCCATATCTGTGGCTATTCTTGTTCTGTTGTGAGTAGGGAAACAAACATTTTAGGCATATAGAAACACTAGGAGCATTGATTGCTTTTTTGCTAACAAGAAGTATGAGCATTTTTGCATACTTGGCAGTCAGCGATTGCGGAAATCGCAGAAAACTGAAAAATCTACAAAATCCGATTATTTAAAAAAAAAATTGCCAAGTAAGGACCGAATTTCTTTCTCATCTAAATATCCACTTTTTTCACTAATAGGTTAAACTACAGCTAATAAATAGTTAATGTTCTAAGTTTACATAGTTGCAGACTTGCAAGTAGACATTGTGAACATTGTACTATGTCATTAAACAGCTACTAAAAAACGTTTCTCATTCACTGACTCTGAGATATTTTCAAATACCGCCTCATCATGCTATTACACTAAACGCATTCTTTTCAACGAATATGTCCCAGCAATGTTGAGTAAATGGTATTATATAAACTGGGCCAAGTGTATCTCTTCTGATAAATTAACGCTATCGCCATTATTTTTACTCAGCGAAACGATCAACAACGTGCATAAAAGATCCAACTCTTTCTTTGTATGTTGTGTCAAAATAAAACTTATGCTTAACAATAAGCTAACATATTTAGTTGCTAAAAGAGATATGCTAATATAACACATTTCTTTGCTATCTGCCATTTGCCAATTGGTAAATAACAAAAAGATGTGTTAATAGCACATCCTTAAATGAAGTGGAAAAAGAGGAAATCACGCCTGAATGGATGAGGTAGAATGACGGTAGAATGAGATGAGAAAAACGAATCAGCTAAGCAACACCGTGAAAACGATCAGCAGCTACGTTGGTTATTCGTAGACGGTGATTAGCGAGCGTCATTCATCTCTGTCAGTAGTTGGAAGCTCTTCGAGCTACGCACTCAGCTAAATTTATTCGACTTCTATGCAATATACACCTCCATTGCGCTTCGCTCTTTGGCCATTTAAACAGCTGGTATTTGGAGTGTTATTTCAACTGTTTTCTTGCGAGAGTTCAGAGCAAATAAGTTAATAGCGGTGTTAATATCCCTTGGTGTTTCCTCTTTTGTCTTAAAGATAAACAGAAGAGGAACTACAAGATCGGATATGAGGCGATGAGGTCCTCAATATCCGAGCCATTTTTATCAGTTGAAAAGATGTTTGACTCTTAATAGACTTCCACACAACAAACGATTTGTGGTGTTTAATGATGAAATAGAGCCTGATTAACAATAGTGCTCGTCAACATGTGTGGGCACTTCGATTGCCAACGTCATGAGTTCGCCATCTCACTCGATAATCCTTAAAATGAATAAATTTTTTCGCAAATGCTTCTTAGCGATGAACAAAAAGAATACAGTGAGTGCTACAATAACATAATGAAACGTTTGGCTTCTTTAACTCACCTGAATAGGACATAGACAACATTTATCATTCGACCGGCCGATCATATTCGACGTCCACCATTGAATCCAAGTGGACCATCATTAAAACGACCTTTGTAAATGTCAATGCTGCCTAATGTACTTTCGCAAAAAGCATATGTTCAACTAATGCTATCAAAAAACATGTGGTGGCATTTTTTTAAAATGTGTTTTTATGAGAAGTTCATGCTTTTTTGTTTCAAATTTATTTCGAAGTTATTCAGTTGAAAAGTTATGACAAGAGTGCATCGATGCGGCGGCGATAGGAATCATCGTCGCATCGCATTGAATGTTTGCAGAATGGACTGCAATAGTGACGTCATTTGATGCTATGCTAGGAAGGCTCAAAACAAGTTAATCAGAGCTTTCTATAGCCTAATAGCCTAGGCCTGATGCATATCTTGTGGTCACAATCTATGAAATGTTATCAAGTGCATATATTAAATGACAAATGCTTTTGTCGCTCATTTTGCGCTGCGCGAATCTGCAGCACAAGAAGTTATCTGCTTCTCTGCCGATCATTGCAAACCTTTCGACCATTAAGCGCACAAGAATGACACCATCACATGCGGAGGATCATGGATTATGTACAGGAAAATGTCTGGGCGGTGGTCACCGTGGGAATCGGGGAGGAAAAGGGAAGTGGAAGAAAACGGAGATGACAGTTATCTGAATTGCACGGGAAGCGGCTTCGGGTGTTATCGGTATATATTGCGCACACAAAATCAAAAGCGCCGTAGGTATCTCCTTGGAAGTTTCTATTCTTTTGAATATGTTGAATCATCATATTCAATCATTTTTTACCAATAAGGTATAGATAAAAAATTGTTTGTTCTCCAAATCTTTTTGACAATAGAGACGTGCAATAATACTTTGCTAACACCTGTTCAATCATTCCACGTTTAATGAGGCAATTTCGGGAGGTTACCAATCAGGTAAAATGCGATTTTATTTGCACTTTTCCGGTTTATTAGCGCATGACGTACGAGCGAAAAGTTATAATCTTATTCCATGGTCAGCGAGCATTTTTAGACCATTCGCCACGGGAAAATCGTTTTACGCAAAAGGACCTACTTCGCAGAGAACGTTGGTGCCGAAAAATACTGTCAAGACGCGAAACAAAACGCGTTTGAAGTGCAAAACCTCACGTAGTATCATAGCACTGCCATAAGAGAATATACTATCTTTTAAGGACTTGCTTATGCGCCAAAGTACTTATTTTTAAATGCTTACGCATTGATACTGCTATTTCCTCCCGTCGCTCTCTTTTCGTTTGCCAGTCACAACGTTAATATGCTAAGGCATGTTACACCTCTATTCTTTACCTTCATTTCGAAATAACTACTTCCTGCAGTGATTATATTTCATGTCCAAATTTGCAGCGTTATCAGTGTTTTCCCATTGTTTGCTGCAATGTGATCGTGTTGAAAGCCATCGGTTTTCGATTACGTATTACAGCCGCCTTGTCGTTCGTGTTCGGCACACAACGTTTGTGCGGCCGTCTTTTTGTGACGTTTGTCTCGGCAGTTTTCTATGCCTCTCAATATACAACACACCACCACACCACGGCCATCTTTTGCCTTCAGTGTGGCTAATCATCCAAACCAACAATCGATTTTTCTCGCTCTCTCTGTGTGTAGCATTCACCTATACGCTATCCTTGCAGTTAATCTTGCTTTTAATTTCTCTATTTTCATATTTTTTAGTAGTCACCGTCATTTACCGCTAATATATTAGCAGGTAAGCTTATAACTTACCTGTTAATATATTGACGGTAAATGCACGTGAACGTTACCATCGTTCAAAGGTGTGCTATCACGTTTGGTCAGCTGATCTATTATATTCATGCATCGCTTGAACCTCACTTGGACGGCTGTTGTAACTATGCTGCCATTAGACGTTAAGTGATCGCGATTGCCATTATTATTATTATACTTTCGTTCGCTAGTGACTGGGATCGCCCAATTGCACATGTATTATAAGCCTTATTATAAATTATGGGTTTTATTTACCTATCACCTTATCAGGTTTCTTTTGGAAAGTTAGAAGAATTGTATAGAATATTAGTTTCTAAGACTACTAGCCTTAATTTAATTCTCGTATGTTCAAAGGTGTTCATTTTAAATCTATTGTTGTTGCGACGAATCAGGTTCGGTAGTGGGCTCTTTTGCTGATATACTTTTATTTTTATTTTAATGTTTTTCTTTCTATTGTCGGATGCAAGTCATTAAGACATGCCGTTTTTGCTAAGAAATATGGAATATCATTTGAGACAGCCTATAAAATACGACTGATATGATGGCTCCATTTTTTTGTCTATTTTGACCGCAGCCTTTGTTTAGGCTTAGCCTTAGTTCTACGCGGATTCAACGACGTGATCTTCGAAGATCCGCCATCAGTCGGTTGAACCAATCGGCCGACGGGAAGTGGAGCGGTCGTGTTGGTCATATTTTACGGCGTGCCTTATTTAACAAAATTGTTGTAAGTTTTTTATTTCAGTGGTTTGGGGAGGAAGAAAGGGAGAAGTGGGGAAGGGAAAGATCGTGATATTGCCATAAGACCTGGCTGTTTCAGTGAATTTTTTGGTCGCTTTGTATTAGGTTATTCCTCTGGTACAGTTCCTTCGAAACTCAGCCTCTATGAGCTAACATTGCCGTCGTCCTACAAGAATGGCGACTCGTTTTTCTGGGCTCTTGGGGCAGTGTCACCCTTTTCTCGATGAGCTTATAACTCGTTCGTTTGCCCTCTCTTTGTTATCCTGCTTAAATGCAAATCCGCCGGGTCTGCAGGAGGTGTTTGCAGCTTCGCGCTGCTTGCATATTTGAAGGAAACTGCTGAAACTTTTGTCGAGAAAATCGGTGCGATTTTGTGGAGAAAAATTCCGCAACAACTCGAATTCCGTAAACAAAAAAGGCTTGGTGTAACAGTCATGCAAAAAGATCGTCTGATGGCATACCACATCACTTAAAGAATATAAAATACACGAGCACTTGAAAAAGTTGTGGTGTGAGTAATGACCTTTTTAAAGTAGACATCTGACCGGATATGATAAAATGGATTTGTTCATCTTCCCACGCCCGAATAAGATGATTCACTCATCTGACTGCCCAATCCCTCTCCCGCAAGTGGATCCCGCGTGAGAGAGAGCGAGATAAATTACTCGCAGATTGTTCGTTAGTAATGAAATATCGCAAAAATGTCATGCTATTTTTGTACGAGGAAACAGGAAGTTTGTGCATTTTTGAAGCTATTTAGACATGACTTTTTGCCAATCAATTTGGTACGAAATGGTAGCGCAGAATTCTCTACTGGCTAGCCATTTGTTGCAATAAAATGCTATCGTGTTGTCTTTAAGGAACTCTTAATTCTTTATACACATAGCCATTGCAGTGTGTCAATTTTTATATACAATATATACATTTCGTTGCTGTACAGAGAGTTCTTTTTCTAACAATGAATTTTACAATAATTTGCTGTATTCAATCACTGAAGGTTACTTTCAACAAAGATTAAGTTCGCAAATTGCTCCACTGAATAAGCTTCCTTGGGAAAATTGGAGAATTGAGATAATATGTTGCTGGCGTTGTTTTCAAATGCACTAGATTCATCGTTCTAAATAAAAACGATTTCCTTTTTAGCGCCTTAGAAATTAGCTCGGTCTCGGTGTGACGGGTATTCCAATGGTATGGATCGATCGAAGTTTGGGCTCGATCTCAGTTTCACAGATCTCACCTCAAGGGTGCCAATGACGGATGAGGAGGTTAG
The DNA here is from genome assembly GCA_037389465.1 of Baylisascaris procyonis. Lineage (NCBI taxonomy): Eukaryota > Metazoa > Nematoda > Chromadorea > Rhabditida > Ascarididae > Baylisascaris > Baylisascaris procyonis. The sequence goes on from JAZARR010000146.1 coordinate 6,686,841, forward strand.
ATTTTAATAATTGCTTTGCAAGAAGTCATATATTTTATTGCTAGGAAATGCTTTTATTTTCGATTCTTTCTGTACGCACGATGGGATTGCAACAATGCATACAGAAGTTGAAGTGAATCACAATATAACACGTTGCTAGAAAAAACTGCTAAGCCCTTGCAGTGGGCGCGATGGTGGCAAGCCATGTGAGAGATGAGAGTGTTACGAACCGGTGGGATAGGCAAAGGAAGGAGTAATAGTGTGCACCAACTGCCAAGAGCTGAAATAAAGCATTCCTCTCAATTCGCACTTCTGTATCCTGTCTCAGCCATGTCATTGCTTATCAACCGAAATACCCTCATTTATTCGTTGCTTCCTATGTAAGTTGATAACTATTGACGAAAACAACCACTACGTTCCCTGGTCGATTCGTATGTTCCTGTTTGTGCTACATCATAACAAGGCGCTTGGAATTATGGCACTGATTGTAAAACATAGCCGTACATGCGGTAATCAGGCGTCTTTAACATCCGATCATATTACATTAGCAGATTTAAAATGACTGCAGATGTTTTCATGCAGCTGCAGGAACTGCAGCATCATAGCCTAACTTGAATTTGCTTTTTTTTAAATTTGTATTTGGTAGGTTATATTTTTGGAAATGCAGTGATAGTTCAAAAAGTGATGGTGCAATGTTCACTGACGGCAGTTAGATTTCCTGCTGGGTTGTTCGAAAATTTTCTGTTGTTTAAATTTCCCATGCAACAGCTACCTGTTTTTTTTTTTTTTTTTTTTTTTAGCTTTCTTTTGCACTAGCCAGTGAAAGAGGGGTTTCTCTTTTTTTTTTCACAAGTCTCATAATGCGCAAATGTCATATTTGCACCAGAGCGTTAAGGATTTCCAAAATTCGGTATCTGCTCCGGGATCACTCTTATGTTGAGTGGTGTAAAAATGTACCAAGTCATTCATCTGCTATCGAATCAATTGGTTGAATGAATTCACCCAACTGTTTGAACGAACTAACTGTTCTCTTTTGTGATTCAGGTTGAAGAGAGGTATGAAAAGATTCGGGAAAGGTCGGGTTTGCTGACCATTTTGGGCGTTGAATATAAAGCAGATCTATCTGATATTAATGAGTTGATGGAATTGGGACGCGGAGCTTTCGGTGTGGTGAGAAAGGCGCAGTTCAAGAAGACGAAGACTCTTATGGCAGTCAAGGTATCCAAACAATTATGTTTATTAATATTCATGTCTTTTCGATCGTAACCTGAGTTAGTCGGTCTGAAATATGTTTTAGTTTAAGCGAAGCATAGCTGCGGTCTCGAAGATAGGCTTCTAGTCCAGAGTAGTTGACCTCTTCGCAATCATTGTCGCTAACGTAACGATACTTCAGAATTTTCGATAGCCGATGATGAAATCTAGGAAAATTGCATGATTAATGCTGTCATTTGAAATGCTCATTATGTTGCGTTTTTGATGTTTTTGATGGTTTTCATCTCGCTCCTTTAAAATGTTCGAAAATTGGCAATTTTTCATTGCAGGGCATCACCAAGGAAATATTTCAGATAATTCCAATAACAGGAAACGCGGAAAGTAACAAGAGAACGGTTATGGATATGGATGTAATCATGCGATCTCACAATTGTCCACATATCGTTCGATGTTACGGGTGTTTCGTTTCCGATGTGGGTGTTCTCAGTTTTATTTAAGAGTACGTAAATAAATTAGTGCCTGCTTTGTGCTGATTCTGAAAGAAACAACTCATTTTTATGTATTCAGCGTTTTTCATTCTTTTTTCATTTTATTTTTGAAGCTTAGACGATAAGAAGCTTGCAGTTCATTACATATAATTTCATCCAAATGTAAAGCTAAAAATTTTAATTCAGTTTGATTTCCCGATAATAAAGCAAAATTCACTCTAAGCCTGAAGGCGATCCAAATTCCATTGCTACACTCTCCTCCAAATCCAGAAATTATACAAACAGCGGTATTGCTCGCCGACAGCGTTATATTCAAGTTATAAGAATTTTTCAACTTTAAGATGGACTGTGCTATTATTTCGCCAAATATGAGATCGTTAGCCGTAACGTTCATAAAAAACATGTAATATTTTTAAGCGTTTTTTTTTTTTTTGAGATGTTATACAGTGTCCAAATATTACGGAAATTCAAAATGTTTCTTGTGTTTTTGTGTCAAGTTGTGTTTTTTTAAATGCTTTCTTCAGAGAATGAACAATGCTTTCAGTCGGAAGTGCGCATTTGTATGGAGTTAATGTCGATGTGTCTCGATAAACTTTTGAAGATAGCGCTTAGATTCCCGGAGGCTATTGTCGGCAAGATAACAACATGTGTACTTCTCGCATTAAACTATTTAAAGGAAACGGAAGTATGTATTTTTGCTTTTTCTATGACTTCCATTATTCTTTCTATCGTGCTCACAACTGAAGTTATACTGTTTGTTTGGGATTTTCTCAATTAGGTTTATTTCAGTGAGCGAGCGATTTTCGTTTTTCGACGATATTTACAGTGCTATTATGTAAGCTTGACTACGTGAATTTTGTGCAAACTTATTTCGACTCATAGCATTGGAAAAATTAGTGTTCTTCTGCATTTATTAGATTCTGTATACTATAAGATAACATAAGATATGGTAGTTCTGATATTGTTGTCGCATTTTTTATGTTTTGGATGATTAAAGCGCAAGTATGAGCTTGGTGTTGACTAAGTAACGTCGTCGGTGCATTTGTTTTAGATTTTTTAAAACTTTTCAAGTTGCATTTACTTTTTTCCAACTTTGTTTTATGTTTCGTTCGAAATAGGAATGAAAAACTTTCTACGTTCAATCTTTGTTCAATACAATAGCAAGTCGTGAAGAAAACGTTTTGTTGGGTAGTTTTTTCTCGAGGATGTGGTGGAGTCTGTTAATGGGTAAAATGCCGTTGTGATATGAAAAGCATATGAGCAAATTAGCATTCAAACAATTCAGGGGGATCGTCGTTTGAGTTGTGCAGTGTCCGTTAGATGAGTCGACCAAAACACGAGTGTTGGACAACGATTTATCTGTGGAATATGTTTAAGCAAATCATGCATCGAGATGTGAAGCCATCGAATATTTTAATCGATAACAGCGGATCAATAAAGCTTTGTGATTTTGGTATTGCTGGTCAACTTATTGATTCGAGAAGGGCGTTGACCAATACGAAAGGATGCGTCGCCTATTTAGCGGTATGCATTTTTCGTTGATTCCCATCTTATCGCATAGCTGAATATATCTTTGAGCAGGCGTTGCTTTTTGTCCATACGTTGTTGTGAAATTCATTTGAAATTGGAATAAGATTTTTATGAATTTTCGGTGTTCGTTTGATGCGCCATCAAATAACACATCCTCCATGCTTGCAGTATTTACCTGACAATCAGAGCGACAAGTTAGCTCTTAAAACTAATGCAGTTATTTTGCATCGGTATTTAAAAGGTCTATTACCATTCAGCGGAAATCAGATTGTACGGGAGTACATATAGGAAGTCGTAATTTGTGCTGTTGCCATCCGGAAACGAACGTTATTTCAGAATCTGGAAATTTTCAGCCGGAAAGAGTTGGTAGTAGTGAGAGTGAATACGGGATTCGTGCTGATGTATGGAGTTTGGGTATAACGCTAGTCGAGCTATCCACTGGACGGCATCCTTATGAGGGCTGTTCAACTGATTTCGAATTGCTCGCAAAAATCAACAACGATCCAGCACCTAGGCTTGAGCCGTCTGAATTATACTCCAAAGATTTCTGCGCCTTTATCGCCAAGTGCCTTATGAAACGATCGCTCGATCGACCTAACTATGACGAATTACTGGTAAATTAATCTTATTTAAGTGATTTTCTTTTGCACTAAGCATTTCAACTTTTTTAAAATCATTATAATATTCCAGATTTTGCATCATTTTGCGCAAACTTTTTTTTAAGGACTGTTATTAGTTTGCTGTATTCGTCGATCATGAATTGTTTTCCTTCTCAAATTTGTTGAGAGTTTTCCAGTGTACTCCTGTTTTGAAAATTGCAATCCACTTTCGGATAATATTTATTTAGTAAACTCTGCTAAGAGACATACTAAATTATTTTCTCTATCCATTCGATTAATTCCCATCATCATCGACGTATCTTCCCATCGGTCAATTGATGAACACGAGTGCATATGAATAGCGAAATTCATAGATAAGAGAAATTCAGTTGTGTAACGCAATTTGCCCAAGTGCTTAAAATTAACCGTTTCAATCCGTCACTTAGCTTCAAAGCCAACTAGTGATTGTGAAAGTGAGGCTTAATTTCAGTATTTAACCGTAGCGTTTATCGATATTGAATGAATAATGCCAGAATTGATGGGAGAAAAGTTTCTCACATCTATTGAAACCTCTATCAATGTTGTTGTGTCATAATCGTTCTTTTTTTTGTACAGGAGGATCCATTTGTAAAGACGAGCCTAAGCCAGAATGTTGACGTGGCCGCTTGGTTCGCAGAGGTTCGACAACAGTGAATTCAATTCACCAACGTGAATATCTTTTCGCCATACTTCCTTGTTTTAATTTCAATCCCAGCTCTAATAAATAAGATTTCTATTTTTTTTTAAATGCATTTCGATTCACCCCGTCTATTTTTTTTTTTTGAAATGAAATTTTTTTGTCTCGAAAGACAAATTTTTTTTGTGGTTGAAATATTTGGGTGATTGTTTGCCCATTTTCGATTATGTTGGCGTTCACTTTGTTTTACTTATTTCGCTTGTTAGGTGCGCTCAAGTTTTTGTCATTCTTTTATCAAGTGGTTTGAAAGTTACTTATTGCTCGGTTTGCTCGGTGGTCTTTTTTTGTCTCAGCCATCACACAGATGTGATAATGGACGCCGATATAGGCTGTTTAAAAGTTGTTTTTTTTTTATTCGAGGTGATCGTCAATCATGGTGCTCCTACTGGTTTCATTTCAACAAATCACGATCTATTTTCGTTCGTAAGTTTTGTCTGCCTGCCGTTTATGGTAGGTCTACGAGTACTGTACTGGAGTAAAACGGAATAATTTGTTGGTGCTTTTCTTTATTGTTACGATCGAATCCTCGACAGTATCAGCTCGAAGGTATTGTTCATTGTAGTACATTAACGATGAGCGCTGATTTAGGCACGATGTTATGAAATAAATTTCTGAAATGGATTTGATACAAATTTTTTATGCGTTATATATGTTTGAATTCATTTCAGTTTTCAATTTCAATTTCCGTGTTGAACGCTTTCTTTGTAAATTCTTCACACAGAGAACTCAGTATTTTAGCGAGACGTGGGATCATTATCATTCCTCTTAACATTCCTCTTATTAGTGGATCATTATTAGCAGAGGAGAGGATGCATTGTTTACTAGCACATCATTCATTATTGGCCACATGTGCGAACGAAAAATTGATCGCAATCTATAAGAGTGTTGGACCTTATTTTGTCCATCCACCCTTGATTTGTCCGCGGAGTATTTGCAAATTTTTTCTCTCTCGAGGTTCAACGAGATACTATATAATCTGGCAAGAAGACGAGAGGTAAAGTTTTTTTTTATTAAGCCTTGATAAAATTGACAATAGTAAGGGCGGAAGGGATAACACGATGGCAGAGAGGGACGTCGCTTCGACAGCACCTTGGAACGAGTAGTGCAACCCCCGCGCCAATGGGCACCAGGAAGTGCTCATGCCCGGGGCGCTTCGCGAGTGGATTGTGTACCGCTACGGTCCGAACCGACCCTCGCAGGGACGACACCCCACGTGAAAAGCTAGAAGGACGATGATGTCATGTAATCAAACGCGCAATCCGTTTATAGGTAACGACCTCTGCCTCAGGGTATTTATAGAGAGTCTGCTGTACTCCATGATCGTCACTTCTCTGCTGTGCTCAAAAGCAGTTGATTTACGATTTGTTGATCACCCCGTTACAAATCACATCACAAAACAAAGAATGTGATTGATTTGCGCAGTCAATCACGTGTTGTGCCCACCATTCTAATATTGCGTTCTTTTTTTTTTTTTCTGCAAAGATGTAAGATTTATCTCAGTGCGGTTTTGCAAACGTGAATTTGCGAAACGCTTCAATTACTACTGTTGAAAAAAAGCCGCATCCTGTCGTTGAGTTTCGTTCTTTTCCAACTTGTCCAAGATGTTATGTCATCTTGCTTATATGAGGCAGCCAACAGTTGTCCGTTTTCTTTCTTGTACGTGCTATATCTTGTATTTGAAGGTTGCATGAATGGCATACCATAACGATTCAAATTCCACTGGCAGTATAATTAATACTCTTCAATAGTGGCATCAGAAATTTTTTCAACAACATGTTGAAGATGATATGTATAGTTGAAGTAGTGAAGTATGAATATGAGTCTGAAAATTGCGCATGGTTGCGTAGCTTTTATGGCGAATCACTTTGATACATCGTTTACATCTTCATCAACACGCAAATAGAGGCTTTTTTTCCAAGATGTTCTCGATTTTCATATCAGCTTCCTCATTTGATTACTGTTTTTGCCACTCTGAGTGCCTCTTCAGCTAGGTAAACGTTCATCAAGGTGTCGTAAGTCCATATTCGTTTGTGTTTATTTCCCGATGGAAATCTGTTCGTGCTGACTAACGAAAAAGACGGCTCAAACGGCAGAAATTTTTGTGATGGTTTTTTCACCAAAATTGTGACGTTTTCATCAAAAATGCAAGTGGGCTGTTCTTGAAGAGAATAGAGGAAGTTTTGTTAGAAAGTTTTTTTTTTTTTTTTGCTAATATGAGTGAAATATTTGAAATGAGAGTTAACAACATCTCCTCAAATAATAAAGCGACTACTAGAAATGAGATCAGAGACACTTACTATACAGCAAGAAGGTTAGACATTTGGAGATGTATTGAACAGGACAGCGTGTGCTTTTTTTTTACGAATATATATATATATATATATATATATATATATATATATATATATATATATATATATATATATATATATATATATATATATATATATATATATATATATATATATATTTTTTTTGCTTATACATCATGCTTTACCTATGTCAGGTTTCAACCAGTTCGGTCCAGTAAAAAAAAATGCCAGCAACGCTTTGCAAAGGACTTTCCAAGTAATACCATATTCATCTGTGTTCACTGCAGGTTTTTTTTCTTCAAACGAAGACAGGATGCTTGCATGTTGCATTTATGACGACATATTCCCTAGGGCAATGAAAGATCTCAATGTTACAGAGTTCGCCGAACTGAAAAAAAAAAATCACTAATTGGAGGGATCGCAAATACTGTGGCTGGTTTCAGAGCGCGAATTACCGTAATTCACGCTTCTCTGCAGTGATGGATTATCTAGAAAGTTCTTTCCAGTCGTGCGATGTTTCTCCTTGGCATGAAAAACTGCACCATTCGTTGCCGTAAGCTGCATATACCATCCAGTTCCACATTTAAAAATGCTGTCGTATAGTACTGCACCGTTCATTTGTCGAAAACAGTCCTACCGTACTATGCCTAGATCATGAATTATTGTTGGCTAAAAATTCACTTAAGCATTCACTCATTCATTCTACACTTTAACAACGGAAGAAATGAAAAACAGCGAGGCATGTGAATAATCCGATGCAGTAAAAATATTAATAATTCAGCAAAGTTTGTCGTTCGTTTTTCTCGTTCATAATCGTCGTTGGCAAAAATCTACTGGATCGTTTTATTGCGAAATGCTTTCGAATGCTGTGGCTCTGTTAATATTGTGCTTAGTAGATAAAATTTTGCCAGTGCTGCTCACAAGCAACAAATCTCATACAACAAAGTCGTTTCTCGACGGTCATTCTCGATAACAGTTAAATAATGAGATGGAGAAAAATTTGTATTGCTAATGGGATGTTTCAATCAGTCAAAACGCTAAGCATGAAGGTGATTTTTTTTTACCTGGTCAATTCTCGCATCTGATGAAAATCGTTTCTGCCAGATTTAAGGATTTAAAAATGCCCGATTTGAAGATAATGAAAGAAAATATTGCATAACGTAACGCATATAAGGTGTAGCGTTTGCATGCCCTGATGCGTTCGTGTTTGCCTCTATTTGGGTGATCGATCATGGGAACCTTATTAAAATTCACCACCGCTATCCATGACAGTAAAAAGGAGTGAGGATGCATAGAGAATTTCTGACTATAACCACATCAACTGAAGCTGCAATAATGTGTTTTAAATCTTTAAATTTTTAAAATGTATTTATATATGTGTGCAATTTGTGGTCTAGGTGTGGGCGTTTTTACTGCTGTTTTCTTGGAAACAATGTGGAAGCTTATAGAGCCTTTGAAAAGGAACGTTATTTGGGGAAAAACATCCGAACATTTTTAAAGTATTGAAGGAAAAGAGGTTTCAAATTCGTTTCATAAAATTTGAGCGAACACTAAATTCTGTTAAATAAGTATTGTTTTACCATTCAAATTTCAACGCAACATTTAAATAGCGCTACTCATCACTGTTTGCTGTACTATAAAAAAAAATGTTATGCGCAACGTGTCAGCTAACGAATAGTTCCGATTCTCGTAAAACACTGAAAGGAAACTCATGAAAATCTTTCAGTGGAATAGCGAAAATTATTACGTGAAAGTGTAAAGATTATTAAGCAAGGCAACGACAACAAGCGAATCGGCCGATTTAGTAAGATGTTTTGTGGAAACAACAGGTATGAAATAAATCATTTGCATATTTATTTTTCATTTGATACAAGCATTTCGCATATATTTCATATGTAAAGCCTCAAGGAACAGAAAGAATATAATCAATAACATTTATCGGTCATAAAAGCGTTTGTACCATTTTGCTCATTTTCGATCGCTTTTGAAAAATCCCTTTTAACGCAACGCGATACGCCTCTGAGAATGAAATATAGATAAAGAAATTGGCGGTCGCATTGAATACGACAAGAAGATTGCCAATATCGATCATAATCATACTCATTGCCTCTGATATTAGCCTCAAAAATTATTAGAGTTATTCTTGAAAAATGATTATTTTATGAGTACTCAAGTTGAAAATAATACTATGAAAGTTTTTTTTTTCACTTCGAAACAACGCAGTGATTGGAAGAAATATTATTGAATATTGTGATAAATATATCCATTCAATTCGACAACAATGGTACTAAAAAGTTGTCGACGGAGGAGTTTTTTCAAGCGAATTATTTCAGTGAGCTCAAAGTTGAACAAGTTGCTTGAAGTTTCTTTTTCTTTTTTTTTTTTAAATGGAAAATCATTAGCATTGATTCAAGCGTGTAATATATATGCTTATATAATTGTTTATTTTCACAGCTCTAACTTATTATTGAGTAAGTATCATAAATGCTCTAACCTTTCAGTGCTTTTCAGTAAGCAAAAATTTTGCAGTAGGAAGTGTTGACAACTAAATGAATAACACTTCATCTAGCTTCCATTCTGCAAGGCTCTGCAGCATTTGCTGCTTAATTCTATCGTATAATTGATGCTCAGAAATTATTCAGCTTGCCGAATAGTGGCATATTTCAAAACGATTGCTTTTCATGCTGAATTTTATTCAGCGGACTGAATGTGGCGTATCTCGATGTAGTGTTTAACTAATAAATTACTATCGAGTAATTAAGATTTAATTGATTTCAAAAAAGCATTCATTTCTTAAATACGTTGCTATGGAAAAGGAAAGAAATGAAATTCAATAGTATTTACCCTGAAATCATATCGAATATATTGACGACTAGTGAAACAGAATTACAAAGTAAAAAAAGCGCAACGACAAGAATAAGTGTTGTTGGTGAGCTGCTTTGATCCATCACACTTTCTGCAATTTTCACTGAATCAAGTAGTATTGCTTTTGATAAGAGGTATTCAACTTTTATTTCTTATTGAGATGCGCTAAAATTAATATATGATAATAAGATGACTATAACTTTCTAACGATATAAAAGTACATATCAATCGTCACATGCATGAAATATACCTAACGAAAGTGTGCATTTCTTATCACTTCGCATTCAAAAAATCATTTTTTTTTAATCGAAATTAACTTTTAAGCAATTATGTTATCGTTTCGATATCATCAACCTGTTCAAGATATTTATTTTTCGGCGCACCGTGAAATATGAGATCCTATAATAGTTGAGAATGGAAAGTCAAAATGCGCCAGGCAGTTTTTTTTTCTTGAAAATAAATATACAGAAAACACAACAAAGTGACATTACCTTTTTTGCCAAATTGCACTCCATAAAAGTCAATATTTTCCACAGCCGAAAAATCAGCCATTTTCGTCTGGCACTTTGTATTATAGATTACAGAGGCTGGCTTAACTTCTAGTTCAGACGCGTTGGTAAGCTCAGCGGAAAACAAGGCTAGCAAAATAAGGCTTTGTGATATGAAATAATGGAGGACCCCCCAATAAGGCTCCACCACTTATCTGTTGAGTCATCACCCTTGCCGGGAGAGCAGTGACTTTGCCTCTAGCCACTCGCTTGTCGTGATGTTGGGCACATCGGCCCATGGGTACAGTCTTCGTGTCGTTCGACCTAAGAGGGACAATGATGTGGCAAGCAAAAAACTCCTATAAGGCGAAGTTTATTTTTCGCATGCTCGTTAATCCCTTGCATCGTTTATACTGTTTGGTTGTGCGCAAAATTAAAGCACGATGCGTTTTAAAATGAAAGCGATGATGGAAAATGTGCAATTTGTAAAAATCATCCGATCCCAACGGATGAATAGTGCAGTCTGCTGTCTCTTGCAATGCATTTCAGTTTTCAAAACGTCGTTCACGTTTCGAAACCCCAAAGCGCACGCTCTGTTCATTTAGAGCAACAATTCTTCGCTTCACATAATTGTCCTCTTCTTCCTGTCTCATCGATTTCTCCCACATGCATTTGTCTGTCTGTCTAATTTTACTCGTTTATCTATCTTATTATTTTTCGTGTCTTATTCTACTCTTTTTTACTATCGTTTTTTCAAAGTTTCGCCTTATGTTCAATTTCTGGGGCATAGAATGTGGTAAATCTGTATAATTTTAGCCGCACTTTCATGAAGTGACCGCAGCATTAGTGCTGTGGAAAACATTTAACGTTTGCGTCGCCGGCTATCTGCACCTCGGGGGCATTGACACTGTGGCATATTTCGTTAGAATCGTTACAGCAAGGGGTCTTTATATCTGAAAGCTTCCATACCGTGGGCGCCCGCATTATGCTGCAATTGCGTCCCAGAAATTTTTTGTTGTGAGTATTGGTAGCATAACATTTTCTTTATGAAGATTTGGGACGGTGATCACGGATACTTGCGTTAAAAGAAACATAGAATGGCATATGTACCACAAGACCTTTTGCGCTGTCCCAAAAGTGCTGACTGCACAAGCACTTATTTCACCAATTTTTCTTTGCATTCAAACACTGTGTCTCTACAGTGCTCGACGCCCATTGCAATGCATCGATGTTTACCATCAGAGATCTATCTATATGTTGTCGGGCAACGATGAAAGAGTGGTCGAAAAGTGTCTTTCCGAAAACATAGAAGTAACGGTGATAAAAGACCCACCAGCTGAACTTGTACGTATTCGTTTTGGTTTTAATATGAACCTTGTCGCAAAAAATGCCAAGGCCTCTCATAATCCTGGTCACTCATAAATGTTTAGAAAATACATTTGTATATGAGGTGCAATAATTGATAAAACATTGCATCTCAAAATTTCGATAAACAATTCTGGCACATATGTTCGTTGAAGAGGCATCTATCATATGGTTTTGTTATTTGAGGTAATTCGAGATGGGATTATTGATTATTGTGCAACATGCAACACAGAATGCAAAAAGATTCGGAAATTGCAAAAGACACATCTGCACACGTGCACAGAGAGGAAGTTGCATGGACGCGCTGTACAAATGCAAATATGTAAAAGCATGTAAAGAGGCTGAAGTGTGGTATTAAATCAAGTGACACATTATTTACGATGAAAGGTTATGGCTGTGTTCTGATGATTGGTTTCTTCACCTTTCGCAGACTAGCGGAAGACTTCTCACATTTCGCCACAGATTACGGTATTTAACAGCAATAAATGTAATTTGCCATTAGCTTTTTGCTTCCCGTTCTTGGGCTTCTAGTAAATATTACTTATTTTGTGGCGAGTACTACTTGCAGGAACCGAATATTGCCGCGTTGAAAAATGCACGCAACCCGCCAGTAGCACTCCTACACATTCTACCAGGCACTCCGTCGAAAAGTTCACTTCCTTCTTTCGTCAATTTCAGAATGCAGATGATCAAAGAGTATGAAATATTCCTGAGAAAGCACGCAGAAACTTGTCTCTTATGAATCCCGAGATCTGCGGAGGTCACTGCTTGCCATCTATATAATGGGTGGGCGTCAATGCATTGGCAGCGCATTCTCTTGAAGTCATACCAATTTTCCTTCACAAAATCATTACACTTTGCCGTGGACAACAGATATCTAATTGCAAGAGAGCTATTCCTTGATGATTTTCATCACTGTATTTTTCTGCTCATGGAAGGAATACGACTATCTGTTCACGAGAACTTCCTGAAGCGCCAATTGCGGGAGAAAATTTTCACATATGTGATTTTGCTACCTTATGCACCCGACTTAGATGGGATCAAGGAGAAAGCAAATCACCTCCGTTGTTGACGTGAACCGATTGTTCGACCATCGCTTGAGGCAGGTATCGTTTCCGGCTAATTGCCACAAGAATACCAGCAGTTAGAAGAACAAGTAGAACAAATGGAACAAAAGCCATAACTGCCGCATACATATAACCTCTTAAATAGAATAATATAACAATGGAAAATAGGCTTCTGTTGCTCGCAAATTTGGCATTTCTAATTATGACAACCTGAATACCCATTTTATCTGTTTCATTTTACGACTTTCACCTATAAGTGAAGTAATGCTATTAATTTTTTACTGGTGAGGGATGGGAGGGAATCGGCGCATAGGTCATGGATTAGTTACACTCAATAACCTTCGAATTCGCTTGGTGCTACTGTACCTCTATAAGAGGGCAATGATTCACACTTAAAATGCACACTCTTCTCTTAGGTTTTTTTTATTGAATATCAACAGTAGATCTTGCCCTGTCGCCCTCCAATCATCGTGCGTGCAGGCGTTTTCACCGTCAAACTGCGCTGTTTCATTTTACGACTTTCACCTATAAGTGAAGTAATGCTATTAATTTTTTACTGGTGAGGGATGGGAGGGAATCGGCGCATAGGTCATGGATTAGTTACACTCAATAACCTTCGAATTCGCTTGGTGCTACTGTACCTCTATAAGAGGGCAATGATTCACACCTAAAATACACACTCTTCTCTTAGGTTTTTTTATTGAATATCAACAGTAGATCTTGCCCTGTCGCCCTCCAATCATCGTGCGTGCAGGCGTTTTCACCGTCAAACTGCGGTGAAAACGCCTGCACGCAATATGCTCAACTATGTGGGTAACTTTTTGTGCGAGCACTTGATGCATCCACATTAAGACTGAGCACGTATAAACTTTTGTAACACACATATGTCAAATATGTGTCTTGCACATATTAACACCTCTAGAGCAATTTTTTTGATCGATATGAAATTAAGGTAATGATCTATACCCCTCAACTCCAACCCCCCCCCCCCTTCTACTATCTTCAGTACTCTGTTCTCAGTTCGCTTGATGTTTCGCCATGCGACTTTATTGTTCGCATCACATTAACTGTCGCAAGTTTTCTGTTTGTTGCCTATTTCGATAAATTCTGTCACTTTCTGCTCTTCAGATATACAATAGAAAGTGTCCACACTAAGAAAATGGTAAATTTTTTTTCATGCCAACCTGTAAATACTGATATAATCTTCATTGAGCCTCATTTCAGTTGGACATAGTTCATATAGTGTCACATTAAGCTCCGACTGCAAGCAGTGAACAGTTTCAAGCTCTCCAAAAACGATGAGATTATATGCGGCCGTAATAACGACCGTTATCCAGATTAGCTTCGTCGCATTCTGTATTGTACAGTACCATAGTTTTACGGATGCAAAATATCTGAAAGACACAATACAATTTGTTTGCATTGTCTAGTGAAAATGAACTTAGAATTGTGCATTAGGCTCTTCCTAGAACTTTTTTGAAACTCCTTGAGAATATCCCTTAAGGACACGATCTTTTCCGTCTGAGGGTTTTAGAACTTCGAGCTGCTGACATGATGATAGAAAACACAAGTAAATGCTGCCTAACAATCGATCTAATGTTGAGATCAAAATTGTTGATCTGCAGAGCATGTAAACGGCTAAAAGAAAGACATTCTACTAACGTTTCAAATCCATTCCTCATAAGAGAACATTTTGAAAAGCAGCAAGAAACGGAAATACTCTATACGCTATGCGTAGGATTTGATTAGTGTTGTTACAATAGCAAATGATCGAATTACGATATTACCGTAGTACAAACAATTACCATATAATTCTTGCACAGTCGAATACTAATCGGACGATTTTATAAAATTTTTAAAAGCATTATGAAATGAAATATTGAAAGAAAAACAGCTATAAGAAAGTCTTTCAATGAAAGCGTTTACGGCTAATAAACGAAATATATTCACCTCGAAACACTAATGAAGCAATCGAGTGCTGCAATCACTGTGATATAAACACTTAGCATTTGAAAAAACATTCCAAATGGGATAAACTTTGGCAGCAGAAATACCCATATTTGATCCACCGTATGATTGTATGAACGAAAAGAATCTGCGCATATCACTAAGAGACCGGTCACACAAACACCTAAAAATTTCCTACTTGATTTCATAATTGATATGGAAAGAGGGTTTAGTTCTCATAAGAAAGCAAAAACAATTTAAACGCGCAAGCAGCACGTTATAACTTGAATTTCTCTGCCATGATGAAGATTGAAAAAAATTTGTACTCGACTAAGTTGATATAGTTATATGGATCATGGGTCTCAGGGGGTTTCTTTTTGTGAGCAACCTCGCCAGTTATGCTCTGATCAGTTGCAATCAATTTATCTCGTAGTTTTACAAAAAGGAGAATATTACAAATGTAAAGAAAATCTAACTTGAACTATGACACACTTTTATAGTCATAGGCGCAAAACCTATTCGTCAGGCTAAATTTCAATAGGCTAGAAATGGTTTTGTTCTTTTTTTTTTTCGCCTTCTCTCGTTGCGACTATCATCAAGCATTAACTGACTTAAGGGCAATACTTATATTCTCTTGATATGAGTCACATTTTATGAATTCTATCAACATCTCGGTAAAATCCGTATACCATCAAAGACAGAGCAACAGAATATCTAAATGTCACAATTGCTTAAAAATGATATTGACCAAATATTACCATACAAGACGACGAAATATTATCAAAGAAAACGCGAACCAAAATTTTAAAAAAATGATGCGCTGAAGTTGGAGTCAATAGATGAAAATATTAAGGAAAATAGATGAATTGATAAATGAAAAATTTTGAAGATAAGAAACAAATGCGGTGAAAAAATATTGTCTTTTCGAATATGAATGAAGGTATCGTTGAATTGCGGCTAGCAGGATGAAACAAACATTATTCATTCATTTTCAATCGTAACGCAACTAACGTACCGAAATCACTAATACTGAGCGCTGTAAGATAACGATTTGTAGATTGTTTCGGAAGACGAGAGTAAATATACATCGAGCAAAGGTTCGTAGTGATACCGATCGTCGACATTACAGGTAAAAATAAAACTATAGCGTAAAAGTTGAAAACCACCTCCTCACCTGGTGAGGATATGGAGTGGCATTCACACTCCTTCATTTGTGTGCAATCATATGAGCCGAATCCTATAATAGATATTAAGTTTTCCGTTTAGTTTTACAGATATTAACGCTAGGAAAATTGAAAGCAATTTTTCCTTAGCACTGACAATTATTTCCTGGTGACACCCGACTGGCGCAGCTTTCATGCCAGAAATGCACCTTCTTAGTTGATAAGTACTAGCGATCAATCGCTGAACGCTAACAATATGATGAGGTGGGAGATTTGCTTTGGAATGGGCAAGATGAAGCTGATGATAGACGAACAATGGATGGGTGTACACTTTTTTTATTGTATAGAAAAATGTGACACAGACAAAAGTTCATATAGAGGGAGAAAAATTGAATGCTTCAATGCGAATGTGGACTCTTTGAAGCGTGATGTTCCATCTTCGCGTTGACGCTTTTCGAGGCGAATAAAAATTTTCGTATCAGAAAATCCGTAGATCACATTTGACGGCTCCTTTTGTTTCTTTCATTTCCGCTAAAGCTGCATTTCGTTCTTTGTCGAACTATTGTCAGATTTTTTCCTATTCAATTTTAATGGCATCAAAAAGAGGAAGAACAAGAAAAATTAAAAACTCCGCTAAAATTTTACGCATCAAAATATTGGAAACTTTGTAATATTTTTGCTTCAGAAAATATTATTAGTGTAAACAATAGTCGAACACATTGATCTATATCTATTTTATAATGCTATATACAGTTGATAAATATGGCATTCATATAAAGAACATAATCCCGTTTATCGAAGTACCCGAGTGGTTAGTTAACGAAGCAGAAGAAGAAGATCAATTGGTTAATGCACTACTTCCGTGGCTAAAAATCACATTGATAGGCAACGCTGAGAAGGTGAGTTTATTCAGAACTAGTCACAAGCAAGACATCAAAGTAGGTGAATGTACCGTTGATCTGCGGTCCTTTGAAATTAACGTTCTGCCATTTAATGAGGCAGTTGGCTAATGAAGTAGGCAATATGTTGTTGCACTTGTAATGCAAATACGATCTCATACGTTCTTCCAGTTATTTCTCACAAAATCTCCAGGCAAATTTAAATGCACAAAATAAATACACAAATATTCATAAAATCACAGAATCTCAACATAGAAAGTGAATCAACCGGAAGAGTTTGTTGGGTAAAATTACATCAAAATCATTTTCTATTGTCCATAATTTCATAAAGTGCGTGTCTCGCTTTCTATATGTAGCTTTCACTAGCATGCTTATTTTCGAAGCAAATTGATTTAGTGAGAAATTAGCACATGAATTCGAAAATAATAGACTGAAAATTTTACGAAGAATCAAGAAATCAAAAAAACATGAAGTTGAGAAAAAATTACGAATAATATTTGGATTTATATTAAAAGCAGATGATAGCTGAGCAGTAGCAATTGTAGAAAAGAAATTCCACAAAATGTTCTCTACAATAAGTTTTGTTCGGTCATTTTTTCTGCTTGAATTTCATTTTTTGCCAATTTCGAATTATTACACCATAAATGTTCGCCGTTTAGATAAAATTATTCTTGAAGAAGAAATTTACGACAAAGATTACTGCCTTGGTACGCATTCTAAAAGACAATTTTCTGCTATGACGTCATTGACCAATAAATCCACAGCTGCCAAATAAACATTTGCACTATAGTATGTGGAATGGCTACAAATCTCACCCTTCAACAAGAATTGTAAACCTTACGGGCGAATAAGTGATAAATAGTTGACATAGGAGCTTTTGTCATGTGCAATCACTAACACCACTATATTTGCTAAAATGAAAATTGGACCGAATTATTTGTTTACTATGCAATAGTTTTGCAAAGATTTCGCAGGCAAAGGGAATACTAGGTATCTAATGCACTCATTAGTGCTCACAAAAGTCTTAACTCTTTTACGATAAAAATTTGCATACATAAAAAGAATTGTATGGTTGGGTGATTGTTGATAAACACATCATACATCAAAGTTGTTGAATGATCGTCGGCTAGCAAATGTAGTAAATGGTACAGATCAAACCTTTCTTTCTGAATTTTACTTGTGATTTCGAAGTTTTAACATCCCAATAGACGTCGCTCATTAGTCGAGAGTCAAATAAAAAATCAAACATCATTATCAACGTGTTTATCTTTATTTTAAACCAAAACACATTCATATTTCACTGTTAAATTCATTTCAGATTTGCCATTTTTAAGTTGCATTGGTTACTGGCAAAAAATGAAAAATTCGCAAGAATTTCATTCATGTAATTCAGTCGCTCTCATAAATCTTCTACAAAAAAAAAAAAAATCGATGTTTCCAGCCGTTCAGTAAAACAACAAACACGAGCGTATCTACAATAAACCACAGAACTCGTTTCATATAAGAAGAGCTAAATGGTTGATTTATGGCTAGATGTACAGCTCTTATCTCATCCCAGCAGAGATTCTATGCATTGATGTGAAGCACACGGTAAGCAAGAAAAAAAATCCAAGGATTCAGAGCGGAAGAACCAAAATTGTTCGGGAAGCATGAAACGTGACGTAGCATGCCACCTGAGAGAAGATGCGCCTTGATGATGCTTTGATTCGCGTCTTGATGATGCTTTGTGCTGCGTTGATGAAAGTAAAAGGCTATCCAGCGAAATATATAGCGCAATGTTATCCTACTTGTTCATTACATTGAATTTTTCCATTCAGCAAGCAGCATTCTTAAAGTTACAGGTATTCTAAAATTAATGCCTGCTGTTAGTGTAACTAGTGCTAAATGAATATAGTGAAAGGTTGGAAGAGTAATTGTGGTAGAAGACGAGAAAGGATCCATAATTTGTCATCAATACATCTTCTCGCAAGTTGAAAAACGGCCACTACAACGCAACTATTCTTCACTTTCAAACGTCAAAAACTGAAAATATTACACAGTTAGCCATATATGTCATTCCTCGATTGTCCTAGTGGTTTCATTTCTTGCCAACTACATGAAACGCTCATTTCAACGAATCGTTGGTTTCGGATGCATTCTTGAGGTAAAAAACTGGTTTGTTGCCACGTCCTATTCACTTGACAATTAATAAACATGTGGGATTTGGAATTAGTCACCACTATGCCTTATGGTTTGCCTGCTTTCAGTATACAAACATAATAGGGCCGGCATTTCCAACCTCTACTTGCTGACGGTTTGAGCGGAATTCTAGACCTCAAAGTATCTTTTTTAAGTGATTTTACATATTTGATTCGCAAAACGCATTATGCCGACGTTGCATTTGCTCGAAAATAAGTGAAATTTATCAGTTCGTTTTTAAACTTTGAAGAGAAAGAATACGTACCATTCATTAAATATCTACACCGACTTCAAAATAAACCCATCAACCTGCATAAAGTTGTGGAGGCAAATGGTGCAAAAAAAAACTTTTTTTGCAAAATAAAACTCGAAGCGGTGAAGGATTTTATTGAAGGAATTGAACGGACGGTCGAGGCCGTTGGATCGTTCAAAATGTCAGTGCATTATTTCGCATGGTCTATTATTTTTGGCGACTTATGAGAATAGTTCTTCTAACGTCAAGTACATAAAGATGAACATCTCACTAAGTCTGTTTGTTTGTTAATTTCCGCACGCAGTGTGCATTTTCCTGAATTACATATGGGAACTTTCTAGTTCCCATAAGTGGAATTTACGTTCGTAAATATTTCGAAGAAATTTCATTTTTTTTTTGAGCTATTTTCATCAGAAATGATTTGTTTTCTATATTATAGCAATGTTATATGTTGCGCTGTGTTGATTAGATCGCTTTATCGCTCTTATCCTATGCATTATAACATTAGACGTTCACTAACCATCATCTTATAGAGGAGAAATTCTCTTCGCTAACAGAATATGCACACTATGCTCAATATCCACAAAATAGCATCACTAACTAATTTTGTTTTCATTGAAAGGTATTTCTACTTTAGTTACTCTACTAGTTACTTTAGTTAAATGACCATATACTGCTTATTTGAGTAAGTACTCAGTACATTGAAAGGACGAGGCGATGATCGTTGAGGAACAAACTTTTAAGTGAAGTTTGAACGGATTATGCGAAAGGTAGTGAAAAAAGTTGAGCACGCCAAAGTATAATTATTTGCAAAAAAGTAATCAGAAGAAAATCCGTAGGTTGTGCTTGTACGCTCTAAACGAAATATTTTGTTCGTTTGAGCAAAGAAATATCACACAGTGGCTGTCATGAGAACGTGAAATCTTCTGCGCTGGCAGTCCTTCAGAAAAAAAGGGACGACACAAACAGCCAATGACTGGAGGTAAGAGGAAATTGGTCAATATTCGCAGTCAAAAAATACGATGGCTGGGTCTCGTCAAACGGTACCCCTTGGTAAGCTCACTAACAATCTGAGCGCAAGGTAGTGCATGAGAATGTTGTGCTGTTTAAAGCATAGGGGCGTGGTGGATGTGGGAGTATTCGACCACACAGGAAGCGAAATAATGCTCCTCTCACTTTCCTTAGCAATAGCCACAATCAGATCTTTGTACCAGTCCTTCGCCTGTATGCTTACCCAAATCGTTCTTTCATTCGTGCCGCATTAACAACTTCCAGTAGGATTTTTAATCCATGGTATGTGTTGACAAACTATGGGGTACAAAATCTCGAGTTATTCTTTTCTAAACCTAAACGTACACTAATGAACCATAATGAAGGCCTCAACTTCTTGTTTTTCCACATTTTATTTTACATGAATTACTTGTCTTAGCAACGGACAGCAGAAATATCAACGGTGTTTACGAGTTGAAGCCATAATTGCAAAAGATATTCTCATGTTGGTGAGAGTATTTCCGAGAAAAGGTTATAAGGATACATATAATGGAAAATCAAAGAACGACGATTCAGATTCAATATAATTGGGGGTGAGAGTGAGCATATTTATGCCAAGAGAAGCGATTAAAAAAATGCCTGGGAAGGTGTATAAGCATGAAGATAGAGAGTGTAGTATTCCTGAAGAGCATTTGCTTACTTCGAGGAAATTAGCGCTAAAGTTGAGCACACATTGCCACAACCGATTAGCGAAAATCTTTTCAGCGATCAACGTCCATACTATTCGACGTTCTTTCGACTGTGCATTTTGTTTCATCAGAGCAACGTTCTCTGCGTTAACAACGCCGTGCGGCAGATGTGATGGGCAACGTGAGCGCAATGCTTAAACATTGCATATAAATTTTGGGGAAGAGCAGTTCTCGAAAAGCTGTCATCCTTTTTGAGCGTAATAAAATTGCGTTGATCGAGTTGAACTCGATACGTTGTGTCGAATTCGGAAACAACAATACAATGAGCAATTTTTTCTTCGTTCGCGCTCCCCAGCTTGAATCTAAACGTGCATAAGGAGGCATGAGCGAACTGAGTGAAGGGGAGGTGAACAACGCGAAATGAGAACAAACTGAAAAGGTCGGTGGCATAGTTTGCAAGGCGAAAAACTGATAGTGTCGTTAGTTTTGTGCGGCAGCATTAACAGCGATCATTGCAGTGTCTTCAGTATAGCGCGCAACTGCAGCGGATGTAAGTTTGTTAACCGTGAGCTTGAAGAAACACTACTTTCAAAATGAATAAAGCACAAGAAAGAGATATCAACGAATAGTGCAGAATTTTTACATAACAAATTTGGAATCGGGGTAAGGAACTCATTGAAGCATATGGCCTTGCAACAATCTCCATTCAGGAAAGAAGATTTTTTCCACTCTTTTCCTCAGTATTCTCGTTCATCTAATTCTACTCTTTTTTTCTGCTTATTCTTTCTTTTGCTTGTTCTTCGCTTTTCCGCTTTAACTATTTGAGGTGTAAAATGTAATCGTTCCTACAGTTGATGTTTTCATGTAACAATTTTTTTTTTTTTGGATAGAGCATCACTACTGCATTCCATGGGCAACGTTTACGCATTAATAGTGAGGCATCATCTGATCTACTATGTCGCATACTTGTAAGGAAATCGACCGAGTTGATCTATGAACCCTATCTAGCTAGGACAGTGTCCCCAATGCAAGTCCATGCTTTCTGCTTCCAAAGTATTTACCGCATCATATGTAGTTTGTCCGCTTTTATGATGACTTTATAAATGAATGCGATATTTTCTATCATCAAAAATGGCAAATGAGTAATTATTTAAAGGGCATATAAGTGATAAATGTTTGCTAGGGTTGCTGATTCCGCTATAAAGCAACGGAAATGAAGTATTCCCAATAAGCCTTACACCACATGTGATTATGAGCTACAAAATGTGCTTATGTGTTACGAAACATGCTCAACAGGTGCATTTGCAGCGACGGTACGAATAAAGCTTTCGAATGGATACCCATTCTACGAGCCATTAAATTTCTCTTTTATGGAGGATACAAGTGCGCTATTCGAGAAATAACTTACCAATGACTATAGGAATCTTTTGCGAAATAGTCACTTAATACCTCTGAGATGTAGTGTTGATATTCTCGTGTCAGTCGTTGTTCACTTCATGATGCTAATTATGGGAGTTTATCAGCTACAGCAACAGATCTTTGAAGTCTCATAACTCTATCGCCTATTTCATAAATAAGCTTCGTCATTTAGCCTTTACTTGATGACTACATAAACCGCCAACACAGTCCGCCCGAGTGAATTTCCAAGTTCATTTCGATGTTCAAAGGGTTGATGGCAAAACTATGAGAAAGCGAGAATTACACTATCGTACAAAGCAAAAGGCAATGATGGTGTGATGCAATATCATATTTTGCACATTATCCTGAAATTTAGAACATTCAAGTAGAAAACGGTACCTTATTAGACCCTCAAATGACGTCTTGTTGCCTCTTGAAAAACCTATTCTAAAGCAACTTTCATCAGTTAATGCTAGAGGTATCATTCAATATGAAGAGCGATTCAACCATCATGGAACTAGAAGACTGAACCATCATTGAATAATACACTACTACTGCACTTCGAATAAGCCTGATGATTAAAAAGTAACTAAACGATGAATACATCCGGTAGGATGCTTTCGTAGATGAATTATATAATGATGACGCTGTTCCCTCTTCAAAAAAAAAAAAAAATCTAGCATATGGCCTTCACATCGAGCAATCATATAAATATGATTGTATACTCTATTGACGCATTTGCTGCTCACTGAAAGAAATGCTCATTTTTGCCTGCTTCCTTGTCAACAGTTACTAATAAAATTTAATCATCGTTTCATCATTTACATAATATGAAATCTACTGTAATCAAGTGCCTGCCTATGTGGTGTTGAGCAGACGTATATGCACGCAACTGTTGAATCAACTACTCAACAGAAACTGAGGAAACATCAGCTGCTGAAAGATTTGGGTTGGAAGAAGTGAGTTAGCAAAGCGTGTGAGCTCAATTGCAGATAAACTTATCGCCATTCATATCTTTTCTCAAGGAGCTCAGTGCCTTATGGGACTGACTTTAGAAAAAACATGTGATATGACTCTTTATGAAGGTTGTACTAATGCCATCATACGATAGAATCCGAACATTATTTTCTATTTATAGAAGATGCTCATATCTATGAGACGGTCCTTCATATGCTATTGAACAAAGTTGTAGCGCTCGAGACATTCTATGTTCGTTGATGATCTTCTGGATGCGGACAAAAATCTAAAATCAACAAGAATTGCTTGCAAATTGGGTAGATTTGCAAAAGGTGAACAGCGTATGCAAGTTATGCATCTAGATACATTGAAAAAATCGGCTTAATGCCTACATTACATGCATACAACATTCGAAGAGTGAGTAAAGATGAGATGAATAGAAAGAACTGTGAATTACAAAAAAACCAGGCCATGTGACCTCCTACGACCTCCCACTGTTTTTTCTTTTTTTTTTGCATCGTTAATGTTGGAGAGGGGCAGAGAGAGGTGAGTTATGTGCGACAGAGTTAAAAATACGTGACGGAGGAGGAGTGAGGCCCTCTCAAAAGCATTTTAGAAATTTCCCTGCGTAGCAAAATGTTGAGTGTCCTGTAGAGTGTGAATTAGTGCTAGAAGAGGTCGTTGGAGACAGTTTTCATCAACACGTACCTAAAGCAACGGCGAAACTCGAATGTTCTGGTGGAGAAAAGACTGCCGTCATAACTTTGAGTACCGCCCAATGCTGTGCAAAAGCGTCTAAGCACTAAAATGTGTAAGGCAGCAAAAGAAGCCGGCAAAATTCGATACTTTATCGACACCACATTTGCTACAATAGCGCATTTTTTAGGACTAATTCAACAAGCTTATGTATGCCAATTCCCATAAATGCAGTAACTTTAACTACGCAAATTTCTACTGACATTTTTTTAGGGTGACGTCGCTTTGAACGAAGCGAAATGAAAATGTGGGCGTGCCAATGGTAATTCTGAAGTACATTTTGGTCATCTCTGCGAGATCGAAAAACACAGTGCTTGTATGCAGCTACCTCGCAAGCGTCTCCAAAAAGTATAGAAAGTGAAAAGAATGCAGCCAAGTGAATCCGAGTTGAACACGTTCACTGATGCCTTCTTCAATAAATTGCGATATATGTGACGCCGAATCGCTGGTGACTTCTATCAGATATGATGCATTCACTTCGAGAGTCATCCAGCATGATTGCATGGATGAATGGTGGACGATCGTGATGATATATGACCGAGAAATGTGTGCACACATTTTCAAACATTGCTTTCGTTTTTGAAGATGTCGAGGAAACACGGACTTTAGAAAACTTTAGAAACACGAAAACCTACAAAATTCGCCGTTTATTAAGACACCTTGGGCATTAATTGGAAGCAGAGAGAAAATAATCGACTTGTGATGGCAGGAAGCCAGATTCTTGAAATTTTTTTTGCTTCACTTGAGTGCAAATGCTCGAGAAAAAATGGATTACTTTCCGGAAACAGGCACTTTTATGGTAAATTAGTGCTTCTTTCGAAAATCTCACCCACGGTGATAAATAAGAAATGTTTTTGCCGCTAGTACGACAAAAATGGCGCTCCCATTTTCTTCTCTCGTTTGAAATTTATCTTTCAATTTCTGACGCTTATCTTTCAGTTGAATTTTTCGATGAAGCATTTTCAGTATTTCAATTGAACGTTTGATGAAACATTCACACGAAGCAATTGATGAAGCACATAACATTGAAGTGATAGACAGTATTTTCTTCATTTATCATTATGAGAATAAGCATTGGTTTTAATTGCAGAGCATTAATGAGGAGCGATGGATGCAAAAAGATATGCTGAGCTGCATGAAAATGAAACTGTTTATAAGTTCGTTAACGCTTATTCGTTTTGACTGCCCAAAAGAACGAAAAGCTGTGATGAGCAGATTCACAGTAGTTGTCCATCTACAGTTACAAAAAATTAGCGCCTGCAAACGAATCATTTCTATTTAAAGACCTGCGAAATATTTTATAGGCAATAATTTTCAATATGAGGCCGTAGACACTAAGAAAAAATATTAATAACTCCCAACTATATTGATGGAAATACAAAGCAATGATCTCGTTTCTATCCAAAAACCGACGCTAAATGTGAATGATGCGTCATCTATTGCACTTTCAAAATAGAGAGCAATCCCTGATATACGTAGCAATTTCAATTGCTATGATTTATGCTTGATATAGGCTCGAGAAATGAGGCAACAAGCATTTGAATATCACAGCTGTGATAGGACTATTCGCTGAATTTGTTGCCATTAAGATCTGTAGGAGACACCTCACATTTCCACCTAAATTGCAAACCTTTACTTCCTGGGGTATGATAAGAACAAGCGAAACGTCGATGATTTGTGATGCGGTATTGAGTTTTGAAGAGGTGTGTAAGATTATATTCAAATCATCATGGAAAAAGAAATTCCCATAAAAAGCACATTGTGTACCATTCTATCTGTTCGTGCTACTTTATTTCTCATAGACCACGGTTTTATTTCATACTTAAAAATTTTAAGATGTTCTATTATAGAAATTGTACTTTCAGATTGCCAAAACGTATTTATTCGGAAGAGATAGCGTCTTCATAACTTATTCAGGAAGCCAATAAAGGAAAACTGATTCAATTGCAAGAGAAATCCACAGAATTGTTTCAGCTTATTTAGGATAACACTTACAATGATTTGAATATAAAATTTGTCTTGGCGGAAAGATTTGAATATTCAGAGGATTACAGCAAACAATACAGGCAATAAACACTTGCAGTACTAATTAAGCACTCATTATGAATGCCACCAATGAAAACTCTGCTCAATACCCTCTTTTCCCAAATCAACCCTATGAATGTGACATTCCTTTCTATGAAAGTTTTTCCCACACCTTGTACCAAACCTCGCGTCCTGGTTAAGTGAAGTTCCAGCACTGACCGAGACCACGCTTAGTCAATTACCATTTTTTCTTTGGAAAATTTGCACTTTGTCGAAATACAACATTGTAATAAATCAATGGAAACGACGTAGTCAACAATAGTCAACAATAGCGTTGAAAGTGATGCAGAAAATAAAACTGAAGCTTTACGTATTAAATGTTAAGATGAACAAAAAACGGCCAATTTGTAGGGAAGTCAGCATTACACCTTACAGGTAACCCGGGAACTCACCGACCGAACCGTCTAAATCTCATAGCGGCCAAATGACTATACGTCAGAGAATTTGGACTATCATCTTTTCGTCCACCGTTTGCATGGACCAACCGACCGATTCTTCTTAAACCTTCCCCTCCCCTACCGCACCTAACAGGTGTGGAAAACACCAGAGACAACGAAGAACACACTCTCGTATGCTATAACCCATCAAATAAGTATCATACATTGCTTCGAAAAGTTCACTCTTACATGCATCACTTCGAATATTTACACCATATTGCATTCTTAACTGCAATGCAACTACGATGCAGACTCAGAACGACCCTACCGATTCTCAACAGCAACGCTAACATAATGCAAAATTATACAAGAGAACTGCTAAACACCCAAAATATTGTGTACATAAAAATGGCAATGCTTCTCGAAGAATGAACAGCGCAACACATTATCTATGTAACCGTTCAAATTGATCACTGGGGTCAATACATTTAGATGATATATGGTGATTTGATCATATTGCAACATTCGTGGTCATATGACGATGCGCAATATCGTACTGTGATCACATGACTGACAACACTATGCTGGCATATCGATATTCATAGCTACGTTATGACCGCTATACGAGCCATTCTTTTGCGCTCTTTGTTCAGTTTACTCGCCTACACTTGCTAAATAAACTTGTCGTTTGATCTTATCTCAAATAGAGATCAGGAATCGCCAAGACGCAACAAATTGAAAACATTAAAGATAAAATCAATAGTCTTTATGTGCCTTTGCCTGCAAAAGAATGTTGTAGTGGCTCAATACCTCTTCAGAAGGATGCTGGTTTCTTACGCCGAGCCTCCGGTAGTTTCAACAACTCGGGAACTACTGAAGTCTCGATTACTCTCCACATACTCGCACTACTGGTAAATGAAAAAACGCATCTGCACTCGTTTCATCAATAACGAGAAAACAATTCAACCAATACAAACATTATCCAATATGAAAACATCCCTGTTTTATTTCATTCAGCCGCTCTTTAGTTCCAAAAAAATGAATATAAGATTCTTTGACACCCACATTGTGGTCAACGTGCAAGAATATGGACAGATGAAAACATAACCACAGATATGGAAGATCACAGCATTTTCTTGCAAGGTCTCTTGTCCTACCCTCAGGAAGGTCTGGAAATAAGGCCGAGAAAACTGATAACAGGATCTTTTTGATTCAATTGCAGTATTAATAGCAGTGACTTTACCTATTTACTCATATTTTACCTACTGAACATCACATCGTGCGGTACATAATTGAAGTCCCATCGTAGAATTCAGGAAAAGCCCCCTATCGCTTTAAAATCATATATAGTTCATGTACCAATAATGTTCAATCAGTGAGAATACAACCCATTCAACGAACAAATGGAATTCAACATAATAATGGTAAATTTTCAATGCTTCAATGACCAGTGATCCATGAATAACTTAAAGCTTCTTAGAGTGCAGTCAGTTTGCACTACCCACGAATAATATTTCGTCACTTGATGGGTTTGTATGATTATAGGTTGATGCTATGCATTCGAGAGCGCTTCAAAGCTGCGCACTCGAGAAAAAACTCGAAACGGCAACACTTGAACAGTTAACAGGCGACGGGTTATCATCATACCCCTGCTCTGGTTAGATATCGTGTAAGAAATCTTTATGCTTTCCTTCACTATGCGAAACCAATTCATTGGTTTAGATGAATATCCTATTATTCTCATGCTAAATATGCAATCATTAGCTGTGTGAGTGGTGAAATTTTACGTCATCAACATTCTCGTGAGCTCATTTTTCATTAGTTGCATCCATCAGAGAAGCAGAAGCTATTGATCAGGTTGTCTTCACGGCTGCAAGATATCTTGCAACAGGAAAAAATTATGAAAGAAAAAACAATCTTCATTTACTAAAGGTGAGAAAAACACATTAATTGGATAACCGTTTTCACGGGAAAGAGGTATTGCGATGCTGAAATGCGAGTTTACGCATGAGTTTATTAAACAATGTTAAAACATAGATGCTTGTCCGAGCGTTTTCGATCATATCTGCTGGAATATAGCAAAGCATTCCCGTGAACCTTACCAGCACAGCCTTTTGTCGTGCTTATTTGTAGAAGATTCTTAACATTCCATTGCCCGCGTATAGGGCGCCCATCTTATCCGGCATTAACCTATGGTCGACTGTCGAATGTGCATTCGAATAACAGCTGTCTGAGGGCAGTAATATTTTTCGATGCGATTATTGGTTTTTTTTTTCACTGATTATGCCCAATCCTTCTCAAATAAACCACTTAACAGCAAATAAGGTTTGCCCGACTATGAAAACCGGTCTTGCACAATCGCGCCTAGCTCTTTTATACATATTGATAGACATTCAGGCTGATATAGACAGTGACATTAGCCTGCACTCGAAAACTAGTTTTCTGATGTCTGCGCTAAATGTTGTTCTCGTACAACATTATGTTTTAAGTGTGAGGTCCAATCACAATATAATGGCGTCTGTTTGTGCTTGTGCATGCTGAGCTCTGCTTTTTTTAAAGTAACAGTCATGCAACCCCTAAATATATGAATTTTACTAGATATAATTCGTTATTAAAAATAACTAGGCTAAATCCAGCCTAATTTATGCGATTATTTGATAAATCATTCAATCAGAGATTCGTGGAAAGAGCTTATTCTTCATGCGAAAAAAAAAAGCTCAAACATTATCTCAGCGGTCGTACGATCAAAATTCAAACAAAAACATGCCAGAATCTCGAACATAGAGAATTCATTTGAAAATCGATAAGGTGAATGGAAGAGGGGGTCACCATCCTGAGTTAAATGTGCGCGGGTGATCTAGCTTTCTACGGTGACTCCTGCAACATTACAGCGCACTTGTCCAATGGCTTGCTACTATGTTCTTTTGTGTATGATCAGACGGTACGAACATAGAATATAGTGAAGTGATGGTGTGTAAGATGAAATGGAATTCACAGACTAGGTGGACAGAATAAAATAATTTATAATAAAACCAGGGAGAATTTTGCGTAACACTGTAATTTTCCGTGGACAGTGATTTTCTATGCAATTCAAGGGTGGACCTGTTCACAAATCCCGGGCGGCAAAAACGTTTCGTGGAGTGTCGCCAAATCTGTATGCTGATACTTGCTTACCTTCGTATGTGTGTTTGTGCGCGTATGCCGTGTCCAAGTCAGCGATAAATGCGAACCATTGCTCAAATTCACTAAAATCTTTGAGTGGGATTCACCTTGCCGATCGCTTACTTTGTTAACGGCACGATTGATGAACACAAAAAAGTTCGCTATTTGCAGTTTTTAAAGCCCTCTCTCATTACAACACTTTGAAATGTCAAAAAAATTATTAACATTTCGCGCGTAACGTGACGCATGCATTATTCTGATTTTCGTAAACTGCGGTCCCATTTCACTGCGGTACATATCTTGCATCGCCTCTATGCATCGTAATTGCGAGGTCCATTATAGCAAACAATGAGTCAATGAAAAAATAATGGAAAATTTTGCCCACACAACAGGGATTCTTTGTTTTTGCTCAGACTAGTTTGCGTTGAGCAAATTCGCTATCGAGTAGACCCATTTAAGAGTATTTACATCCATTTAAGATATCATTGTGCATTATTTGACGTTCTTATGACATCAAAAAAATACAAAGTACAGCTCAAAGGCATTCGACGAGTGATTTAATCTCGAAACGTTGTTCATACGTTCAATGTTCATACGTTATTTTTTGATTGTGAAACAGATTCTCGTCTTTTTGGGACGCTTCATGATGAATGATTCCGCTGCCACACTACGGAATATTTGCAATTTGGAAAACTTTTTTTTTTAGTATGAATAGGGCGCAGTTATCGCGCACTGAAACTTATCGATATCATGTGCTTAGCTGTTGCAGCATTCGATTGCTTCTTTTATGATGTAATTTCCATTCAAATATTGATACAACTACATTTGCAGAATGCATTGATGAGCACTCACTTCAATTGAGGAATATTAGCCGAAAATGTTCGTTACGTCATTATATTTTATGTCAGCTTATTTGTAAACAAACATCGCATTTGCAGAGATACTAAACATGTTGTAGTAGCGCTCGTCGATAATATATTGTTTCGAATTATGTGATTAGTGTGAAATGTTGAAGATTTAACACTGCTGCATAGAAATGAATTACATTTATGCGCTTGCAAAGTTATTCTCGCTACTTTTGGCATAGCATCATTTCAATGCGGCTATAGAGGATCACATTTCTCCGCATGATTTATCTCAGAATGGCTACTTCGTTTAGCTATAGATTTTAATGTGGGAATTTGCTACGCAAATATCTCTGCGTTACTTTCCTACCAGTATAAGAAAACTCAAGTGAGCAGCGTTCTTAGCTCATTATATCACTTCTGAAGTAGATGCTGATCTTACTTTTGGCCTTTCAGAGGCTAGAAAGCACCTCCAGACGTAAGGCGTTACTTAATTCGAGTGAAGATCCTTCTTTATCTGCTTTCTGCTGCTTATTGTGTTGCATTCGTTTTAAATTCTTCATGTAGTTATTTAGGAGACTGGCAGACATAATATTCGGTTATTTGTTTATTGCAGTATCTCAATTTTTTAGTTAGTGCTTCTTGGGCACCTATTGCCGATACGCTCATACAAAAATTTTCCAAGAATAAATGCCCGCTTGAAATTTCTCTGCTCTTTGCAATGTGGAGCCTCCTGGCATCTTGTTCCCTTCCTCCCTCTTCCCATTCAAACTCTTGAAGAAGTATTATCCGTTGTGAAGCGCTATTTTTAGGGCCTTTTGCTTGCGAAGGTATGCCGAACACAAATTAAGCCATCTGAGGCCGACTATTGTCGATGAGAAGTAGTAAGTAGAGAAAGAGCGTTGTTTGATCTTCACATTGGAATGGTGAAAATCACGTAGAGCATAATAGCCTCATGATGTCCTGGCGCATTTTTGAGGGTGTTATTGACTGAGCAAAGTGAGTGAGACTTTACTCCTAAAAACTCAAGTGACGCCCACCAAAACGCGTCAGTCTTTTAACCGACATCCTTGAACTAGGAAAACTACATGAACCGATTGAAAAGAATATATACCAGATGATACTAGTGGAGTGGTGCTAGAGATAGATTTGGAGCGTTATGAGAAGATGGAGCTTTGTGATGACATCAAAACCAATAGAAATGTCTGAAATCATGTTCAGCGTTCGCAAACGGCTCCAACGCTTCCATACCTTAAGGGGAAGTTTTATCCATTTTATCGTAAAAATGTATTCTTGATGTATGTGAACACATAAAATTTGGTGCATTCCATACTACTAAGAAAGCTCAACAACTTTTGCTCAACAATTGTGGAATATTAAGGTGAACTTGATTGAAGTGATTGACTTTGATGTGAAAAAATTTTTTCGGCGATGAATTATTTCTAAATCTGAAAGATAATATCGATCCAATATAGCGTCTCTAACTGAGCAAATTATTTCTGATTTCTTCAATATATACGTCCTCATTAATCGAAGTCGCCAAACAATTAAATATGGACGACAGTTCCTCATATGACATGCAGCTACCAACTAGATTGCATAGTCATAAAATTTCTCCAAGGAGATTTCAACTACCTAGCGCATTACGCGACTAGTCTATGCTATTTCGCTTTTGGACTAGGTATGTCGCTAGCTTTGCTACCTTCTTGCATACTGCCTAAATGTGCTTTCATTTTGAATTCACGTATAGTTCAATACCCTTTTTGATAAATTGTGTAGTAGATCACTTTATAAGCATCATGTTCAGGTATATTTGCTGTACACGATAATGATAGAAATAAACTTGGAAATTTCCACACCTATACACCTACACAAAACTTTTTTATTACTCCGTCCAATATGCTACCATTGTTTTCATTGGCTGGCCATTGTTATAACGATTATGGCAACGAATTTTTTTGATTTCAATTCATGCTTTCAACAAAACTTTTCGAAAATAAGATATCTTCTTCTAAACTAAACAACAACAGCAAAAAAAAAACAAACTTCTAAACGGTAGAGTAAGTGAATTCTTTGCAAGTGAAGATATAGTAGAAACAAATACAAATAAATCAAATACATTTTTCACACCTATTTCTGCCAGTAATTTTGCAGCCCATTTGATGACACATTCTTATTTGTTTTTGATGCAATGCGCACCTATAACAGCACGTGCAAGTTATAGATCAGTGTTGAATTTTTTAGCTATTTTTTATGTTTCAGATAGGGATTGGCATTCTTTTAGGATATTTACGCATTTTCGTTTCATTTTTCCAATAATTTCTTATGCCGATGATAATAAGAAATCGGTTAAGTGTCAAAAAATAAAATCTTTTTTGATAGTTGTAAATCGCTGATGAGAACTATTCTGCGCCAAGTTTATTTCGAACTGCCTAAAATTTCGGCGCTTGGACACATCATAATTAGCTGAGAAACAACAATTACATTATGCGTTAAGGTTCGAAAATATTCTAAAGCATCACAAGAGGAATAGAAAACAGCGCAGAAAGTGAAGCACAATTGTTTCCAGCTTTTATTCCATCGCTGAGTGAGTTTGAAGAGGCGTCTTGTCAATATCGATATTGTTGATAATATCGTTTTTTCTACGGATGCACTCAATTTTCCGGAATTTATTTTAACGGAAAGTATCACATATTTTGTTTCTATGAGAAATTATTCGAGGTACCGTTTTCTTTAATATACTCTATATATAGTGGATAACTTTTGCATAGCATAGCAATATGCAAACATCCATTAGTGAGAGGAAAATTCAACTGAAATTTGTGCGCTCGCTTGAATATATCGCATTCGTGGACGCTTCATTGCTTTAGCCGCCAATTCACGACTCATGCCCCCCTTCACACAACAACCAAACAATGAATCCTATCGCCATTGTGCTTGTCATACAAACCTCATAATCTATTCTCACTATTTGTCACATTGAGACACTCTTTACTGATGTAAAATGTCAAGTTAAGCATATAATTTTTTCACAAAAAATATCAATCTTATCCACTCATTTAAAGCCTGTCGTTCACATTTCTCGTCTATAGGATTGCCGTTGACGATTTCAGCGGTGAATGCTTTCATTTGTTCAATATCCAATCTTAACTTAGTTTGAGGGATTTATCTGATTGCTATCCTTAGCTGAATGATTGTTTCAACTTCTCTTCCTGTATACTGCGGATGACCGACTCTCATCAGTTTGAGATTTCTGGAAGAAAATTTTTATTAGCTAAGAAGCCACGTTAATTTTTCAAACAAATGTTCGAAAGCTGTTTTCTCCTCTCATCGATATTTTTTTCTTTATTGCAAATGCCTGAGAAAAATGTGCTATAAATGTGAATAATTCGCGATCATATCCATTAAACTTAATTTCCGGAAAAACGAAACGCAATTCTGTGCAACATTAAGAACATATTGATGAGCTTAGACTGCTAATGGCGACAAACACACCATAGACACTACACCTTTCAAACTTTTCACTGCAATTATCAACACATACATTTAACGTTCAACTGTTCCAATCATATCCCGCATCAAAAATCCAAAAGAAAATTATTATTCGTTCATTCTTTCATATTTACATCGATCGTTCATTCACTTTTATCTTTATGTTCATGTTTGGTTTCCAATTAAAGAAAGTCTTTCTTCACCTTGCAAACTGTTTCAGCTTTGCGATTATAAAGTTACGTATTGTCGCCCTAAGAAATGCTTAAGAATACCTCTCAGATTCAGCAACAAAAAAATTATTCTGCAACCATTGTGTTGTGTGGATAATCTTTCAATTAATAGTGCGTTTTATGCATGTGTATTTATGGTAACATTTTTGATCGACGTTATGTTTTCCTGATCGTTGTAATGTAATTTTCTCACTGCATTTTTTGATCGCGCATATTGCTTCCAATGCTATTGAGGTGAACATCAAGTTGAGATGGCATTACACATATTCTCTTTCTCCATGTGAGGCTTTCTTGAAGATGCATAGCAATGAAAGAATTGTTGAAGGAAAAGAAAAGCATAGAATATTGAACATTTGCGGGGAAGCAGCAATGTGAAACCTAGTTTTTGATAAGCTTCATCTATGGTTGACAAAAGATTCGAGAATGTTTTTTTAATGGTTTCGCGTTTTTGTTCAGACGCTTGTTAATAGAAGTGACTTGCTTCAACAGTCGATGAAACGTAAGTTTCACTATGTAAGTGAGGAATTTTGAAGAGAATCAACGCCAACTTGAGAACAGCTGTAAAATTCAAACAGCCTTAGCGTTTATGGAGAACAAATGAAATTTTTTGAGTGGCAAGATTTGGCCACAAAAGGAATGAGAATCACTATATATATATCGTTGCATCGTGGGCGATACAGCTGCTCCAAATAATATGAAGCAGGGTGGACTTGTTGTTGCTTCTCATTGGCGTCCAGACATATATGAGGTGAGAGCCGTTTTGACTTGGAAACTGGTGGGGCCTAAATGAGGGGTGGGATGATGGAAACAGTGTTTGCATGTTAACTCGAAATCCGCTTAAGCTAATTAGCTTATAATCGTACTCTTTATCTGAAACCTTTCTGCAGCTGTGTATACATGCAATACGTCACACTGGTAAGGTATGCGGATCATATTACGAATTTTCTTATCTTTGTACCTATAATCTTTTAGTATTTGAAGGCTCCGTCCATCTCGCCTTTCCCACTACAACATAGTCAAAGGTAGTGGAGGGTGAAGCATCCCGTCGTTCGCTTCTCCATTTGCGACGCCCGTGGGGCATATAGGAGTGTTATGAATCTTAAGAAATACTTATTTTATTCGCATGTGCTGTTACTTAAAAGTTGTGCGCTTTTTTGAAACTTTTATCATTGTCACAGCTGTCACTATGCGTTTGTCCGTTTACCAGCAACTGTTTTATTGGCGGATCTCGGTCCCTCCTTCAGATTCATTCAAATGTTTAAGTCAGCTCACTCGCTTACTCTGTTGTCACAAATATGACAGTTTCGTATTAAATACGTATAATACTGTAGTTCTTGTGCCAACTCATTTAAGTCAACCGTTGAATACAAAACATCAGTTCTTTTGCACATTCAACCAAAATTCGACCTGTTGATAACGCACTAAGCTCTCATGCAAAGTCAAGTAGGTAACGGGGCCAAATTCAACTTTTTCTGTGAATTTACTCCGAGATCATCTCGAAAGCGATACATACTATCCACCAATTCTTTATTAGTGTTTTGGTTTAGGATCTGAGCTCATTGGTTTGCTTTTTTTTTCAACGTTTGTATTTATTTTAATTTGTGGGGATTTTTGAATATCCCACTGAAGCATTGGCAACCCTTTGAAATATATTACAAAATGCAGCCAAAACATAGCCGCTTAAATCATACCCAAGCGAACAACCTATCTCATATATGAATTTAGCATTGCAATAATCGGCAGAGATTCGCCATTTCTGATAGCCTATTTTAGTGCCATATATCGCTGCCATAGTGAAATAATTTGCAAGCACAACGACCCTATCGAAAATGTTGCGCAAAATTGCGTTAGTGTATTTTCTTTCTGCCGCTCAATCCAGACAATTGGCTCATACGAAGCTGAACAGTTCTAGCCCTCAGAATGGGCGTACTCCAAGATATTACAATTTTTTTTTCTGCTCTAGTAGTTCACTAACTGAAAAGTCCTGCAAAACTAGCATGTGACAACATACTTAAACCAAATGCCGAATGTCAACAAGCCTAAGGATATCCGACAAACATTTTTACTGACCAAATTTCTAAGCGAACTATTTCTCAATTACCGGGAATCATTCTCTCACCAAACAATATGCTCTAAGAAAATTTGCGCTATTTATTTTTCTTGCGGTCATAAAAAGTATAGAAATGTGGAAATATGCACGCTTTACACGCGCAAGGATCGATCACCGCTTAACACAATTTTGCGAAGTTTACGTGATTGCGTTTGCAAATGTTTCAGTTGCACAATCACCAAAAGCATTGGCTGCATTCATACATTATGGCTTGAGATCGGGCTATGCAACGATGAACGTTGGTGTTGTGCTTACGGTTATGAATATATGGAGACAGTGCCACTTATATGTTATGTTATCGTTGAGGTATCGGTAGACCGAATAAGATGATGCGCATTCGTAGGATGCCAATATTATATAGAAGTTCTTGCTCGGTGGTGGTGAGAAAATGAAGCAAAACTGCGCGATAATACGGCACGGTGAGTTATTTAGTAAATCACAGTGGTTCGCGTTAAAGGTGTTACACTCATACTTCCTGTCCTTTCTAAGCTAATCTTAGCTGAAAACTTGCTCGAGCATATAAATCATTTTCGCATTGTGTGAGACCAACCGAGAAAGACTAGGTCTCTTTTCGAAGGGGCGTTTATCGCTGTGAGATTGTTTGCACACTTCGTTATAAAATCCGGCAATAGAGAAACTTGCCAAGCGGTTGAATATTCTGTTTTCCTGTCTGAATGATTGCAGAATGATAATGTGGTAATATCAGCACATGGTATGCACAGATTTTGCAGATTAGAATTATCGACCGACCCGATAAATGCTTCGAAGGATAACGTTGAAAGAAGCATCAACGAATTATGAGTCGTTCCACCGATTGCCTAATTTTTCGAACGAAATGAATGTTCTGGAAATTGCTCGAACGCTTAACCATAAGTTGATCATTGGTGTGCATGAATGCGCCAACATACGTCTCAAATGTTCGATGAAAGCATTTTCACGGATTGAATATGCGCAACATTGACTGCGTGGATGAGTGAAACAAAGTGCTCATTGAATGCGGAGTAGCGACGAGGGTGACAAGAGAGAATGAATTATTAAGCGTGAACGCTTCATATCAGATCCATCGGTAGATTAGTGTTGCATTTGTTTGCGCAGCTAACGCTTTGGACAAATCGTTCCTCATTCGGCAAGCAATGCCATCCGTCCAACGGCTGTGACGATCACTTCAGGGAATCGTGCCTCCTTAATACCACTAACGATTGCAGCTATTGCATCCAATAGTCATCAAGCTCAATGTGTTCCCTTTATTCAATGGTTTCTTTGCGACATTTGCAAAGATGGGTATTGCGGACGTTTTTGGGGAGTTGCTGATAACATCGTATGAGCTAAGATTCAGTACAATCGGCAATAACATTCGGCGCTAACAAAAGAATTTCTGCAGAAGTGCTAAATTCCACACAAAAAAGGAGAAATGATTTCCATTATACGGCTCAGTATGCTCCCATTCAAATCTCCCTAAGGAATTCCGAATATCAATTCAATTTGAATTTCGCTTTAAAGGACGCAGCAAAAAAAGTGGAAATGTTCCTATGCTTTCAAAAATCTACAACTATATACCATTCAATACGTCATTGAATAATACAGATGATTATAATGACGTCTCAAAAAACCGCTTTGTGACGCACATTCCCACGAATGAAGTGTGATAAATAGCGCTTAGTGGTTTCCGCTTATTTTTCTTCTACAAGCAAAGAGGTCGCTGAAAATATTCTTAAAAAAATTGTTATGGAACGTTTCCGAGCTTTATCTCTTAAACAGAAGCTTCTATCATTTTTCGACATTGTTTTCAAAGTTATTCTCACCAACTTTTTAAAATTGAATATACTTCTGTGAAAAGTGAGTTTTTATGACAAAGCAAATTTTTGAAATTGGCTGCTATCGTTTTTTTGGATTTGTTGCGCATACAATTTGATCAAAACTTTATTGTCATATCTTCTTTCAGGAATAAATTTTTTTTTTCAACTTATTTCTTCTCATTTAGTGAAAATTATTTCTTCGAAAATTTCTTTGCATTAATGACGATTTTTTTTATTCAAACAAAACCTCACTTAATAGAATGCGGCGTAGGATATTAAAAGTATTGTTTATAGAGGGGAAATAATTTTAAACATATTTCATTTAAATGATAAACAAATCAGACATATCTACATATTTGTATTGTTTATGGTGTTTGACTTATGCGCATGAGCTTTGCTTTGGATTAGATAGAAATTGAAATGTAGAAGACACATTTGCATTGGCCAGCGTGTTGTTTTGCTCATGAGTGTGCTGGTGGTCTCTTTGTTTACGTGCCGCTTGCTGTCCATTGGGCACTTATTGTAAGGATCACTGTCACTTCACTCGACACTATTATTATGAGGGCAGCAACGAGTATGACTACAACATAGTCCTTTGTTTGGCACCCTCGAACGACAGCTCTAGCCACTCATCACCTTTCACTGAATTACCTTTCAGCGTTGTTTAAATAGAACCTAGCTTACTGCTGATTTATGACGTCGTCCGACGATGTATGCGATAGCAGGTGAGTCTAATTTCCTGCAATCAGTGTGGCACCATTGAAATTGAAATTTGTGCTTATATTCGAACTTGGTATCGTCGATCTCATCGAGATTTTAACTGATATTGCTTTTTTATGCGTTTTTTTACGAGATTTTGCAAGAGCGGTGCTGGCATATCTGAGCGTTACCTTTGCTTTTTCGTTTACCCCGGTTGTTTCAATTCACAAACGACAAAAGCCACTTCTCTCTGATTATAACTTGATACGCTGATCTTTTATTCCATACTTCGCTATTTTCTTTCCCATCAATTGCTGAAACTGAAATGCGTCCTTAAGTTTTCAGATCCCGAGCATTAGCCACAAAGGTTTTTTTTTAAGCTGTGGATCCGCACAGTCGATCGGCTTCAATTGGGAGCACTTTATGAAGTGATTTAGCGCCACTTTTTATGAACATGCAGACAGCCGGCTGATCCGCTGGGTTGAGCTGCAAAATGACAGTCGTCTTTTATTTTAACAATGTTTCACACTTGCACAGTCCCGCTTCTTTAAAGGTGGAACCGAATGCCTCTGAAAGAAGTGAAACATGAGTAATGTTATCGCACCAAAAAAAACTCCGTTTGGTGCCCGGAAATTCAAGGGATTTCGGAACTGTTGGGGGAGGGCGAGTAGGGAGGCCTCGTATTTCGAGATCCCAAGTCACGGTAGATCTCGAGCTTTAGTGCCACCAATGCTAATACTAGCAGCCAGGCATTTGTCTCAATTGCTACCAGCCGTATTACGGCATCCAAATGAAAGCAGGGCATAAATAAGCTCGGTTGGCAAATTGGCTGCCATAGAAGTATTTATTAGTTGGGTGCGTGACAAATTGGACAGCTCATGTGGCTGTCAAATACCGTATACACATTATCTTTATTCCAACTTTTGCGCATTCAGAGTACGCTGATCTAATCTTTTTGCAGCCGAGTAAATAAGAAGTTAATGCAGCGTAGTGCTTTTTTTCATTATTCTTGGTCTCTCCTATGAGAATCATCACATTCCAAAATGTTCAGTAGGATATGGCTTTAATAGCTGAAATCACTCGATAAAGTCACATTTCGAATTTGCAATTTACAAGGGCTGTATACCATCAATAATGCATAGAACAAAGCAGTATAAAGCTAGTTAAATACAATATCATGGACAACTCACAACGAGTACGGCGTTTCCTCTTTGTGAGTCTAGCTGGAAATAGCTTAGTCGATGGGACATCCACCTGAGGGTCGATGATTGAGGATCGGTTGAGGATCACAATGTTTAGAGGGGGTGAGGTGAAGGATGAAGTGGTAATATTCAGTGTCCCGCCCAACGTTATTTCTTGTGCACGTCTTCCTTATGTGAGGTTGGCAATGCTCACTTACATTCCCACGCTTGAGTAGTTCGGGCTTTGCACGCGAAAACGCTATGTAAACCATCAATCACTTTAGCTTGGCTTGTCGGGTAAAATGAATGCTAGCTGCATCATTGAACCCAGTTCACTATAGGCAGTTAGCTTTCGTGATTATGCGGATTAAATGACCTATGAATTAAAACATAGTTTTCGCGCTTTTGTTGCAAAAGTTATTTATAGTGATTGCAACCTTTTGAGAAAATATGCCTGTGTTCATATGAATGCACCATTGGAGATAGAAAATTATGCAATATCATTGCTTATCATTTTCCTAATGTTAACAGACGATAAAATCTTCACATTTTATGAAGTTTAACCTAATATTGAATCAGTATATTCGCTTAAGTATTATATGTTCATGATGACCATC
The DNA here is from genome assembly GCA_037389465.1 of Baylisascaris procyonis. Classification (NCBI taxonomy): domain Eukaryota; kingdom Metazoa; phylum Nematoda; class Chromadorea; order Rhabditida; family Ascarididae; genus Baylisascaris; species Baylisascaris procyonis. The sequence continues at coordinate 6,727,306 of JAZARR010000146.1, forward strand.
TAAGTGCTAGCTAATTCTTGCATTTGCTGCAGCTGCAAATGATTTACAGCCATAAATGTCTGATTATTCAGGAGCAATACATTGAAAATCATTCAAAATTGAGACCAATCTATTGATAGCAAATAACATGAAGTCATCAGATTCGTTACCTATTATTCAAATTTAGGGTCATTTCTTCTGGAAGTTTGCATCACTCATTTTCCATTGAAAATTCTCTTTCGCGTTGTAAAATTTTGGGAATTCACAATATGCCACCACAATTTGAAGAAAAAATTAAACTGCTGAATGTTTGAAAGAAAAAAGAATTGTTTAGAGCAGACCTAATTAGCGACAGCTATGTAGAAACACGAATGCGGGCAAAAATTCACTTGCAGGTTGACTTATCTGCGTTTTTATGAAAAGGCGCCACTTTGGCAAGTACAAAGTTAGAATGCGTTTGCCTGATCTAACTCTATCAAAACATGCTTTTTCGATGAGTCGATTCTTGTTAGGAAATGTTTAGACATCGGTTGACACGACAAATTGGTATCTATAAATTCTGCTTGCATAAAAGTACATGATCAAATAAAATGATGGCATCCTTTCGTACGTAGTACCATTCAAGAAATTAGATGATCAAATAGACCAAAATAGCATAGTGTAGTGCTGCGATACTCACCTATCGACTCTTTAGTGGCCGCCCCGTTGACCAATGGACGATGCTTAAGACTAAATCACACCGGATCCGTCCATCTGCCCACACCCCACGACAACTCGCTTTATTCATTTTTGCTCGTTTTACTGGTTTGTTCTGCATTTATTCTGTTGTGTGTTGAGACGCATTTTATCATATTAGCTTTTTTTCTTATTTTTGCAGTCATCAATACTGTCCAAAAGTATGGATAAGTCTCTCGATCGCAGCCCACAAGTATCATACAAGCTCACCCAGTAGCTCGCTTTGAGTACCAAGTCATCATAATCGCGTTTATCGCAGTACTTACCTATTCAGTGCGTTTTCTTTTCTATTCTATGAGTCCACCTTATTGTCAACTTAATGATTCACAGCTCTCATTTCCTATATTTTCCGTTTATATATAATTATTAAAGTCTGCTCCACTATGCAATGCTTATTGCAGTTGGATGCTTATATTTATATGTGTTAAGCTGCAATTAACTATGCTTAAACTCGATGCACATGTAGCTCACATTTTGCCGTAATGGGACTTTATGCATTACTTATGTCGTCGTAACAAAACTTTTAGGTCAAATCACTATGATAACTTAGTATTCGGCATCCTTAGTGGTATATCTGTCTCTTGTGTTTTCGAAAAAAAAAATTCGAGTATGGCTAAAGAAGCGCAAAATCAAAGCCTAAGAAAGGGTCATTTGAAAAAATGAACGATGCGCTAGTGACCATGCCACACTGCGTAAAATTGCTAATTAAACGCTCAGTAAGCGACGTTTCCCATTTCTCGTTGAGGTCACTTTAACGGATTTAGCAGTCGACAATTTTCGCGCTATAATTGTAGGGAACGATTGCCGACAGATAAAATGCGTCGCTGTCAGTTATGATTGCGCCACAGCTAATGGTCGCTGTCGTTTTTTAGCAGTCGCTTGCAGCTGTTCGCGTTATTGCTGTAAAGTTATCACATCCTATATGCTTCACTTTCCCCTCCCAGGTGAATTTCATTGCGAATGGATGAGGGAGGGGGAGAGCGTTGGAGGTACGGGGCTTCGGGGAAAAGCAATGAAGGCGACAGTTGTCGGTGGTTAGAAAACAGTCGCTCCGGTTACCTTGCTCGTTTATGATTTGCGCTGGCTCGTTGTGCAGCAGATTAGCGTTTAAGTATTCATAATATGCAGTAATTGCCTTACAATTAGTTGTTACATATTCTTTCTCTCTGTTCATTGCTCAACTCAAGTTTTTTTTGGAGAAAAGTTTTATGATATAAAACTGTAAGAAAATTGCTTGCTTAAGATAATAGCTCTGTAATCATATTTGCCCATTTCTACACTTTCATATGCGAAGGTAATTGTCTGCATTCACCTTTCAAGATAAGCGTTGAAGATGCTAGCAGATATGCATGTTTGATTATTGCAGACAACAATGGCATGCAAATTTATAGGACATGTTTTTTTTTTCAAAAGTTGCAACTAAATATTATGAATATCTCGAGCTTGATTTAGGTGATTGTCCACAAAGTGATGCCAGATGCCCATTTAGAAGATATTGCTTTTACGTTTTCTTTATGCGATGAGCAATCGCTAAGGAAAATTGTTCATTCTTAGTCCTTCTCGCAGTCATTATAGATTAAAGGATATTTTGATGCGCCCTCTTTGAATAAAGAAACAAGAGTCAGTGTTAGTTTTGAAGGTGCAGTATGAAAGATCTGTGATCTATTTTCTTATTGAAAATGTTACAATAGGCAAAAGTGTGATGTGTAGGTCGAAGTCGACCATGTTTATGATTCTTGTTTAGAGCGCTAGGATTAGAACGGGTTTACTTGGCTCGCTTATAATCCATACTGCACAACGATGCAGCTCACAATCGGCCTCATAATATACACACATGCACGTGTATATGTTGCCCTGTATTTCACATTTTGTTCTTATGTGATTTTGATGAGCCATATGCGGCACGCGTTCTCTGCCATCATGTAGATATCGTTTTATTAGACTTTTTTGACACCGTTCAAGCCTCTTTTCTATTCAACCTTGTTCCCCAACGTCAAATCTCAAAAAGTGTTTATTTAAAACAATGGACGATGTGTTAGTGATATGGTTACTTACCTACTGCTCATTGATTGCAGTTGATTACAAAAATTCAGAGAGTTATCAGGGATGACCTTATGACGTTAGGAGACAGCATTAGTCATTGGTCTAATGCGGAAAAATAATATATTATACGATAGCCCTCAATGACATCCCATTCTTTCCGAATTTCTTAATTACACGTACATGAAGAAATATTCATCTCAAAAAAAAAATGGAGCTAAATTTGCAACAGTCAAGTATGCATCATGCGACATTTGTGACGAATTGGTTTGAGGATTCGAAAGCCTTCGAAGGTGCCCCGAAGATCTGAAAGATATGCGGATATAGCCGAAATAGCAAAGAATAAGTCTGCATGATTTTGCTGTAACAAACAAGCACTGAAGAAGATAGTTTTGACTTAAGCGAGACTCAGCACTGTGGACGAACTCGTGTGACCGGTCATATTTACCATGAAGGCCCTCAGCAAGTAGTTCGAGAATAGTTGGGAGATTTGAGAGCAAATTCTCAGCTGTTGCTCTCCAGTTGTAGTCGATTTTAAAAGTTTAGAGACCATATCGTTGGGAATATGAGACTCAAAAAAAAATGTAGTAGAAAGAATTTGGAAAGATTGTTCTTCTGCAGCCGCTGCAACTCCCAAAAAATTAACCAATTTGCTTATTGTCCGTTTAATCACTATGGAACAACCTAAATGGGATCTCTTTCAACGACAACATCGAGTGCGCGAAAAATGACCGCGAAGTTCCTCGAAGCTAAATATGCCAATTTCTTCAAGCAGTAACTCGGAAGTTTGTTTAACAGCTAAAATGCGTTAACAGCTAAGGGAGGTACATCAATAAACGAGTTTTGTGAATGTTATGGAAAAGACAGAATTTTGATTCACTAAGAACTGTATGAGCTTTCGCAGTAGCGTATTTCTTTTTGTGCAATTTGTTATGCGAAAAGGGACAGTATGATCTCATTTGTATGTTTGTGCGATCATGCTTCTAAAGTAGTAAGAATTGCGGCGTACAAGTGGTCCTCGCAAGAACTAACAGTATCAGTGCCTCATCAAGATATTTTTTTGAGCATTTTTGGAAATGAGCATTTGGAAATATCAATACGACAATTCCGCCATATTTTCCTGTAATTTATTGGGCGATTTTTGGAAATGATTTCAGTTGTGTAGCCTGTAACCAAATCGTAACGATAATGGCTCTTTATTATTACAAAATGCAGCAATATTTTTGCACATTCGAAACAAAAACCTCAAGGTAATGCTGAATGGGCAATTATTTATGAGAGTGCAAACGTTGGCCATTTGAATTGGTTACAGACATAAATCGATGCATGACATTCACACAGGCTGGGCACATCAATGAGCATGCCGAACAGTCGCCTTTTATAGGCGTGACAGCTCGATCAGCTGCTCACTCAATAGACCTTTGCATCCCGATATGCTCTATATGAAAACCGTTTATCTCGTCTCCTCTCTTCTTTCATTGTTAAGACGATCGGTGATGAAATTCGTTTTCATTTGCAATTGTTGACCGCTTTCATTCATATTTGTTTGTTGAATTATAAATTGCATTACGAACAGCAAACATATTGCACATTCAGCCTTTGCTCATGACTTTGCTAGTTATGAGGTCAATTCAAAATCCATAGCAACGATTAGAATACTCGGAGTTATTTTCATTATATGCTGTTGACGTTTCAAACCTTTAATCGGTTTTATTATACTATCTCTATAAAATCGAGTAAAGCTTGGTGATTTAAGCATTTAAGTCTCCAATATGATTGGACCGTCTTATGTTAGTATCCATTTGGCAGAAATTTGTATAGCTCTTTTTATTGCCCCTTAGGCTACGTCGATCAACCAATAAGCGTCAGCTGTTCTCGCAGCAGCCTTTCGTTGATAGTTTTTTTGTCGCATTGTTGAACTTTAAAAGACATGATCGTGTAGTACAAGGTTTACGAACATTTTGGCTATGCAACGATTAACTTTGGAATTTAATGCATTTATTCAGAATTTTACATTTATTATAATATTGACAGCAAAAATTTTGAATTGTCTCTTAATAAACAAATGTGTTATGCCTAATAGCGAAACGAGAATCTCGTAAGACATGATCGCTTCGACTGCTGCAATTTCCGTCGGTTACTTAATTGAACCATTGATGATGAATGTTGATTGATCTGAAATTCCAACCTCGAATTAGCATAGCGTTGAGCTGAAACACAAACGATAGTTGCTGATTAAAAACGGTAAATAACTAGAAAGTTCTATCAGTTGCATTATATAGAGTGTCAACAACTTCCGTTTCATCCAACACCTTTGCAATATTCGAAATACTTAACCGAAAATATCTCTTAATGATGAAGTTGCTACCCACGTTAGCAAAAGCGACAGGTAGATCTAATACAGAACATTACGCACAAAAGTGAATTTGTTTGCTGATGAGTGTGCAATCCACTGAAAATTATGCGTATGTTTTTTTCTCCGCTTCTTTTAAAGCAATACCATTCAAAAAACGGAATTATTTAAACTCCTTGGAAAACCTGAGACGTATCAGAGGTAACAAGGTTTCTTTTTTTATCTTTGGTTAGAGATAGAAAAAATTTTGCTTTTTCGTCTATTAAGTGGCTGATTAATGAACGAGGATTGCGCTCAGTGAATATGGATGTTTATCGTGAAAGTGGATTTCATTTCAGCGGATCCGATGACTGCACACTTTGAGTGGTGATCTGGAATGAACGCAGTGAAAATTCTTTTCCTGCAACTGGCGATCAATCCGTTCCTCGTGTTCATCCATTTCGTTGCTACGTTTGGTAATTATTTTGTCGTTTTTTTTTGTTGTTGTTTCATTTGCACTTCGCTAACAATACACATCTTATCGCTGCCTTCTTCTAATCTTATCTCCCTTTCTAATCTGCTCAGCACAGTTCCGACTCTGGTGTCAAGGTGGAAAATAATTATTGGAATTTGCGACCAAAAGCATAGTCTTCATTCTTAAACATGCCGTCTTCGAATGACTCATAAAATGAATCCCTCTCGGCATAATTACTGAAAAAAAAAATCTTTTTTATTATATGCAAAGTTATGTAAAAATTTGTTCCAAATGATATTTGAATAAACGAACGCAGTTGAGTTCTACGCTATTGGGTATTAATATGATGCTTGCGGCATTTTGCGCTCTTTTCTATGCTTGCGGCATTTTTGCGCTCTTTTCTATGCTTGCGGCATTTTTGCGCTCTTTTCTATGCTTGCGGCATTTTTGCGCTCTTTTCTATCTTCCTTTTACGCTTCTAACGAATAAGGACTACTGAAATGCGGGCCGCTGAGGTTTTTTAGGATCACCTGTTGAGTTTTCATTCTTTGAAAAACCTCTCCACAGTCCGGAAGCTTTCTTCCGGTGTGGACTGAAATTTTTCTGGCTGTCAATAACATTATAGTTGCTGTGCTGATGCTTGTCGAGCGAGGCGAGACAGAGATTCAAACCGCGGAATCAGCGCATAAAAAAGTGGCGGAGAGCGCCACATGTGAACATAAGTCATATGTATTTCAAGATGGTCTGTGTCTATATGTATTTCTGTGTGTATATTATAGAATAATCGTGCCTATGTCTGTGTTTACGTGCGGATTAGAGCAATTTATGTATATAGCCTTCAGTCCGACAGTGTTTCATATTTGCTAGTAACCAAGTATGAGGCTGGATGGCTAATGCGCCTAATCTGTGACGTTCAAAATTTGAGTGCAATCTCATTCACCGTCGAATATTTCGAGAGGAATCGTTGTGGAAGAGCACCAATCTGGCAAATTTTTCGTTCTGCAAAATACTTGTTGTTTATAATGGTTGACTGAGTAAGGCTCTAGTTATGCTTCCAAAGGATAGATGATTCCAGTGTTTAACGTCTTTCATCAATAATGCTTAACGCAGCTTTCGAGCTCGAACGCGTTATACAGCATCGTTCAAGAAAAAATCAAAAGTGCTTGTTGCCGGTGATTTGCAGCTGTAGAGCTTTTTGTTGTTTTCTTTGGCTTCGAATTGTGATGCATTTCACGACGGCAGAGTTTTGCACTTTTTTAAAATAAAATCTTTTAATGTTTTGAAGAAATTTTCCTAAGAGAAATTGTATTTTTACTGCATCTCTTTTATGACTGCTATACGTCACTTAAACTAGACAGTCCACCTAGCCAACAAATAGCGTATTTGATAATTATAACATTTTAATTGAATTTGAGGAAGGTAATTGCAATGCCGCAATCAATTTTGGAACCAAGTAATTACATGTTTTTTAACGTAAGAAATTCCAACTTGCATAAATTTATATTACGATAGTATCTGCGACCACTATTTTTTATTGAGAAATTTATCATTTTTCACAAAAAGACTGGGAAATTGAATTGAATGATGGTCAAAGAAGTTTACGTTTGTATGGTGGCATGCGTTGTAAGTAAGTGAACATTTGTTGTGGTGTTGGTTTCGACGTGAAGAATTCGTTGTTTACAAGCGGAAATGCAAAACAATGAGTGTGCTTGTGATAGGCAATATAGTGCTCAGAATGTGAAGCTAATTTATAGTTGTCATTGCTTCCTCTTCAAATGACAGGGACCTTTCATTGCATTCGCATTCGGATCGGGAGAACAACTGTGCGCTTGAATGGATTAGCAAACGATTAGTACACACCGAGTGCCCATATTCGACTCCACTCACCATGCACGCTGTTCACTTACCCCCTTCTCAAGTACCGCTAAACGACCACCAGCTGCAGATGAACTCAACGTTCAAAGCGATTTGTTGCAATTGAAGCCATTATAAATTGGGAGTCTATTGTACTGAGCGATGAAGATCGCAGTTTAAATTCATCTAAGTGCTGTGGAAAAAAATTCAAATGTATTGCGCGCCCAAAGTGATAGAAATTTTGTCTGAAAGCTGCATCATCGACAAGATGACAGTGAGATGTAGGTAACATCACTGCATTTTTACTCCACAACAATCTTGATACGCAAGTGTATTGGGCTTTTTGGACTATTCACAAAGTCTACCTTAGGTTGGTTGCTCTCAAAATTTATCGGCAGTAAAATTTTCAACTTTCTAATGGCATGATAGTTGCTCCTCAAGCTGACTGAATTTACTCGTAATTTATTTACAGTTGAAAAGCTGAAACTACCCCACTGAGTGAAATTATGGACTTCTCTGTGAATCAGTGTGGGCGTTACTTGAAAGCAGCGCTCATTTATCTGTCTCATCCAAATAGAATTGCTTATCAAAACTAGAGTAAATATAGTTGTTGTGCAATGAAATGAGCGACTCAATGAATGGTTGGATTATTAATTGATGCATCAGTCAGAGATTTATAGACGAATGCTTTGCGGATGAAACTTTATGACGCGGATGCGAGCCATCCATCAATCACTAATATCCTCATCCTTATGTTGGCGAGCGCATCATTTTGATTGAATGTCGAGCAGTCACCGATCAAAAGCTTCCAATCAACGAACACTTTAATGACTGTTGAACTCATTTTGCGTAAAATCATCACCGCTATTACCATTAGCAATTGTTTGGGAATAACTGAATAATTGAAGGAAATATTTTAGCGGATGAGCAGCGAATTATCTCAGAGAGCATAAGATTGCGAGCAGTTGAAAACATTTTGGCGCATTGTGGAGTATGATCGTTTATTTCAGCGACGAGTGGTCCAGTGGTCTATAGAAGTCAAGAGAATTGATAGTACAGTATAGCCAGCGATACCATTTTCTATCTTCTGCAAACGGTTCGCATAGTTAGAGCTCAAAGGAAATGCTGAGGAGGAGGGGAGGGAGGGGAAAGGCGATAAAAGCGTTGCAAAGCGCATTTCAAACAGTTCATGCTCTCTTCACTTATAGAGTTATGCTATATTCATTCACTCAGTTATAATTTGAGTGTCATTCACGAAATTCTTGTGAGCTCATTACTGATATTACAGTAAATTACAGCGGGTTGTTTCTATTATGGCAGTTTATCGATGCTTCCGAGTGGATAATCACCGAACTTGATCGAATTAGGGGTTGTTAATTTCTGCGTTTCTTTGAATGAGACGTAATTGTGAATAACAGAGTTATCGTCTTCGTGACAACTATTTGCTACTCTTTAGCACTTCATTCAATTAGAGCATACCAACGACACTCATTAAATGGAGAGCGTTCCATAACCTCGTTTGACGAACGCACTTTTCGAGAGAAGCGCTCTGCGCTCTTTCGAGTGCACTGCCTATGCTGCTATAGACACGTTATAAATATTACACCAATACTCTCACAATTTGCGGCATATTCGAACACAAATTGTTTCATCTAGCATTTTCTTTAAATCATGATTAACCGGTTTCTCATGAGTATATCCGAATTGTTTAGATCAACGAAAATGTCCACTGGAATGGACTCCAGTAGCCGAACATTGTGTGCGACTCTACTCACGACCTGTGGATGCACAAGCAGCCCAATCGATTTGTAATGACAATTTGGCGCAGCTTCTAAACGTTCTTGTCGATGATACACTGTATACAGATCTCATTGCCGATGTTTACGAGCTATTACAAGTAATCGTTTCATGGTAGTAGCCGCGTACTAATTTTCATCCTTGATTCAGTGCAAGCAATGAACCATATTCAGAAGTCGTCCATCGAAAACAACTGCATCTCATATCGTGGCACTCTCAACTTTCAAGGATTCTCTCCTACCATATTTCAAATCTCTTCTTGAAATTTATTTCTGTTAAGAGTGATTTTTTCCACTTTCGCAATACCATTTAACACCTTTTTTTATCCCGCGAAAGACAAACATGTACAATCAGAAACATTATAGAAAGGTGGAAGAGAACCCATGGAAGGGAATCTAGACAAATGTTTTTATGGGTCTGATCTCGCTGTCTCACTGAATCTTTGCATTTTCTCATTATGCTTCGACTTATCAGGGGTAATGGATTCGTTTAATTTCCTTAATTCATCAACCAAATTTTGTCAATTTGGATCTATTAAAAAAAACAATATTTCATCAATTATAGCAACCCGCCCCTCCGAGAATATAGCGCAAGTGTAAAATGACATTGCCCTCTATCTGTTGATGTGAGTGAACGAACATGCAATCGCAACTGATGCAAATGACCGTTTGTTGAAATTTCACTTCATTATGTGATTATAAGCCTTCTGATTATCTGTTTATAGCGAAAGTGAATAACGAACGCCCCCCCCCCTCCAGGGATATGCAAACCCCAGCAAAATATGCTCAAATACTAGAGCACAATTACTTTCCAATTAAAGCATCACAATTTCCCAAGAAATCGATAATGTAGAATGAATATTGAGATCAATGTGATTACTAGACGCTTGAGAAAGTAGAATTTCACTATAACTGTCTGGATGTTGCAGCACTACTTTGAAGTAGGCTTACACGAATTAGCATGGCTCGTGGCCGCAGGAGAGTGGACTCCTTCATCTGGTATCAACTACGATGTATGGAGCAAAACACAAAGTGTGCAGTCACATTTCGCCATAATTCAACGAACTTCCAACAGGAAATATAAATTGTACGTTTAACTTATGTACCCTTTACTACTTGTGTCCTTTGCGATCTACATAATCACGCCAACGGGATTGGCTGTAACCGAACAAATAGGGTTGTATTCTACAAGGCGAAAAATAATCTGCATCATTAAGTGACCCCGTCGACAGCTACAGAGCTGATCTTTGAAATGTGAGCTGAATATGGGTTTGGTTTGTATGCAGTGATTCTATTTTACTGATGATGCGGTATACTTTGATAGAACCTTCGCCACCAAAATCAAACTATCGTCCTTCATTTACCGAAAAATTATGGAGAATCTTAAAGTTTAAGGAAGTTTGAAAGAAAATATATGACGGATGGGAATGTGTCAAGAATTTACAGGGCTGCTATTTGATAATAGTACTCAACCAGAGTTCCTTCAAACTTCCATTCGCACTCCTGAAAATATCATCTAACTTGTGCATCGGATCTCGAGCCAATATGTCTGTGTAGAGAGGATACGTAACGAAATGGCTTGATCTCAGAAAATTGCCATTGTTCGTGTCTTTTGCAAAACATAAAAGGACGAAGAAAATCTCGTAAACTGTGAATGATAACATCCCCTAGAAACGTGCAAAAAATGTGACATCTCATTCTAAAATGATCTACTAAAGGTATCTAATAGTGTGTAAGATTTGTATTCTGCTCTGAAACGACGCTTTCAATTTCTCAAACTTGTTACTTGTTTCCTATAGTCCATAAACGGTCCAGTCATCACCTGAGACTTTTCCATCAATTCATCGTCGTCAAGAGAAATCAGCCTTACCTAAACTCATTAAGCTCACCTCGGTTCTAACCCGTACTTTTCTTTATATTTAGTTACATTTCGTCACATTTTCTAGTAGCTATTTTAGCACTAGTTATGTTGCCTTATACTACAGTGTAGTAGCATTTCAGATCAACATTTTCAACGGATTCTACTTATCCGTTCATTTGTTCATTGCGACCTCAATTTAAACGGCTCTTACTCTATCAACAAGCTATACTTCCAACAGGTTGGAGTTATTTAATACAATGGTATCTAGTTCAATTGATTGCTTCCCTATAATAGGAGTGAGTTGATTATCTGTTTTCAATTTTTGTGAACCCGAACTAAACGCTTTCGTTGAAATTCTTCACAAAGTAGGCGCTACGATTCCCATTCGTTTGGCTAATGATTTCTCCGATAAATGCACTCAATGCTCCATTATGCAGTCTTTACCAGTTTCTCAAAAGTAGGATTTTCCATAGTAAAGAAATAATTTAATTGTCGCCAATAACGCTTTTGCATTGATCACAAGATTTCGGTAGTAATGATGAAAATTGTATTTTACAACAAATTTAGTCGCTTAGCTTTCACAATCGGTACTTTATCTCGATTTGTCTACAAAAGAACGCGGTGAAAATTTTCTTCAAAACTATAAACGTTTTTAGTCATTTTCACTTCAGAAATCTGTTTTATCCTTCTGGTAAGACTATAAAAGATTCTTAAAATATAAACGAAATCCTTGAGATCATATATGACTATGGTGGGATAGATCCATGAGAATCTGAGCACTTGGCAATCTGAGCACTAAACGCGATTTCAGTCTATTGAATGCATCGGTAATTTGGAGCTGCTCAATGCTTCACCACTTTAAGCTTTTTTTCAACAGTTATTAATGTATTGCAGGAGCACCACAGATAACAGAACAACCTAACAGCGAATATTTGTATACAGATAGATCCGACAAGAATTATATAACGTTACCGTGTACAGCCGTCGGGAAGCCACTACCACATATAAAATGGTTCAGGAACGGAGTTGAGGAAGTTAGTTTCATTTCGTGGATTTCATGACTTCACTTTGCACTATGAGGCTCTATATTTCCACCTAAAGTGACTTAATTCTTCTAGAAATTAATAACAGATAGATTTTATAATGCTGAATTCAGATTGATGTTGGAAGGGAAAATTCGTCTCTGCTATTAGCTGGTGGATCGCTTCTGATTGCGGTTGGAAATGGAGACGGCAATGACGAGAGCGCTTATGCAACCTATCACTGTACAGCCGAAAACCAGCTCGGTGTTGTACGCAGCGTGAGTGCAATTGTACGGCCGGCGTTCATTTCGGCTTTTCATAACTCAAGGTTCCCATGAAAATTTCACATACATTTTCTTGGATTACCATTTCATAATTTAGTGTCTTTATTCATTTTTTCTTCATGGTTGCATTAATCAAGAATGGCTCATACCAGCAATTTGCTTTGTTTGTCGTACTAAAGTGTTAGGCAAAGAAATGAATATGGTAGACGCAGTCAATGCAAGTGCTTTACCAATTGAAGTTGTCTAGAAGATAGAAATGGGAGCACCTTTCGATAGTGCAAAAGTGCTGAAACCTGTGAGTCACTGATAGACAAATCTCTGAATGCTTGAATAAAACTGCCCATCATTTTCTTTAAGCACTTGATCAGAATAAAGAGTGCAAAGGGAGCGTACTATACTAACTAAGCTGTGTACATATGAAATTTATTTAAAAGCCTTCGTTTTTGACTGCGGTCTCGGCCTAATATCTTATTCTTATGCATATTGGAATATCTAAAAATTATGAATTATCCATGTTAGGCTTTGCAAATTTGATATAACCCAAGCGTTCGCAGTAAAGTAGAATATTTTGATGAATCATCAAACCGACACATCGAAATCGTTTTAACTTATATCGATGTTGCCTCATTTTGAGTTCACCTGATATTAGTTCTTTTGCACAAGTTTGGCGGTTCTTTTGTATTGCTCATATACGTTCAAACCCGTTGATAGGTTGTTGCATTCTCCTGTATGTTCATGAGATCATTTCGTGAATAAGGCACTTTTGAGTTTTTCAACAAATCCTGGAATGGATTCATTTTTTAGAATGGACGTGTTTGCATTTATTGCTCCAGGCAGGGGAGCACGGATTGAGTGCCAGGCTCCGTTACACTATCCAAGTGAGCTCAACTTCTAATAATTCTATGATATATTTCAGTATTAACTCCGATTCTTAAGACCATTTTAATAGTGTTCTTACTCTATGTAAACGTTTACCAATAATATTCCTTGAAAACGTTCTTATAAGCTGATAAGATCATATAAGAGCATAAGAGCAAATGCTAAATCAAAAATAAAAGTTTAATTGAGGAAAGTTTTTGCGAATATGAGAGCGCATAAATTTCGGCTCAGTTAATGTTTAATTAATGATGATGTAGGATTTGATTTAGAATCACATGCGCTGAAGTTTTCTCTTAAAACCGCTTAAATATAAAACCGATTGACGTCAATGTAAACTTTAATTTGAGTCGGTGTAAATGTTTAACTAAATTCAAATCTCTATTGGTGAATTTACTATATCGAAAGAGATCCTTGCATTTAACGTTTTTTTACAGCGAGTGATTTTGTTCGCCAGCTCATCTAATGATATGCGTTGAAAAACATTTCCATTGTCTTTAAGGATAAACTTTTTGATGAAAACGCTATTATTGATCTGAGAGAAATCATAAGAGAAAACCAATAGAAAGTATTGTCAGGTGAAAGCAAAAAAATAACGAAATGAAATCATTGCCCTCAACCGTATCTCTCCATTGTTCATAATCAATTAGAATTCATAAAGTAATTGATAAACGCTACTTTATTTAATGTTTTTATTGTAGAGTCACTATCATATTCGTGGATGATGGACGGCTCAACTGAACGCTTCGTCTCACAAACAGAGCGCATATTCATATCGCATGATGGAACACTTTATTTTGCTTACAACGTCAAGGAGGATGCCACTAGGTAAAGTAACCATGACGTTTCTTATTTCTTCTCTCAAATCCTCGATTTCTCGAACTTTCTCCAACCTTAAGAAAGTGCTCGGAGAATCCTTCCTTTGAATTAACACTTCGTCATTGTTCTAGCGAGCTCGAAAAAATATAAACTTATACCTATATAGCATTTTAGGCGCAAAATTTGTGTTGCTTTACTTCAGAAAAGAGTGGAAGCTCGGAGGCGCATAAAATTCGATGCACAAGCAATGCACGTGACCACGATGTTATCAATCTTTATGCCGGCTTCTTTTAATGTTGCCTATCTTCTTTGCTGTCCATAAGTTATATAGCAGATCACAAAAATGAGTCGACTCTTTAAGCTACGAAGAGTGACAGTCGAACACGTGCCCTTAGATCATTGAGGAACACCATACGTGATAGTTATGGCAGAGTTGTGATATCATTTGCAAACGAATTAGTGTTTTCTCTGTGAAAAAGTGGCATTTTATTATCTCATTTCACATTTGATAGATAGCATACACAGCATTACATAGAAGAGCAGTGAAAATCTCCAATTACGGACAGGTACTTTTATATTCTGAAGGTGCCCTCACGCTCTGAAGCAGATGATGAAACCTTTCTTCTTTTTTTTGAAAACTGTAATAGTCAAATCCTCGGTGAACGATTTCAGCTTTACTGTGCTGAAGAAATATGAACCAGACCAGTCTTCATCATCCAGCAGTTCACTGCATTTTTAGCTATGCATGTTCGCTTGCACTTTCATCGACACAAAGCGGAAACTATGGACCGTTCTTCCACCTCAAACTGCCGCCTAAACTCAGTGAGCTTACTTTTGGGCCAATTATTGATGAGATGCAGCCGCAGGTGTTTCCCGAGCACCCACTTCTTGGACACACCACTTACCTTGAGTGCTTCGCATATGGAAGGTAAGCACAGTTGTTATCTGTTTGCGCAGTTTTTAAAACGGCATTTCGGTTTCTTCTTTTAAGAAAGATGAAATGAATGTTTCAGATGTAAAATTATATATTCGGTAGATTATTAGCAGTAATGTCCGCATAAGTGTTGTTTCATCTATTGGCTAGGTGGCAGTATGCATGAGCAGCGATTCTGATATTCATTTTTGGCGCGTTGATAGATATTGCCATCTCAGTGCTACTATAAATAACGTAACGCTTTCTTAAAGGTTTCATCTCATTTAGTGATGAGATCTCTTGTAGAGAAGCGTCAACATTGCAGAGGCGAACTTTGTTTAAGAGGATTTAAATGCAGCTATCTATCAGCATTGGACGGATGACTAGATTTGGCAGTGATGCCTCCTTTGCACTTAAAATCACTTACTACTTTGCTTAACAATTTTGTGATGTTTTTAAGCGTTTTTATATGCTTGAAGTGCCTCATTGGTTAAGATGAAGTCGACAATTTCAAAAGCACTCAAAACCGAACACAGCATCATTGCGATTCATATAACATAATGATTTTTCATATATTTAAGCGTTGACCCTTCTGATGGAGTCAAAGTACTAAGATTGAAAGCAAGGATGTTCTTTCACGTTAACACCTTTCATTAGGTCGTAGTGACAATGTTTGACGTCATTTCGAACACTATGAGCGGAGTAAGGGGGCCGGCCATGCTGGTGGAGTCAAAGTTTAGAAGCAAAAATAGATTGCCTTTACCGTAGGGGTCGAAAACTCTTCATGGATAAGTTTGATGGCGATTTGAGTATATTTGAAATTGCCAGTTTCACCGCTATGCAAATGACCTTTAATGATATGTTTTCATTTGTTATTACTTTATGCGAACTTTAATATGGGAATTTTATGTTCGTTAAACAAAATCTTCCATTTTGGAGAATAATATGAATGGGGCTATATTAACAATCTAGAAAGTGTCGGTTTTAGGCCATCGCCTAGTTATCGGTGGATACGTGTTGACGGTCGCCCGATTTCGTCCAACGCAAAGGCAACAAATTATGGTCGTGTGCTAAAAATTGATTCGTTAGAACCGGAAGATTCGGGCACTTACAAATGCATTGCCGAGAATGAACATGGAGCTGATACTGCCGAAGTCACATTGCTCGTTCAAGGTGAAGACCAGGATTTAGAAACTTTTCTCTACCAAAACACAAGCGCCTTAGTCAAATGAAACTTTTAGCAGCGATGCTGCAGTTTTCTTAAGTCTCATCTTTCTTACAAGCTGCTGAGAGATAAAAACTAAGATGAATCGTTTTAATCTTAAGCAAAAGTTGGGAAGAAATTCGAATTGTTAAACACGTCTTCATAGGGTACTGCATTCTCTTGTAAGTTCCATTAGCCAATCCCATGCTATCTAAAAGGCGAAACTCACATTTTCATATGTATTAATTGTTGCGCACAAACTTTTAGTCTCTCAACAATTGGTTGAACCATTTCAAAAATTCTATTTGAAAAGCGAATCGTTTTGTTTTCAATATAAATTCATCGAGTGCAATATCACTGATCTTTCTGACATAAAGGCGGAAATGATTAGTGGGAATTCATTTAAAGATTGTAGAATAGAAGTAGGTTTTTGCGTTGCGTTTTGCATTTTTGATAGTCTGTATCCGATCTCAGCATAATTATTTATTCTTTCCGGTTAATTTAAGTGAGCACTACTCACGATCTCCATTTCAATCATTTTCATATTGTTTCCTGCCTAAAGAAAACCACTCTATCAAAAGGCGTCATTATGGTAGTTAATGGCATGTTTGTATGGGGACTTCTGTAGCTAAAAATCGCTTTGAATGTTTATTAGCAGAAGTGCCACTTCACTTTGATGAGAGACACCTTCTAAACATATAGTGAGCTGAGATCTTTTACCAACTAAGGGGTTTTTAGCTTTTCGAAACCATTTGTAAGTTGAAAACTGTGCTGCGTATACCACCTTGGATGTACCATCAAATATTTGCATAAAAATACATTCTTAAATTAAGTTGTGTTTTTAAGTGCTTCCCGCAATCTTGTGGCCTTTACAAGATAGAATCGTCGCATCGAATTCAACAACGATATTCGACTGTCGTTTGGCAGATGCAGATGGGAATATCGAATGGTTCCGAGATGCAGTCCCAATTTCTCCGCTTCTCATGTCGTCGGAGGATAGAGCCAGATTTCTCATCGACGATCACAAGTAAATTCCATAGTGGCATTTTCACTACTAGGGACCGTTTCTGTCGACAAAACCGCGCATCCGTGTCAAAGAATATAGACAAAATTACCGAATTTCTGTTTGCAGCTCCTTGAGTTTTCACTGTGAACCAACAGGCGGACGTAAACGGGGGAGGGGAGGGGACGACGTATACAATCATATTGTTTTTTCCAAGCCGGGTTATAAAGATCTTGTGAAGCATTACATTATATCTGAATCATCAAGCTTAAGGTTGATTATTAATCGGATTCGAGCTGAAGACAACGGTATTTACGAATGTATCGCGAACAACGAGATAGGATCGACAAGCTCATCAGCACGGTTGACGGTCGTTGATTTTATGCCTCGATTTGATGGCAATGCAATGCCGAAAAGGGTTTTCGCTGTTGTTGGATCGGAACTGGTACATTCTTATCATATGAATGAATTTTCTTCCAAGCTTGAGAGTGGCTTTTTGCCTTAGCGCTCACAATGAGCTCCTTTACGAAAGAATTTCAAACAATCACTTAATTTCAAGTGGCGGCTGCTATCCCGTGACAAATTCTGAACATGTTTGATCTTAGAGCGTTGCGCTAAGTAATCTTTGTTCTTGTGGTGTTCAACAAACCGCTAAAAGCGAAGCTCTTATGCGCTACTTTTGACTTTGGGAGTATTTTGTCGATAACGATTTGATGGGAGGCTATCAAATCTTTTAGCATGAAGTGACGCCATTGAGATGTAACATATCGATCATAGAGAATATCATTATGAAACGAATTATGTATGGATATTCGACGTTGAACTGGTGAAAGCTGCAAATATACTTCGTCAATAGACAGGCAACAAAAAGACGTCAGTAAAACATCGCATGCTTCATGTTCTTTTCATAAGGCATAAGGCAGATGTGAATAAAACGTCGCAACGCTTGCGACAGCACAAAGACATAAATTTCTTACGATAACAGGAGTAGCTCGTAGTATGGATACTGGTCGGCTTCTCACCGCTACCATTTATATAAATATACGAAGCACCCGAATGTCAAATACTGCTTTTATTGCCCGAGAATGTCATGTTTTGAGGTGGAGAAGCGTGGGTGAAGGAAATTGTGCGAAAATTTGTAGAGACGATGTAAATGCCTATACGGAAGGAAATAACAAATTATCTGCAAGGGAAAGCAATGTCCAGCAGCTCATTATACCGAGTGGCATCGATTATTGTACTCCTTGATGCTCATGCTCACTATCTAAAGTGGACAGAGCAGCCTCTTGTGTTATCAAAAACGGATGACAAAAGGCCACTTTTCATGGAGTCCTATATTAAGGTCAGCTCCCCTTGACTCGTCTAGTCGTCCAGGTTTCCTTGAGGATTTGTACTCTGTGCCGAGCTGAGGTCAAATAAACCGCGAGACGGCACAGGTATAATGGCGAGTAGTTTATCACACTTGCACAATACGGTGACACGAACAAGTAGGCACTCGTTCACAAGGATGACTTCAATCGTCGGCACGATTCCGTAGTCGCACCGTGCGACCTCCACAATGTCTTCTTACGCGTTCTCACGGCCACACTAGGTCCACTCGGCCTTGCAAACAATCTAGCAGATGGAATGAATACATGAGCACATCAGCCCCTTTTATACCCTCCCGATTCTGCCTCAGGCTAGCCTTACAACAAACGCTGGACAGACTTTTGATTTGCTTGTATGCTTTTGACCTTCTTTGACTTACCCTTCGCACTATTTCTGTTTGATCTATAACCGACTGATCCACCTCACATCCATGCTACGTAACGATGATATTCGGCGACAACAAAACCCTATCATGTAACTAGTGCTTTATTCTAGACGATACCCTGTATCTACCATTCATCACCCCTCGGAACTGCCACGTGGTCTCGCTATAACGGTGAGCGGTTAAGCAGCAATGGCAGAATACGTGCTGGAAATGATCGTTTGAATGCACTTGTCATCCATCCAGTCCAAAGCGATGACCGTGGCGAGTATATATGTACTGCTATCAACGTGTACGGTGAAGCACAGTTCAGTGTTCACGTTGTTGTTATCGGTGAGTGTTTATGATGGTTGAACTTGGCTATTCTCTTAGAGTTCACTTTCCTTTGCATAAAAACTAATTTGTCCTCGTCTTACAAGGGAGGGGAATCATGCAACATCTAACGGCGTCCCCCTCTCATCGTCTTGAGGTCGTCAGAACAGCCACCAATGGGTGGGGAGGAGTACGGGTTAATGAAATCGGATGCACCCTATTTCGAAATCATTAGCAATCCTAAACTTCTGCCACTCGGGAAGCCCTGAAAATGGCTGGTTGTATTTCCCGAACAGACAGTAACTGCGTTAATCGGTCCATTGATTTTTTTCCAGAATTCGGTATTGGTGTTCGTTTGCATATCTATGCATATTTTATTCGGCACTGGTGTTTTTGTTGGTGGTTTCCAGCTTTAACACAAAGCTAGGCGAACTAAAACGTCTTTCAATCCCAACAAATGTATCGGTTTGATGCCTTACCTCAGCTTTATGCAAATTTATAGTGAGAGAGATCATTTTAAATTTCTAATGCCTATGAAGGTCACTCTAAGCTGATGAAGTATTTGACCACATAACTGCTCCATACAGAAGTCACATCCTAAATAGGTGCCCTTATCGCATGAATAAAATCCGCTAAACCTTAACTGAACATGTTGTACATATGGAGAAATTTTTTTTTTTTTTTCAGAAAAGCCGAACGTAGTAGTGAAACCTCCGAGTGAATCCCTTTCTGCTCAAAGCGGTAACATCAACATCTCATGTGAAGTGGAGATGTCTTGTGAAAACTTGAGCGAATGCCCCGAAGCTCTCTTCGAATGGACGATTAATGATCGCCCAATTCGTTCATTGCCGCACTATCAAAAAGTGCGCACGAGGGTAAATTTTTGTGGTATAAATTTTGCGACATTCGATATCCGCATGAAGGCAAATGCTGTTGAAAAATTTTATTAGCGTTTTTTTCATTTGCAGAATAATAAAAGCGTGGTATTTACCATTTCCGCGCACATGACCATTTCGCTCTTTTCAACAATAGAAGGGCAATGAGAATGAGAGAAGTTCAAAATCCGTAAATCGACTCCGTGATGTTACACCAAAAAATGTTCTTGATTTTGAAAGTTTTACGATGTAGCGAATCGGACAGTGAGGTTTTTTTTTTTTTTTGCATAGCAGTCGATGGCTTCAGTAATTTGCAGTCTGTTTATAAAGATGCAGTATTATTGCTGAGAAGGTCCAAAAATTAATTACTTGTAAAATGCAGCGTAATGCTGAGGAAGTGAGTGAAATGAACCAAAACCGACGTTTTATGAACACACCAGGTTAAAAGAAAAAGTAGCGTGCTGAAATGCAAGCATGAAACGCGACTCGGCGCTCTTATATAGGTGAGAAATTTCTGTGGATGTTTCTTAATCGTAAATGCGGAACAATGAGTGCACTTGAAGATCATTTTGTTGCACGCAAAAATCCTCAAATTTTTGAAACAGTGGAAAAATGCTTTTTTCAGGCTTCGGAAAGTTATGAACCGGATAGAGGTCGGTCTTCATCGAAAGTGAAGCAAAAGGTTGAACTCGAGGTAAGACGCGGCGAAGTAAAGCATGGCGGCTTTCCTTATTGATGTTGTGTGCGGTGTGATAAATTGGAGCTATAGTTCCATTTGGAATTTTGGCAGTTAGAAGTAATTTAAACGCGTCTGCACAAATTGTTGGCCAGCAGCGAATACTTGAAATATAAACTCGAAATACTCGAAAGTGAATACATGCGAGTTGATTCTCTCTTATCGCGATGATGGAAAATTCTTTTCTTAGTTGTAGGCTTTGCTTTATTTTTCACAATTTTGTTAAGCTGCACGCATGATTTTTTTGAATGATCGATATCGGTACTTAAAAGATATTGCAGTTATCCCCGACATTAGGGCTTCATCGACTTGGAAGATTTGCTTGCACTTCATTATTTGGTGGCGGAGCATCCGAATTTGAACCTAGCTACGTCCCACCATCACCAATCGACTTGCAAGTGATCAACGTTTCTTCACAAACCGTGAACCTATCATGGAAACAGCCCTCAATGCGTCATCGTGATCGCAAGCATAGCCAGGTTGCCCTATTTCCACTAAATCGCCCTATTTTTATCTTTAACTATCATCAGCATTTTCACTTCCTCAGTGGATTTGAAGAAGAGATTTATAAAGAAACAGGCGATGTCGATCATGCATTCCAGCGTAAAACAAAAGACTGGTTTGTTAGCAACGCCATTTGAGTGGAGAATGGTGAAGCATCGATTATCTTCGTTGTGAATGTTGCGCTTAGCTAACATGTTGCCTTTGAATTATGTTGTCGAACCTTGAGATTTTCAAAAGCGATAGAAGCGTAGAACAACAGTCCTTTGCTGACCATAATAACCTTTAAAATTACAAAGAAACCTTTTTATGCAATAAAAATGAACTATATTTTCATCCAAATGAGGCGCGTAACGTTCTAAATTTCTTTGCTAATATACTCTTTAAAGGTGATATTGCCAATCTAACAGAGACATCATGCTTTTACACTGTAGCAGTAAAGTTTCTCATTTTTTGATTACTTTCCTTTCAGATAGCTGTTGACGCTTATATGATAGATTTTCGAACAAAATTGGACAGGACTTGGAAACCGATACCAAACGGATTAATATCTACGAAAGATTCGTTAATTGTTTCATACACTGTTGCAAACCTGGAACCGTTCCAATACTATCAGGTGGATAATATCATTATCACTTTGTACACCACCGTATGGTCAAATAGCACATTAGGTTATCGTTCCCCATCATCTCACTTCATTTATTTGACTGTACTTCAGTGCTGAATCAAAAAATTGAGTGTAGTTCTGTGGAATCCATTTCCGTAAAACAATACATGAAGAAAAATTGACTTTATAGTCATTGCATTTCAGCTACGTTGTGGAAAGTTAGGTAGCACACAGCGTAAAATCTGTTTCCACACAATTTCAGCATAGAATATATATTATGAGTTTTAAAAAAAACTAAGGAGTTAGAAGAAGTCAAGATTTGGCACACCTCATAAATAATAGAAGTCAACATGATGAAGTGATGCATAGTCGTCGTAATACTCGATTCATCGATTCTTAATATCAGGACGAGAATCTATAAAAATTAGCTTACTAGCAAAAAGCAAGAGATGATACCTTTAAATTGTTTGCAGTTCCGTGTAATGGCACGTACATCAAGTGGAATCAGTCGCCCATCGAGAAGCACTGAATGGCTGCGAACACTACCCTCATCACCTCGGCAAATAATCGGTCATACTTCGTGGAGAAGACTCAACGGAGAGTATGTTGTTATCGAATGGGAGCCCCTTGAAAAGGCAAATTATAACGTTACTGTTCCTGTGTTATTTCATAAGCGCAGTTATGACGAAGATAGCCCCAAGAGCTGTACCATTAGAGATGTTGTCTCCATATTTATTCAGCTCTTTGTTTAAGAATTGTAGATATTAGAAGAACGCTTTTGATAAACACATAGGAGAACTTATCATAGAATTATTTATTCATCAATGAGGCATCAATAAGACGATATTTGCATAAGTGATAACACACTACCGTGCAAAACTCGCATCAAAGAATTGTATACGGAACTTTAATCCACAAAAATATTGTTGATCTTTAGTCGTTTTAGGTCGATATTTGATCTTCATCACTCGTAGAAATCATAAAACAAGTTTAAAGTTGCAATGAAATATTGAATCTCCAAGAAAAATATTGTGCAATAAACGAAGAGTTGGCAAGAAAAGGCAACTATATTATTCGAATTGATTAATTATTTCTGTCGTTTTCCGTCCTATCATCTTTCCATTTTGTCAGAAATCATATAAATTTCGCATTGTTAATAAAACACAGCAATGTTGCCTCACTGAAAATCATTCTGCTTTTAGGAACATTACGGCGGACCGAATTTGCGCTATGAAGTATCGTGGAATGATGGCACTAAAGAGTCGCCTCAAAAGCAAGCGATGGTGTACGAGAGCACTTATATGGTTCGACTAGCTGCAGCAGACGTCGGTTGCAAAAGAGTCTCGTTTTCGATACGAGCGATTAACGATATCGGCAAGGGACCACCAAGCGACGATATGATTGTGCATCTCTCTGGCTACGGTTAGACGTGTACAGTGTTTTGTAATATTGCTCCGACTCAGTAACTCAGACACTCATAGTGTTATGTTTATTCATTACTTCTATTTTTAGCAGCCTCTTGAGTGGATTTGCTTGGTCAGGACTGACAGTCTTTTTTGTCCTCTACGTGATCAGCGCTCTTCCCATAAGGAAATGACGACACAATACAAAAACAGCCGTGTATACAGGCATAAAAGCGAAGAGGAATGACTTATGTTGGCGCAGAAAAGTTTTCACTTGCTTCGAGTGCCACCACTAGCTAAGATCGGAATGTCTGACCGAATGTGGTTATTTAGCAATCATTCAAAGTTGCTTAATATGGCAGTTGGCATATCACATTACCATCCAAGCTTTGTTTGCTTAGAGTGCGCTAGCGAATTCTTGCACGTTATTAACAGTTGATCAAAAGCCAATACAAAACAACCAACAATATTGTAGATATTACAACATGACCGGGAATTCTAAGCATCCAATATTCTAGTCATTAGAATATTCACCACCTCAAAATTTCCCTATCATAGTTCTGCCTATTATAGCACCAACTCGCAAAGCGACACACTTATTCGCAACAGTGGTCAATTCAACATGTGCAACTATACAATGGGAGTGGACGAGCGCAACAGAATGTGAAAATTTGCATGGTGTTGAGGTGAGATTTTTTGCATCAAGACTTTCACTTGCAGTATTTTTTTTTCAGCTGCTCATATGCGCAAAAATAGTCGTTCCGCAACACATTGAAAGGATTCAGGCAATGCAGCCAGTTGCCTGGAGAGATGGGTAACCGTAAGAGAGAAATAAATGAATTTGAGCTCTTCAGTAACGAACATCAATTTTACGAAAGTTTTTTTGCACACATATTTCGCTGACCATCTTCAGAAAACATCTGTATGGAAAATTCCCTGCCATTCTGCCCCTCCCCCTCCCCTACTTAAAGTCACTTGACTACTAGTTTCGCGTTGGTCAGAAACTTGGCACTAGAATTCCTGTAAATCTTGCGCTGTTTTAAAATAGGCAAGCGCTGTTTACCAACGGAAGGTTACTGTAACATCACCCAAGCTGGCGCGTTCAGTGGCCGGTCGGATTTCCCGTCAGTCATAGCGCATAGAAGTGAATGACTTTTAAATCACTTCTTCATGTGCTTTTACTCTGCAGCTTGCTGTGATTTGCAAGAAAAGTGTTGGACTTATCTCCCACTTATATCCCATCTCTGCACCATGTAAACCCTGACACAACCAATGTCACCTCAGTCATCTCATGATCTTCCCCATCCCAAGTTTTATTCCAGCTAATGGATTGATGAAGAATTGTAGCTATGAAAAATCCACTTCAGCTAAGTTGTAAACCATGGCTGAATGCTTCTGACGATGCACATGTCAAGTATTCTATACCGCTTGGTTTGCCACGCTGGGTGATGTGCAGCCTTCAACCAAGCACCGAATACGCTTGCGAGGTGACAGCATTCGATAACTATGCACGAAGAGGAGAAGCGAGCGAGCCGGTTCATTTCCTCACGAAGCCGTCGCCTCCTGTGCAAGCTCCGGCGATTACGAGATGGTGGCTACAAAAAAGGGTGCGGTTATTACTTGTATTTTCCAAATAGAGCTAAATACAACCTGAACACTAGTAACTACCGTTGAACTGAACGTACTCACAGGCTCATTGCAATGTATTGCGAAGTTCGACAATATACGTAGATTTTCAAGACGACTGTTTCTCTCTGAACGGTTTACATTTCACATGACAACGCATGTTACTGCGTTTGCTCAACTTCTTGAATAGAACTTATGCTGTGCAAATTGAGCACTTACTCGTTTGAATTTGTTATCAGAAGTAACTTCCGTTCACCGTAATCCATGAATTAGGTCTGCAGTGATGGGGAAATGGCCGTCCAAACGGCTCGTCGAATTCATCCTGCAGTATCGGCCATTACGATGTGTTCCAACTTGATTTTTTCCGTAAGGACAGAATGTGACAGGAATCCAGCAGCTCATATAAATCTCCTAAATATTCTTTTAGAAAGTTGATTTTGTTGACTTTTTTTTTTAAACTTTCAAGGAGAATATTGACAAATTGACTCAGTTTCATTGAGCAATATCAATACTTACAGGGAAGCGGTTATTCCATGTATCTAGAATGGAGCCCAGTAAAGCTTCGACAGGTGCCATCCAACGTCTCCAATGATGCGGGTTACAATGTTAGTCATATTGCACTTCCCATTAACAGCGTGCTTGTTTTGTGGGTTTATTTGCTGTGCATCCTGTAACTTTTTCCATGTTTTGACATCTGAAATCGTATGAGGATGTTTAGAAGTATGTTTTACACTAGTAATTGTACCTCCACAACACTCACAAATTAGAGGCTATTGATGCGCCGAAGGAGCTACAGCTTTTGCTTGTGTCAAATTGAGATAGCGAAGCCGAAAATTTTTGTAAATGCTGTGAGAAAATATTTCCCCCTCATAAATGCTCTTCTCAGTTTTGACACATTAACATTTTCGTGGTTTTGCCTGAATCAATGCAACCATTTCTTCTTCGGTTATAAACGATCCTATAGTCCACTAGCAATCCGTCGTGATCGAAGATCCTAATCGCACCGGTCTTACTCGAATTGTCAGTTCACTTAGTTCCCGTTTTCTTGAGAATGGCCCAGCAACCATCTGCATGAATCCACTCAAAACATACCGGATGTCCTTTTTGGTGTATGCATTTGCATATTCAATTGGAATGAAGAAGATTTATTCATTGTTTCAGCACTGCCGTTGTCAGTGTCATGTCTTCACGTCCAGTAAGATGCTAGAGGCGATTCTTTTTACGTTTTCATTACAGGTTCGAGTCCACGTCTCGGAAACAGCGTCCAGACCGCTTACATTGAAAGTATCAGAGTCGGAGCTTCAAACTCTGCAAAATCCCATGGCAAGGATCGACGAGCTGAAACTTATGTATTACTATACCCTCAGGGTACGTTAGCTTATTTGTTACAGCTGCTTAGAACACTGCCTACATTGGGAAGGTCGAAATGGTCTTTTGTCTTGACGGCCCATATTTTAAGAGACAGTTAGCAATGTTGTTTTATTGTTACAGCCGGGTAGTCTGCACATGCAAACATCCTGTCAATTCATTCCGTGAGCATTGGAAAACGTTTGTGGAAGTTTATGAATCGATTGCAGCGTGGGGAATACTACCAGCTATTATTTTGAGAAAGTTCTAAATTTATCATCAGATGAGATCTGTATCACTACTCAACAAAATGTACTCATTATAACTATTTTACAGATATCTGCTTACAATGAAGGTGGTGAAGGTCCAAGTAGTGAGCCTCGTTCTTTGCGTATTGGCCTATCTTATCGAGATTTTCTATCATCTGCTTCAATTAGCCGAATCTGCCTGCTGTTATTAATTGTGCCATTGTTATTGCTGTTAAAATGTACATAACTCTATAAGCCATATCTTGGTTGCTAAACACATTTCACCTTTCTTAAAAGAAATGTTTTATGTCACCGCGGTTAATTCCGCTGAAAAGATTTTTCACTTCAAATTTCTGCTAAAATATGAATCTATTTGGGAGCGTAATAATTGTTTCATATCACCACTAACATTGAATGTTTATTGTAACAAAAGAAAACGCGTTTTTTTTATTTTTATTTTTATTTTTATTTTTTGCATAGTTTTACAAGTGCAGAATGACATGAAAGTAATGGGAAGATTGTACGAACAAAGCGGATATTTGTTTCTACTTTGAAGTGTCGTTGCCATTATCTAAAGTCGCTATTTTAATTTGCAATTCTTGTGTATAGGCCAATAATGCGTACAAAATTAAACCATAAACCATTCACTTCAATGTTTTATAGACGATAAAGCGTTCAAGATTAGTCCACATCAGTATAATGAATTTTGCAGCCTCAAGCGAAATAAAGGAGTAATCGGCACTTCAACAAAAAATATATGCCCCATCCCCTTCTCTGACTATTTGTTAAAATCTCGCTTTGCCTACATAAGCGCTACATGCTTCAAAACAAAGCAATATTTTGTAAACAACGCATTTCTTTGTAACGATTTATTATTTGCCTATGGCCAATATATTAAAACGATCACTACATGTTTCTGAATGGCCTTTTCGCTATGCACTGCCAATCGCAGCCATAGCCTCATAATGCATTTTTCATGCCGGTGATTTTTGATTGTCTCTTAATTGTGAATATTGAATTGTGATGCTCATACATCAATACTATGCAATACTAATTTGTACATATCACATATTTACGAAATAATGTATTTTTTAAACAGTTGAAAACTACTCAACTGATGACTACTCTTCTTTTCTATTAAATGTATTTATTTTCTCTCAAAAATATTCTACTTTTCTCGATCAAACGGATCATCTCCAACGTAGGTATTTGTCCCAAATTTTACATCTCATTGTCCGAATTATTTTTGCCATTGGTCATTCCTTGTCCCAAATTACATATCAAATATAGGTATTCCCATCTCGTTGTTCAACAAAGATGAAAAAATCACATTTGGAACTTGTCTCAAAAAATTTAGCTCTTCAAGAGGAAGAATGGCGTGAATGATGTTCTGGGGGGGGGGGGGAGGAAGGGAGTCAGGTTCTGTTATGAATTGCTTGAAAAATTAGGGAGTCATAATTAAGGTGCTATTTACAAACCTTTGACAATCGCATTTTCAATTTCCAATACACAAAATCATTTTCCTATCTAAGGCAGTACTGCGTGAATATCTTTTCCAATTCGTTTGCATTAAAACGATGATGCGCTTCTAGCTTTTAAATGCTCATACAAATTCGCTCTTCAACATGCTTGAATATTATGATCTAAAAATGTTATGAGGTATTTGATTTGGACTAATATTTGATTTTGAACGTCTCTTTTCACTCTTTGAGATTACGTAAAATATAAGGTTCCTTTCTCAAGGCTCGAGAAAAGTCTAATATCTCTATTCAAAGAATAATATTAAAGTAATATGCGCAAAATTATTCGTATTTCTGCTGAGGTTTTAAAAAGAAAACACGCCTCACGCATTGTGCAATGAGGAACATTCTTTATTTGAGATAAAAAGAGAGGTTTAGATGGACGAGAGGACAAGACACTTGAAAGATTGGTTTTTCAGACAAATATCGGTTTAAAAAAAGCGGAGCCATTCTAAGGAGTAACAGATGCACAAACTCTAAGACCAATGCTTTCGAGAATCCATAACTTCGGGAACAACACTCTTAGACACACATATTAAAGTGAGAAAATTGCTTAAATAGTAAGATGTGTTCGATTTAATGACAACTCTTATAAGAATTATAAGTGGCATCTAATCTATGCATATCGCATTTTAATGGTAATGTTTGCAGAGCGAAACGATTGAGACGGTTACAGTAAAAACGGGCAACCCAAGACGCGCGAACAACAGATGAGTGTTGTAGTGAGAAAGGGGGTGGGGGGGAGGTGTAGAAATGAGGAGATATGAAGTGAAGAAATAAAGCGGACGGCGATAGCAGTGAGTATGACTAAAGAGGAATGAAACCTAACTGTAGCGCATAATATATAGACGTTGTAACATGGTTCGGAGGTGGGAAACTAAATATGAATGTGATGCTTAAAAATTTATGCAGATATGATGAAGAAATAAATGCCCATAAAAAGACATACTCCAATGAAAACCTGGGTATCAATAAAAATGGTGACGCATATGTAATATTCTCTTTCATGCTAATCTTGCCTTTCCAACTTCTTCTAGAGTCACTATCCTATAAAATGCAATAAGGAAAGCGTGGCAACAATCAGCTGAGTGAGTATTAATTACATCATGCTATCTAATCAAGCAGTTGTCGAATACTATCACTCAATTTCTACTAACAGGTTCTTGTATTACCAATTTCCGCTGCGCCATTTAGCACCAGCTGCTTTATTGTGCAGCTCTAAAGTATTGCGAATAAAATGTTTTTGATACTCTGAGCACCTTTAACGACTTGCAATTAGTCTGCTTTGAGTCCTAAATTGATAGCCATGTCACTTACTATAATCGTGTTGTTGATTGCAATTCCGGTGCAAAATTTATACATTTTCATCATTTGAAGCAATGGCGCTTTATAAGTAATTAGATGAGTGCACTTCTTTGATTTTTTTTTTCCTCATTCGTAATGCGATAGTTGTACGCTATGATAGCGACAGTATTCGCTATAAAATTGCGAACAAAAGGGCGATAAGAAGCACAGTTAGTAGTTCGTATTTAACTGTTTTGCCTGAAGGGAGAAAGGAGAGTGTTTTGCTCAGCAACCCTTTTCATCGAAATCATTCACTACATCGATGAGTTTCATGTTGGTCGGCATACGGGAGCTGCAGTTTCCTATGTATCGTCGTTTTGTTCAGTAGCATTTGTATAGCTCAATTTCATCTTTCTTAATTCGCTTTCTCTT
The DNA here is from genome assembly GCA_037389465.1 of Baylisascaris procyonis. Classification (NCBI taxonomy): domain Eukaryota; kingdom Metazoa; phylum Nematoda; class Chromadorea; order Rhabditida; family Ascarididae; genus Baylisascaris; species Baylisascaris procyonis. The sequence goes on from JAZARR010000146.1 coordinate 6,757,140, forward strand.
TTTGGTTATTCAAATAAAACTTTTTCTCTACGAAATTCAGAAACAAATTTTTGTCTCCTTTTCATGTTACTGCTTGCAGAAGTTTATTGATTTGTTGCTAGAGTGAAGGGTCTAATTTTTTAATCTTTTGATGGTAAATCATGCTCGTCTTAATATCTTCTCTCGCAAGCTTTGAGTATTTATATTCTATGCCAAGATAATTTTGTCGGCAAATGTTTTTTTTTAGATCCTCTTTACTAAGTGAATTATGATGCATATCAAAAATCTATAGCGAGTGTTTTTCTTTCTACGTAAAATCGCATCAGCATCTTTTCATTCAATAATTATGCAGAAGATGGAGAATCCAAGGTATGGTATTGAAGCTTTCGATATGAAAGATTTGTCGAAGATGAAGGTCAGCTTCGAAAAGAATGGTTTCGCTGTTGTGAAAAATGTATTCTCGGTTTCTGAAGTTGAAGAAATGCGAGAGGAAATGATGCGAATTATTGAAGCGATGGAACCAGAAGAGCATCCACGTTGTGTCTTCACCACCTATGATGAGGAAAAGGTTGTTCAGGAGAGAAAAATCATTTTTTTGCTGTGAAAAAAAAAATTCAAAATCTTGAGAAACCTGAAATTCGAGCATCGAAGAGAATGAGTGAAAAAATTAGCATTTTGAAACTAAATAATCTTGAAAAAAAATTGAAATTTTGCGCTTCAGGATTTCTAGTTCGCTCATTTCCCCATTTCCATCATCAGCTTAATACAGGAAATTTTCAGCATATTGCGGACAAATATTTTCTCGAAAGCTCTGACAAGATTCGTTTCTTCTATGAGGAGGGCGCTTTCAACAGGGAAAAAGATATGGTCGTACCCAAAGCGTCAGCCCTAAACAAAGTTGGTCATGGTGAGCGCTTCTTGCTTCAATGGTATTTATAGCCACGTTGATAACTTTCTGCATCAAATTATTGCAGTACTACTTTATCTGGAGCATTTTATATGGTCTTTTCACACACAAGAGATTCTTCTCATTATTGGTTATATATCGTCCTATTCATAATATTTGCATACTATGCCCAATAAATATAGTTGTCTTCTGAAATGAAACCAAAGCCTTTCCTCGATCATATTTCGAAAGTCATTTGCTATCATTCGTGGGAAATTCTAGTACGTAAAATACACTAAGATTGTCTTTTCGTCTATAAAAAGAAGGAGCAAAAAAAGGCGAATTCACAATGCCTTATTGCTATTTGGTGGTCATTGTACGCGTGGTAAATATAACGAATAGAAGTTGTGAGTTTGCAGCGCTTCACTGGCAGAATGATGTCTTCAAGAAGTACACATTTTCGGATCGAATAAAGGTGAAAACATTCCATTTTATTATTCCAAAAGTAATGTAGCTATCTGAACATGGGAGATTACTAAACGCCTTATTGCAAGATTAGCAATGCGAATTCCGTGCAGTAAAAGAAATTGGCCGATTTGCGCCACTGGAACTTCCATAATTTATTTTCACCTCGAAAAAACTTGCGAAATGGTGAGGGAAGGATTTCCGCCAACAGCGGCTATCGTTATCAAAATTATAGAATGGCGAATTTTAGAAGATCGTCAATGCGCATCGCTTCGAACAACCTGAGGTCGTCCAGAGTATGTATATATTTAAGGTGAGCACAATTGAAACCTTTCATAAAAGCTCTTACGAAGATGTGATAACAGCTTTATTTTCACAGATTACACATCTTTTCGTTACTTGCCAATCGGCGCCTGTCACACTATGAAGAAAAAATATTGCTATGGTAACGCATTCTTTTGGTGGATGGACCTGACTACGGAAACTGTACGGCTACTTCTTTGACAGCTCATTTAATCAAAATATTTTTGGAGATTAGAAAAGCCATCATGCGGGTTATTTTCGTCATCATGCTTAGTGCTTTAAGCAGAATTTGTCCGGTCTATGTCTCCACTTCTTGTGCTATGGGTCTACGGTTGTTGCTGGCATTAGAGCGTTGGCACAATTGGTTTACGTTTAACCGCAGCCAAAAAAACCACTGGAAGCAAGGGGAAGAGTGCTATTTGGCGCATAGCTATCTTAGTTCGGCTTTTTAGAAACTTTTGGAAAGTTGGAGAATGTTCAAGAAATAGGGAATTTTTGGCAATTGCGCATATTCGAAAACGTGCTTGCCTTTCGGTCTACACATTCAACATTTCTTGTATAAGGGGCGTACTTCGTCACCGGTCAGGCTAATGGAACTCATTTGCTTCGTTGAAATCAGCTTTCCCGACTCTGGCTTATGAACCACGTAATTTGGTTGCCAACACCAAACCTTGAAGTCTAACACCGAGTTTCATGAAATCCCGATCTTTTCGATCTCGAGGGTCCTAAATCTTCGCTGCTCGTGGAGATGAGTGGTTGCCATCTTATAAATGTCAGAAGTCGTCAAGCTCTCTACAATGATGTTTCATTAACCAGACGTGATGATTGAAAGACGTCTGCTAGCAACTGTATGCGGCTGGTGGTTGGTCGCGCGAAGTGAGAGCGCAGTCGTAGTGCAAGGCATGACGTGCCTTGCGGAATTGCGATAAAGTTAGGGCCTATGGAAAGGATAGGATTTAGAGGGTCGTCGATTTTGCATGTTCGTGAGACTCAAATGCTGCTTTTAATATAGGAGTTCGATTACATCTACAACAAGACGTTTAGCTTATTTGCTAAATTTTAGCAACCGAAGATTGGTGGGGCAGTTAGTGCTCACATCGACGCAACATTCATTTCTGTCGATCCAATCGATCATCTGCTCGGAATGTGGGTCGCTATCGATGATGCAGATATTAGCAACGGTTGCCTGTGGTTCATACCTGGCTCACATAAAGGTTTCCTTTGCAACAGCGCTAGAATGTTTGCCGTTTAGGTGAGAAATGAAATGCAGAAAATACGATCCCAAGCTTGTTCCCCGCCACTTTGGTGACTGCCAAAAATGAAATGCTTGGAGTCCGTTGATTTTGTTGTTTGCAGCCTCACCTCATTCGAATATGACAACATAAAGAAGATATTCTATGAGAGAGGCATAGAAATTAACCTGTTAGAAAAAAAATCCATCCGAAAACGGTTATGAACATTTTCTTGCGCTATAGCAGCAATTACTGTTTCGGAAAAATTTCCTTCAGGTGAGCTTTTTATAGCTGTTCAAACGAAGATGATGATGGCGCTACTGACATTTTATCCTTCGTTATCTGCATGATAGGTACCACTTCCTTAGACCGGCGATATCCATAATAGTTCATATATGTTTTTCATTGTTTCACTAACATTATGCATCAGATGGTGGGTTTTGAATAGTTTGCGCTCTACTTGCTAGTTCTCCTCATACCGTTTCGCAGCACACAGCTGTCGTATTGCTCCTTTTTCGGCCTTTTCAAGGAATAATGCATCCGAGCTTTAGTTATTTGTTTATAGTTGACACAGTCAACTATCGCTTCAAAAGGACGTACGCGACCGAAGGATCGCTGTTGAAATTCGATGGTGAGAGGCCACTCTACAATGAAGACAATTTCATCGGTGTTCCAGTGAAAAAAGGTACTTGCTTGTCATTGTTTATTTTCCATTATTCTTATTCACTGTTCATATTATATTTTTGCTACGGAGATCTCATGCTAATCGACCGCTTTTCACAAGGTTTATTCATTGTGATAATGTTATAATATTTCAAGAAATTTTTCAGGGTCCGTTGTGCTTATTCATGGATGCGTTGCTCATAAGAGTGAAGCAAATATGTCAACGAAACCACGACATTCATATGCATTTCATATTGTGGATCGCAAAAATTCTAGCTATAGTGACGATAACTGGTAATTAAAGGCTTTATATTTTTTGCAGTACTTTTTTACTCGTCACGTAGCTGTCACGGGAAAGTGAGAGGAATATATTAGAATGTCTGTGATCACCTAAGCTAGTTTTCTTGGATGTAGGCTGGTAAACAGACGTAAGAAAGATTAACGGAGCTGATTAACAATACAGATAGGCAGGCAGACAAACAAATTTAGAGGCACATTCACAAATAACAAAGGACTGATGTGTTGTTGAAACGTCTGCATAGAAAGTTAGATGCTTCGACATTAAATGATACCCACATCAACGAAAACATCTAGCCTGTGGAATTTACGAACTGCGTATTTTTAATAAAATACCAATTTACAAATGTTGGAACTTGTCTCTAAATCTCTTTTATTTAAAATGTTGTCCTTCAAGGCTTGTCTACTCAAAACCAATCGTTTTTAGGCTACAACCGACGAAGACGTATTCGTTTCCGAAACTTTTTGACCATTGAATGAGACATTTCAAAGTAACATCATCTCTTCAAATTGTTCATTTGTGAGGATAATCATCATTGTTTCATTTGGTTTTCTTTGTGAAAGTTTTTGTGCATTCTAGTATGAAGAATTGTAAAATGTGTTTCTGACAGGTTGTCAAGCGTCATTGCTACTATATTTCTGTGAAACTCGTTGATGTGTAATATTTCGTGTTCTAAAAAACAAATTTTCATTTACATGAATCTGTTCTTTTACGCTGATATTAATGCTCACTGAGAGAAGGTTGAAGATAAAACGATCCAGCGATTTGAATTCACAAATTTCGAGCACTTGCATAAAGTGTAGAAAAGCAATTCCGCTCATACGGGCTTGGATTCATGAGTACGAATGTCAGCGTTATTTTCGATGACAAACTTGAGCACTTCTTTACGCTGTGTTTCGAACAACTTTATGATCTTAGCAAATGCCAAAGATTTTGAAGGAAATTTTCAGCGCGATGTTGGAATTGTAGAGAGATAGCTTGATTTTTTGATTATATGTGAATTATTTGCGATCACAAAATGGTACATAGGAAATTTTGAATAATTATGGATTTCGCGTGTTGCATTGCATACATAATTGTTTTATAAATGAATCTGTATTTATTTCTTCATTGAAAATTACAACTGCATAGATTTGATGATTTTTAACAAATACATGTTCCAGTATGAAGTTCAGATTGTGTTGCAAACGGTAGTATAAAACTACTACAAGATCATTTCAGTAAAGGCTTACCGCCATATTCCGCCACCTCAACAGACTCCACATAGATTTGGACATAGATAAAGCGGTAATTTTCGCGGTTTCGCTTAGCTTACCAGCTGCATAAGTAGGGCCACTTTTTAATTTTCGAATGGATCCACTCGTACTGGAACCTTGAAATCTAGCAAAGCTTGAGGAATTGTATACCTAAATTATGTTTTAGAGCGCTTCACCATGCTAGTTTTTCATCGTCTTCTTTAGTTTCGAAATGATGAAATATCTTATTGAAGTCGTGGTTGTCTGGAGGTGCAAACCTTTTTTTTCCGTTGTAATGTTTGCTCATTAAAAATGCTTTGTCATTATTCAGGTGACAATGAACTACTCTACCCGAATATTATTCAAAAGGAGAGTATATGATATCAGTAGATACTATCGTCATGGGAAGTGCAGTAATATCTCCGATCTGTCCAAGTATGAGTACTGCACAGCAGTGCATAATATTGCTTCAAAACTGTGGTGAACTGATTTCCCCAATGCAGCATAATGTGCGCATTGTATATATACAGAATTTAACGAACTTACTTCGGGCACCGCGCTACCATACCTTGGTACTATCGAATTCGATGAATTCTCTGAATCGATGCACTTTTCAAACTAAACCACAGCCCCTCTCTCACTCCAGAGCAAGAAAAAAAAAGCTTATGTGATAATTGAAATGTGCTACCGACGTCATTGGATCTGCCGCATTCTTTTTGACAAGCAATGATAGCCTAACACAATGAAATGTTAGAGCGATGTTTGGAGGCAAGTCTCAGAAAGGACGCAGTACAATTCTGTGAAAGCTTTTACATTGAATACAGCGACCGAAATTACTCGCGTGATCTTTCCAAGTTCGCCTTTTCTTTATGTGTTGGTTGGTTTTGCTTGACACCAACAGCAACTGGTACCTAATATGAGCATTTGCGGATTATTAGCGTTGAAAAGATGAGACTCTGGGGAAATGTGGCCCAACCCTCATACTGAAGGTTTTTTAGAGAGATGGGAAGGGAATGGGTGAAGGATAGCACAAAAAATTATACAAAAATTTGTCACTAGCTCGTAAATTTTTCAGCAGTCGCATCTCTTTCACTCTTCGTCGATTACACCAGCGACACTAATGAATACTTCTCCTGCTGTAGCAGCAATATTTAACAATTGTGACATCACTTTTTCTCGTAAAGTGGATAAAGAAGGCAACACGACTCGCATTTCGAAGCATTACTCATATACTGTTACGCTGATTTTTCTATGCTGTTGAAATTTGAATAGAGAATTTAAATGATCAAATTTTAAGGCCTATCCTCTCTCTTGGTTTCAGATCTGCTGTCCCGACCAAGTAAATCTTTGTTCACACCTCGCTGGAAAACGTCTCAAGAAAAAAAAAATTTTTATTGCCCATTGTTCCATTCTCTTTGTTCTATGCAAATTTCCTTCACAAATTTTGTCTCCTCACTTATAATGGCAGATGGCGCTCGCTGTCTCCCACATCCATTCGCCCCATCTCAAAAAATACTTGAACGCATGCTTTCCCCAATGCTTCATACTCTCGTCCCATGGTTAAGAATCACATCAACAAGAAAAGATTAGCAAATATCGCAAAGAAACATCACACGGGTCCAGGAGTCTTCACGGAGCCCACGATGACTGGCACGATGACGTCGAACGTTTCCATATCGAGTTTAAAAAAATAACTGATCGTTATAAGGCCATTTGCTTTTGTCGATGTCGGCTGAAGACCACGCGGCACTGTGAAATCGATGTATTTCGTTTCGGGGCCACTACCCGGAGTTGCCTTACATGTGCCCTAAAAGGTACTGGATTACATTGCCAACTATAAAAATCAAAGTTTTTGAACCTAATTTTTTTCGAGCCACCTCGTTTTCCACCATTTTCCGTCATTGCTTCGAACAATACCGCGATAACGAAGTCTTTCTTGTTCACTGTCAGCTGAAATATAAGCCGAAGGAGTGGAACCGCTGCGACAACCTCATCTACATACCGCAGCTTGTCCTGTGTGTAACGCAAGATTTGCTGCGTTTCAACAGTGAAAAAATGAAAACCAGAGATCGATGAATCAGTGAAGCAAATGCTGATATAGGGACAGCAATAAAAGTATAAACGCAGTACAAATGTGCGTCCGGAAATAAAGAGCCTGGACGATAAGAGAAGATATATTTCTTTGCTCTATGATCTCATATCCATATGTTTTGAAAAAGCTCCGTAGTGTCAAATAGTTGTCCTATCCAATGTTAGTCCCTCGCAAAATAATTAAGTAAGCAAGTGAATTGTTACGTGTGATTCTACGGCGATAGTGAGTGATTTACGATCGTAAAGATGAAGCTCATAACGATTCTGCGAGACGAAATCGAGCTGCTGACAAAGAGATATCAACACACACTCGTGAGCAATGTCTCGATGCTTCTTCGAATGCTTCTTCTTCACATTATTTTCAACTGTTAGCGTGATTTTCACTGTTTCACCTGAAAAAATTTTCACTTGTTTATTTAACTAATTTAGTATCTAAATGTGGCCGCTGTTCACTTAAACTTCCAACATTCATGTCATTAAAAAGTCCATGAATTAGGCTCAATTTCAAAAATATCTATGGATTGTTTCCTAATCTACCAGTAGAACGATTACGAACCTTATTCCACTGGTGGCTTTAAACCTTTCGTGCATCTTAGCCGGCACAGCATGGGACAAGTAGCTCAGACAGTGCTGACTCATATCTAGCTTGCCTATGTAAGTCTGAATCGTTGTTTTAAACACATCCATATTTCCGATCAAAAGTTCCCGAAAAGCTTCATCCAATCATTTAATAAGGCCGGCTATTAATCAGTACTTTTCGTAATTCTGTAGGGATTTTCCTGTAATCATTCCGGTTAGCTAGATTATCGTTGTTTAAGATAGAAAAATTGTGTTACACTTAAAGCCCGAATATCCATGTATTCAAGATCCTATGAAGTTTCACTATCACTTTAACCACTCTAAGAGTTCCAAATCATTGATGGTGAACCTGGATGAATATACCAACTGAGGTAGATTCAATGCTCACATGAACCACTACCAAAAATTCAAGTTCTGAGAGAGTATTTTGCATAGACAGATTATTTTTTAATGTATACCCATTGACATTATGTTCATTTTCCTGAATGTCGAAGAGATGAAGTTGATTCATTGCATTATCGAATAAATAATGAGCACTCACCAGGCAGCAACCCCATGTCAGCAACTGTCATCTGTGCTGATATGACTCCAATTTTTCTTCTACAACAACATCCCATTACTTCGGACTCCTCTCGACTGCTCGTTGGCTGTCTCATATAAGGCGCGTCCAGGTTCAGCATTGAGACTACCGAAAAATTTCGTTCTGCAATTGTGCTTTTGGTTTATAAATTATTACAAGCATGATTCTAATAGCCCGCAGAAATGGTGCTGTAGAATTCATGTCCTAGCCCCATACTGTCGAACTTCATTTTGATTTGAATCCTCGGTAGTCAAAACGGTAATTCTCTTATGTTGGATGTTTTCATACTCTGACAAATTTGCTATTCCGATTCCAGTATTTTTGGGAATTTTGTCTCCTCATTTATACTGTTTCAATTCTTTGTTCGATTTCTCAGCACTGTTTATTCAGTACAACACAAATACAAAGTTGAGAAAGATTTCAATTTGTTCATCATGTAATTAGGATACATTTTTAAGCCTCCATCCAATTTGAAGTAAATATTTCCTCTTCAGAGACATTTTAAAGATACCAATGCTCTTGGTAAACGTTCCATTTTTTTTTTTTTACTTCAGCGGTTAATAACCAACCTATTCAAGCGAACGAATTATGTTTAATTAATTAAAATGCATACCGGCGATTAATTCGCTGGCACCATTCTCGGGGATTTCGAGCGTTGCAATACATGTGTACCTAACCCATCCGTAATTTTCCTTTTCAATAGATGAGATAACGTCCAGCGGCAGCTGAAAGCTAAGCAACTTTGCAAGTCATTTTTATGTTGCTCGGATTATAGTAACAGCTATTCAAGAATCTCTTTTTATTGAATTTAGAAATCCTTCTTTTACATTCATCAATTCATAGAGTTAACGCAGAATCCATGTACATCTGTGACTTTGCATCTTCAAGACGGTTGAATGAGTTCAAGTCCAACCATGTAGATGTAAACTTGGATGGAACAACCTTGGACTCTAAGGGTAACGGATGACTTAATTGCAACGCTTTTTGAGAATTGCATGCTTCAATAAAGGAACATCCATATTTCAACTTTTTTTGTGAATTCGCTTACATAGCATCTCTCCGATAGCATCAAATAGTTTATAGGTATATCAAATACTTGCCGTTCACAGTAATTATGAAGGTTTATAAAAATGGCAAACTTACTGGTATTTGAAAGCATATATTATGAAGGCCTTCTGTCAGGTAAAACTTTTCATCACAGTGATCGGCAATTACCCTATAATAAAATTTATTTACTCCGTCTAGTGTGAATGATTGGATGAGAATAACAAATTGGTCAACACGATATGTAGTTTTGCAAATTCCACTCAAAAGGCCATTCACTTTCATAGATTACCAACGGATCATAAAGTATGAGAAATAATATATTCATATTTCAATAAATCTCACCACTCGAACAACTATATCCTATAAAAGGTCTTCATTCTCCAAAGCGATCGGTACAAAAAATGCAAGCTTTTAGGCAGCCTCAAAATGTGCAATTTCATTGGAATTTCTTCGCTTGAAGGTTAGGATAAGAACGATGCAGACTATATCCACCGAATTTTTTCGGAGATTGCAGATTGCCTTAGTTTCGTGGTTTCTGAGATAAAATTGTTCAATGTGCCGATAAAAATACACGCAAATATACATGTGCACAGACATCACGCAGCGATAATGCGTTCTGCAAATGGCAGTTCGCAAAGTCGCATAAAAACACATTATGTGCTCGCTTAGAACATTTATCAAAAATTTTACATTCATTATTTGAGCATAGACAGTTGTGAAAGGTTAAGCTGCTTATCCATGTTGGCTCAGCAAATGCCACAACTGTGGAAAACGTTGGCTTACTTTGGTAGTTTGAAAATTCAACACCACCTTATCATAGGTATCATCAATTGACATCAATCCTAAACCGTGCCCATGTATATACTACATTCCAAAAACGACCGTCCCTTGTTGTTAAGTTGAATGTGCACGTGTAACCTTGCGAAATTCCACTTTTGCATTATTTGGGACTAAAAGTTTTATAAACTCCTACGCGGGCTTACTGCTTGGTTGCCTCAAGTTTTATCGAACATAGGCTACACTTCGTTACTGAAAAATCTGGAGCGTAACCTTCAAATGTAACGATATTACCATGAAGTGCGGAAAAGAAACTTTGATATTACCGGGTCAAGTCAACATATTCGTTAAGAACTTGTTCATTACTCTCGTACACCTGCTCGCTGTTCTTGTTCCTCCAGCTAGTTTGCACCTGGCCAAGCAACTTCACACTCAATCGAGCTATTTGCACCTTTTTGCAAACGCTGATCTCGATCTGACCCTACAAATAAGATTCATTAACTTAGTTCAGCGTTTGATGTTCATAGCGTTGCCCCTTCCCACGTTCACCAATAATGCGTGCTGTCCTCTCGAATTTACTTCAAAGTTAGCGGTTGAAACTGAATGCTCCTTATTAAAGGAAGGGATGCCGAAGAAATTGCTGAAATGGCAGAGCAGATTCTCGTTTCTTAAGATTTTAAGTGGCCAAAATTCATATCTTCCAAGCAACAATTATATCGTTTCAAGAAGACCGCATTTTTCTTCACAAATCGTCCGAGCTTAGAATTAGGCTAAAACTTATTTCTTGCAAAGTGGACTGCGCCAAGTCCAATAACGCTTTTCTCAGTGAAAAGTTCCTGTGCATAAGTGAGAAAATCTGATTGGAATTTATGAGAATGCTGAACAGATGCAAAAATTTATAGCTAAAAACGAACTTTTTGCTTTGAGCATTCATCACTGGACAGAGATTCATGCATCTTCGAATTCGTTATGAAGAAATAAGAAGCATATAGGAGCAATATTTCATTTCAAGACAAAAGCTTCTCCTATTCATTTACCGCTCAGCTTTATAAACCATTTCGTTTTCGAGCTTTTGATTGGTGCTTATTAGCGTAAGGTGTAATGAATAGCTTTCTTATGATGGGCTGGCAATGGATTTTCTGCGATCTGATGAGGAAATAAAAGCTCATGATTTAAAATTACGTCAGCTTTTTATTCACTTCTAATCAAGTATTTTTTCACCAGAAAAAATAGGGTCATGCCCTTCCTTACAAATAGTCCCATTTCTTGCGAACCTGAACAGGACCACACACGTTACTAAAATTTGATTATTGAAACGCAAGAAATTAATATTCAATATTGAGCAAATCTCATCGCTACTGGTCCTAGAAAGTATCCATTTTTTATGCAAAAAAATTCTTCCCTTTTTGTTAGCCACAGTTTAAAAAAGCTATCTAGTGGTCTGAAAAGTCGTAACAAAGTTATAATTACTCAGCATTTTTAAAATATTTAAAGCATTATTCTTAAATATAAGCTACTTCTCCTCTGATCACAGTCTTCACATATTCAACAATCACTCACTATCAAAACAGATTATTTCCCATTACATGATATCTTCTCTCCAGTCATAATACATCAATATTTTTAGTTTTGTAGTTTCTTCAGGCGCTTTCATCAGACAATCAATTACTTAATTTTAAAATATTTGCGTTTTGTTCGACATGCTAAACTTCTAGTCGTTTTCCTTCTAAAGCGGTGATATTAGAATAAGCTGATTGAGAGTGCGCTCAACGTCAGTGCGTTCATTCTATACTCTTAGCCTAATGATCAGCACTCTATAAATATCTCAGTGCGCTGCACGCTTGTAACGGCTATTTATTCACAGCAAGCAGTCAGTCTCTGATGAGATTATGCGCTGTCAGAAAAAATGAAAAATGCGTAGTCTATGATCGATTGAATTCAATATTTTCTCGCCTCATAGTGATAGCAGGTGATTGATATCTCCTTAATGTACCAAACTGGATAGAAGGAGAGCTCTCGAGGTCAAATTCCCGCCTTTCGATTTAGCACAATAGGCAATTTTAACTTTTAGAAAACCTTTGAAATGTTTTTCACTAAAGAAACATATAAAAAGGGCCTAATTTGCTACCTCTTTACAAGAGATACTTACTATCTGTAAATGAAATTTTCTTTATTTTACTTCAAGTTCCAAATGCTTATTAAATCTTCTATCGGAGCATTTAAATTCCACCAGGGTTCTATCTTCTCATCTACCCCATTCGTGAGTGCTCACTCATTAGCACCATCTCGTGTGCATTTTCAAGGTGAAGGGGAAATGCCTTTTTCTTGAAATGAAAATGTTGATTGCTTGTTCAACGTGATGCTAATGATATTGGCTGCACAGTCTTAATGCAATCAAAGTATACAAAACGTCATTAAAATGAACATACTAATATAACTTAGGAAAGAGGATGTGAGACGAATGTGTTAAAGTGACATCACCTGCTTGAAAAGATATGTGGGCAATATGCTGGTATGTAAGGAAACCTAATTTCGGGTTATGCATATACGATTTGCAAATTGGGAAGTAGAATTAGCTGCATTTGAGCTAAAAAATAACTCTGCAACTAAAACGCACATCTTTATTAAACTACGATGATGGTTTATTGTATGCTAGGTTAGTAAGATTGCCGATAGGTTGGTGTTCTCAATGTGGCGGTACAAGGAGAGATTCGATTAAATTTTCTGAAAGAGCTTGGAGTGCCTGGAGAGCAAAAAATAAAGACTGTGAGTTTAAAGGTAATTACTAATGGTCCTAAAATAAAATGTGCTCTCTGCGCTTAATACTTTTCTTTTGGTTCACGATAAAAGAACAAGATTTCTACAATATGCCGGTCTAGTGGCAACTCTCTCAATTACTGGATGCTAAACCAATTATATTTTTATCGTAATCGTAGCTAATCAATGAGGAGCTATTCTCGGTTTCAAAAAAATTCATGACAATTATTCCGCATGCACAGTTTTCATTCCTGGGAGCATCACACTGCTAAAAGAATGGTTATAAATTGCAAATATTCTATCTAAAACAAGCAGGAAAGTCTGACTGACCTGAACAGTCTCTCCGCCAATATATGGTTTATCAGACTGGTTGCTTAGCAGGACATCGAAGTGGTCGATTTTCATTTTGTCTCCATCGAGAGATTTGCGGCGCGTACTCTTTGCCTCCTGCCTCGACCTGATACTCCAATGCGGGCAAATCCGCTTGCTGTACTCCTAAAGAGGCAGCACTCGATGAAGATGTCATTGCATTGCATTTCCTCAGAATTCCTACTGAATTCAACATGCAACCTTACAGCAAATCGGTCAGCGGATGGATCTCCAAAGAGCTGATGAAACATTGAATCAGGGGTTCAGGTCCATGAGAAGGAATACGCTACAAACTGACACTTCAGAAAGCACTAATTTATCCACAAACTCATTACGCGGCTCTAAGATCTTTTTTTTTTCTTGGAGAAGAATGCATTGATAAGAAAAAGGTTTATGAAAACATGAAACTTTATAGTGGCTTGTCAAAGTGCTTTGCAACGTATTTCTGCAGCTGCAACAAGTTTTCAAGTTGATGTAATTTCCTTCTTATAGCACTCTGATGGGCGAAATAACATAAAGTACTACTGTAGATGATATTTTGATGAGGCTGAAACAGATTTGACCATTGGGTACTTTAGAAGAATCGGATAGTGACCATTCAAAGTCGCGCTGGCACTGCTATTACGTCATGAAAATTGTACCCATTGATGCAGCCAAACCATAGCGCGATTATCACAGCAGTAATCATTATGATGGACAAGGCTTGAATAAAGCATTTTAATTTATTAATCAGTTATTCGCTATGGGGAATCATAGGTGAGGCAATAAGGAGAACACCAAAGATAAGCAACATAAGTTAAGGGAACTCGTCGCATCTGACAAAGAGAGGGATGAAAACCATTGTTATTATCACTACTGAATGGAGTAGTCGGGTAAATTTTGAGGTCATAAGCGAGAAAAAACCAAAACGAAAAAAAGTACAAAGAGTTGAACTTCACGCTATGCTGTCATGCATTCGTTCAAAATATTTACGTTCATGAAATCCTCTTTGTGTTTACTTGTATACAAATAAATGTGCGCGTTTCGACGATGGTTTCCACAAAATCGGTTCAGAAATCATTTAAGGGAGTTTATTGACGTTAGCTTCTAATTTGTCACAAAAAGCTATGCATAAAACAAATATTGCATTACAGTTTTCTTTCTTTATTTCTTGAATAAAGACTTGGCAATTATCGCATCTTCAACAACAACATCATCAGCAAGAGCATCGACAATAGCAATAAAAGCAACAAAAATAGAAAAATAACAACTACTACCACTTCAATAAGCTCCTTAGATAGCAAACAGCCAGTATGACAAAGCCACCATTAAGATAGAGGACATATGCGGGACTCTAGGGAGATGACGTTTCTGACTGAATATTCCCAGCTTGGCCGAAAAAATGCTGGGACATCTAGTATGAATGTTACTAAGTTACTTTTGATAAAGTACAATGCCTCTTCAAATATCAAGAAAAAATATTCCAAGCATTCCACTGTGAGCAAGATAGGTGAAATGGAATAATTCCGCTCAAAGAAGCACGTTGTTGAATAGATCGCATTCCTTTTAATATAGAACCCTAGACACTGGGAACCTTCGTTAAACAATGTCTTGTCGTACAAACTTTGAGGTGCAAAATATATCTTCAAAAACAGTGTTCGTATTGACGGGAGACCGGAATTGCCTTCTATTCTTGTGATAATTTTGTTGCAAAATTGTGAAACGCTCGCATATCTGGATGACGCTTGAAGCCACCCATCTGCCACTTCTTCTATAGATTCGTTTCAAAAGATAAAACTTCACAGTAACGACAAAAGAATTATAAGTCTTGCTGCTGTGATTTGAGGACTTCTATGAGATGGGATCTTCATTAACCGTATTAAACCCAACAAATTTTTAAACGGCTACTTTATCGAATTGATGCCATTCACTGGGCGTAATAAAAATTGAATTATTTTAACACAACCTTTCGCTATAAATATTCTTGCGTTATTTTGGCAGATTTCTTAATGCGCTGTCGTTTTTGCCCCTCTCTTCTAGGTCACGTATTTGCGTTGTCTTCTAATTCGTTGCATAAGCTTCCTATTAGTATTGATAGATAACGGGTGATTTGTGCATATCGAAGAATATTTATGTACGTCACTACAACAGAAGCACATTTTGTATAGGTCCCTTGGCGTCTTTTCATATTCGCTGTTGCTAGCCAAGTAGTACTTTATGAAGCGCGATTATATTCAATAAGTATTCTCACTAATGAATCCAATTCTGTCAAATTTAGAAAAACTGCTTCTCAGCAATAATGTTAACGAATTCATCAATAAATCTCCCAAAGATATACAGAGACAGATTCAAGAATATCATATAGCAAAGTCATGCTCAATTTTTAAAATAAGATAGTCAGTCCTATTCAGGGAACAGCAAATGATTTCCGAAATTTAGTAACAATATCACAGAAATATCAATAAAATATCGACAGGAAAAGGAAGGAGATCGACAAAGGGCAAAACAGACGAATGGATGTGCGAGCCAAATTTTGTAATTGTATCTTCAATATTTTTCGAACTCAAACCCCACATGCAAGCACGCATATATATATATATATATATATATATATATATATATATATATATATATATATATATATATATATATATATATATATATATATATATATATATATATATATATATATATATATATATATATATATATATATATATATATATATATATATATATATATATATATATATATATATATATATATATATATATATATATATATATATATATATATATATATATATATATATATATATATATATATATATATATATATATATATATATATATATATATATACAGGCATGGATAAGAAATTGCCAAAATGCGCTCTACAAATAAATATTTCCAAAGAGGCACAGAAACTGGAAAGAATACCGGAACATTAATAATACAAAAAGATGCTTGAGGATCTATCCACTTCATGTGCTAGAATCTACATCCTATCGATCAGTAAACAGCTTTGACGACGTAATAGAGCAGAGCCTAGCTCATGGATCTATTTATTGAAGCACCTAGCATGCTTCTTTTATTTCATGCAATCAACGAAGTTAGATTTCAGCTGAAATTTTATCGTTTAAGTAATTCACAAACCGACTGTTTAACGTTAAGCGATGTGCAATCAACGCATTGGATTTAAAGGTTGAATGTAGATGGACATAGGTTCTCGTCCTAACATTTTCAACATACCCACAACACTCATAAATAATTTAAGCGACACTCTGAGACGATGAAATATTCCCCTCTGAGCACTTCTCAATCAAGCAATGAGTGTAAATAATAGCCGATAAATGTTTTCAAAATGATGATCGTTTAGAAAAAGCGACTTACGCCATCCTGTATGGCTATGCGTTCCCGGATCTTCATTTTGGGTGAATAGTAGTGTGCAGGCGCAGCGTTTGATATGCATGCGCGATGAGGGGCAACAACGAAGCACAAATGGGCAAATAGCTATAGGGAGTTGCCTTTTGCACGTTGTCGTCATTACTATTGCCATCTCGGCTGCCTTACCGCTGTCGAATTGTTTTCGGTGAAACGTGAATAGCATTCGCTTGTGTTCTTAGATCTAACAACTGAGTGCTATCGTCTTATGCGTTGAAGCGATTGATCAGCGTGAAGAAGGATCGCTCTTCGTGAAGAGAGAAGCCGAACCGCATTTCCACACATCAAGCTAATTACGTTTTAAGCGAGCGGCAAATGGGCAAGCAGCTATCAGCTCGTTCTCTTTTCCTACTTATTGCCCCGGAACCGATTCAGTGTGAACGCAGTTAGTCAGTCTAGCTGTGAACTGCATTTTTTACTCAGCAACCTACAGAGAAAGGTGAATATCATTTCAATTGCTCTCACTTCCTCCTATCTCTTTCCATATGCGATAAATGTTTGAGACAATCTCAAACAGATGATTGCAATGTCGTATTGTGCATGAAAAAAACCTCGTATTTTCGTTCTCGACTGGTGAAAATGAATTAGAATACTCGATAAAAGAACTGTGATTTTTCACATTTTGCATTAACTTGGAAAATTTCAGCAGATTTACGATGGGTCGAAAAAGTGATATGATGAAATCCTAGAGAAGAAAGCAAGAAATCATTGTTAACGATTTAACGAAGAGAAAGCTAATTCAAACAATTTTTTCATTCTTTTGCAGTGTCCTACTTTATAAAATACTTTCTTTAAGAGCGCATATTACTGAACTAAAATGTGTTATGCTATAAACGAGTTTATGACAGTGATTCGATTATCGATACAATGCCTGGTAATATATTTTAACCGCTAGAGTGGAAAATCTTGGTGCATCCTTCTCCCGACCATTGAGAGGTGCGGTTTTTTTCGACTCAGGAGGGGTCCTTCTAATCGAATAAATACGGAAACCAATTCTTCATTTCATCTAAAATTTCGCCTGCTTTTCGACGTTCTTCAGCAAATATCTGTTTAAAACGTCAGAACATGCCAACAATGTGAACAATAATCAATTGAAATCTGAAAGTGGAACGATCACGCTGTGAAGTTGCTTATAAAAAAGCTCTCGTTGAGACATATAACTAACAAATAGTGGATTCTGGTGCAGAAAGATGTTGAATACTATAGGTTAACTCATTGCGGCAAAGGAGAGAACAATCGATCAAAGTTGAATGCTAACGTTGATAGATACCAAAAAGGCAACAAACATAAAATACTCTGAAAGAAATATGATCTATAAATTAGTATGATCTAAAGAGAAATATGATCTAAAATTTTACATATAGTCAAAAATTTCAAACTTAAAGTTTTTGGAGCTTAGTTCCGTACTGCAAAATTCATTCTGAGTGAATATTTGGAATATAGCACATCATCATGAAACTCATTGCTGACTTTCCTTTCTCAAAGAAAAATGATCGCTGATCGTTTCGAATGAAACAAAAAAAAATCGTTGAGAAAAATTTCAGAAAAAACTCGACTGAGCTATTCGTTAGAAAATTTTTAACGTGCTAAATGTGTCGCAAATTAACATTCGCGCTCATTGATGAAATTAGTCGAAAGAGGCGAAACAAATTTATTTGCGCCAGAACGGAAGAATATCGTGCTTAAAATCATGTTGCACATTGCAACTCACCATTCAACTTGAATGCAAACACTTTTTGCTAGTTATTACACCAGCTAAGGTAGTATTTCACTATGACACTATTGGAAAATCAAGCCAATTGCCTATAGTTATTTCCTCAGGCATCGTTATGGCGTCGCAATATCTTCGTTCACTTTTAATGTGTTTAGCAACAACGAAAAAACTTGAAATAATCTTACATTGTTTCAGCTGCAAAGTGAAGTGCAAAACTGCATTAAATAATTCGTCCTCTAAGTTTTACAATTTATCATCTTTCCTATCTCTTTTATTAATTCTTCATTTAAAAAAAAAGCTTCATTCTTAGTAAGTTTCTTATCATTAAAGCTCTCAAAGCTATGAAAGCTATTAAAAATGCATCGTCCTATAGGTTTTCAAAGCTTTTTATCATTCCTATTAAATCTATTTGAAATCTTTTCATCATCATCGCAAAAACCATAACTAAGCAAATTAAATTCAACTCAAGATGGAAGTGAAAAAAATCTCAACAGCACGCCTGTTAAATGCTATGAATGCGCCATATTTGCATCACATTTCCATGTCAGCCGCCATCATATGCAATCATTAATCCTATACACTTTCGTCAGGTGTCAGTTGCATTATAACTGCTTTCTTGGCAAATAAATTTGTTCGCTTCTCACTTCAACATACATCACTATGCATCAAAAAGTGGAACATAAGATAAACAATGCACACATCTTAACAAATTCCTCATTTTCTTCCCCTCTTACGAGTTAACACTTCTTTTACAAGAGTTTATAGAACATTGTGGGCCTCCAAAATGATGAAACAAGTGGTGTATTCCTCAAAAAGTTTTTGTTGCTCTCGCTAGAGCATTTAAAAATCGCTCGTCGCAGATTCATTTCTTTGTCTTAGATTTGCCTATTATCGTTTTGTTCTATGCTCTTTCGTATGTATGATTCATCATAAAATGTTCTTTGAAAGACCTTTCCATTTTCACGCGGCTTGCGAAATAAAAATTGGGAATACGCAACTGAAAAAAATCGCTAAAGAGGGGGTGAAAATCAAAGGTTACATAAAGCTACATGTCGGACCGACCAAATCGCCTCGGAGTTCGTTATGTGGAAACTGCTGTAAATGGTTCGCCGCAGGGTATTGTAGCTTTTTTGGAATAGGAGTCAACAGTGAGAGAAAATTCAGAGGTGGAGGGGGAGGGTGGCACTGATCACATCAAAATTCCGGAAAAAAGTGGCGAAGAAGCGCGGAATAGAAGTAAGAAAGAGTGAGGTGACTAGCCCCTAAGAATTATAGAAATGACATAACACTGCACCAAGTAAAATTTTTTGTGAGTATACAGCAAGAAAAATTGTCAAATAAATAATCACAACATGGCGCACATATTAAGTCGCAGAAATCGCGAAATTATTGCAGCGTTACTCAGTAATTCTCAACATCAAGCATGAACTAAGGCTGCATAAAAGAATCTCAACATCGATGGTTTCCGAGAATGTGATTACCGAAAATCAACGCTGCACTGGTCAAGCCAATTTATTTTTTACGGAAGTGGGGAAGCATTGGAAAGCTTCACGCTCTATCATGCCAACGAATAAATGCTACAAAGGCGCACACATATGTATATACACTGTTAGCAAATTATCGCTTTTCGGCATTTTCCAAAAATACGCAAAATATTGAACAAATCGAGAAAATGTCGGAGTTGGAATCGAATTTTCAATTAATCTATAGATGATCAATTTAATAACATAAAATCCTAAAGCGCAGAAAGGTGATGAGTATGATCCGCAGTGCTTATGCACTTCTTGACTCTCTTTGACGATCATTTTCTTTGGCGCTTACATTACATCCAAGTACAGAACAATATGTGTGTGTGTATGTGTGCAATTCGCACAATTTTTCTTGCTTTTTTTTGCGTGCACTTGTTTCCATTGAGCAATGCAATCTGAATGAGTCGCTAATTTTGACAGCTGCTTTGCTTCCGTTTGCCTTTATGCGTCGTAGCTTTTACTTGTTTTACAAGCTTTTTTTTCGTCCTCGAATTATTTTATGTTCGTGAAATGGGTTCTTCTTTGTAATAATTTTGCACTCTTTTCAAAAAATCTTTCATAAAAAATGGCTATCACTTTTAATAGCAACGCCTAACGCCATGCTGAATTATACCGCCTACGACATAATCGAGTCTTTTCGAGTAGTAAGAATAACTTATTGGCATCAGTTAGGTTATTTAATTATTCAAATTAAAAACTTTAAAATGAAATAATGATACTTCCATTCAGTTTCCTGTTTTTAACTTGTCACTACAAATAGGATAGAAGGTATAATGCATAAACCAGAAAAAACTAACAGACTGGTTTTTATTTTAGCTGTGAAAAATAGACGACTTCCTTAAATTGCTTATATAAAATGACAAGCTCTTATCATTGAAAATCAGCTCAGATCTTTGCTCAAATCTTTGCGGTCAATTTCTATCACTAACTCACCCTTTTTTTTTGCACATGCCTTTTGAATTATATTGAAATAAATCAAGGATTTTCATAGCTAAATATTACAAGTTTCTAAATAAACGAGACAAATCAATTCTGTAAGAAATCGGCGCAGCGCAAACGAAGCGTAAACTTTAAGTTAGTAGTGTTCGAAGCTTTAGAGTTCGGGGAACTCTGCAGGGTTTTTTTTTTCTTTGCATTCAACGCAAGAAATAGATTTGCATTGAATGTAGAATTAGCAGCACTCACCTCGTCACGAATGCAAACTGCATTGGTGACGAAATGGGTGCTGGTAATTGTGCATTGGATAAACTCACTTTTACCAGAACCATCATTTTCTCGACTCCTCTGGCCAAAATAATGTCATGTGAAATATGACCCATATAAACGATACGAGTGCTACATCATCTGTTCGACACATATTTGGCTATCCGATAAGGATGATAGGTGCTCGAAAATTATGTCCATGTATTGACGCAGCGTCGAAAATATAGCTAACAGTTAAAAGTGGAGCGGTGGCACCAGTGATAATTTACAATGTGCCACTAGTAATAAGAGTTAATGCAATTATTCGAAAATGGTGAAATCGCATTCAAAAGATTTGAAACGAGCAAGTAATTTGCAAATTGCAAATGCAGGCATATGTATTTAATATACTGAGTAATAGGTAATAAAAATCATGTTGAGAATTTGAGTATGAAAATTATTCAAGCCATTTTGTTAACTATGCTGAGCTGAGCATCACTTTTTTTTGCTATCATTACCTGGAAATTAAAGTCAATAATCACAGAGTTGTCGTTAAAAAATAATGTCTCCGTCAACTAATCCGACCATTAACAAATAAAGCATTTTTATTTATTTACTGTTAAAGTCAATAGTCAAAAAATTGAAGTCAAATTAAACTCAAAGTAGAAAAAAATTAAAGGCAATAATCACAGAGTTTTCAGAAAACGTTAACAAATAAAGCATTTATTTATTTACTTAATAAAATTACTTTTCATTAGTTAAAGCTTTGAGTTTCAATTTCCTGTGTTATAGACGAATGTTGACTGAGAATTTTTTCGACTTTGTTTCGCCTCCGATTGTTTAATTGGTTAATTTTGTGCCAATATCGTTCAAGTTGCTGCAACATATGTTATGTATGCCAAAATTCCATCAACGTATCTACCTCTAAGACCACAATATTGACGCCAAGAAATTAGTAATACGATCATCCGATGATTACACTCAGTAGCAACGGATTACCATACGTATATTGTTATAGCACGCTGTACTGACGTATAGCACAATGTTGTAGCACACTTACTGGCGCAAAGAACGTTTCATTGATATTTCATTGCTAGTGGCCTAGGAAGCTCGTCTGGAAATCGCTACTTTATCAGCCTCTTATAATCAGAAATCAAAAGCGGGAAGCAACTTCACAAGCGACAAGCGGCTAAATTACAATCGATCAAACTCACAAATTGAAACAACGTACACATCTAAACTTCTTCATATAAGCAGGAACAAGATGAACAAAGCATAGAATTAAATGATTCTGCAGTTGCAAACAATTGCAAACAATTGCAAATGCAATTGCAAATTAAAACAATCACGAGACGTTCAAGCCTTTCATCGGAACAGCACCTGCTGAACAAGTTGTTTACACACTGCACACTAGCCTCTTCGAGGAGCATCAGCCTTACGAGAATTTGGTGTAATCTCACCAAGCGGTCATTGCCCCTCACCGAGAAGATCGTATGCCTCAGTTTTGATGTTTTTTTTTTTTTTTTTGCAAATTATGTGTGCATAAACTCGGCAATTTCTACCATTTAGCTAAAAAAAAAAAAAAAAAAAAAATTGTCCGTCTAATCATAACGAAAACATCAATAATACGAAAGAGTAGCCTTATACTTAAAAAGTTATCCTACTATAAAAAAGATAATGCCACCTACTTTGTATTATGAAAAATGAAGGGGATGCTAATATCGTGTGTTTTTATGCAACTCTCTTGCAGTAATTCGCAGGCTGTTTAATAAAACCAGTACGCAAACATAAAAATAGCTCTTTCGTAGCACACATAAATGAAGGAACACACAACAGTTCGCAATGGTAACAACATCATATTGCATATATTGCCCATTATGGCAGTAAAAGATCAGAAGGTTACTTGCTTTGTTCGTAGCGTCTTTTCTCTGGTGCCTTAAATCTATAAACGCTCGGGAAGGAGACGCGAAACGCATAGGGAGGAGATGCCCATGGCAAAGAATTTTCGAGGCTAATTCAAAAATTGGTTGCTTTAGGGCTACCGTTCGGTTGGTTTTATAGGGTTTGGAAAATTCGAAAAATTTGCGATACGATTCTTGTATACCCCTGCAAGATTTCCTGTTTGTGCTATTGCGATCAAGCCTCTTCAAACAGATGGGAATTTTCGTGCAGGCAACTTGTTCTCATCCAATATATGAGAATCGGGAGTTCATTTGTGACCAGCAATAATGTGACGCTTTGCATTCATGAAATATTGGTTGAAAATAGATTGGAAAATGCCGATTTATGCTCGCTTTGCGTGATTTGCATTTTTTTTTTTAAATGATCGATTAGCGAACCATGTAAAGTACATGCTTTGCCGGGAAGCTTGCCTTGAAGCCTCAAAGAGTGGACATTCTCGTTCATCAAAAATTGCAAAGAAAAGATGCGCGAACCGGTACATTTTAATTGTAAAGGAAATTTTTTTTTACATCCGTAAGAAGCATGTAAAAATAAGCAACAATCAAAACAGTTAATGTTACATTTAGGCACTTTATATTTTATTTCAAACCAACCAAAATCAAGGCTCTATAACTATAAAATTGTATATACGGCAGCATACAAAAGCAAATAAAGTTTTGGAGAGTGGGGAGATAAGGAGGATGCAATTTTCCTCTTGCTTCAAAACAAAGCTTATTCAACAAATTTTGCAACAGTTTATGAAAAAAAAAAAAATTGTAACCATATGTCCACAGCAATAATTTCATGATAACACAATACTTTCTCCCATAAATTGGGTTTTATATCGACATTTGAATTCTCTCAATTTTCGTCGTTCCAATGCTTTCAACCAAGCAGTGAGCTGCTTCCCACTTTACCAGCTAAGCAACATCCACCTTTCCTCTCTCCTCATCGAGTGCAAATTAACAGAAAAAAGGCAAGTTAAGCTCCGGTCTTTAGGAGGCAATTTTCATAAACTTATGCATTCAAATATTGAAGTCTGTAGACGATCGCACATATATGCACTAAACTTCATCCAAAAATTAATTGTATGCAGCATTTTGCAATAGCAGGTGCCAAGGTCTTCGTCGTCTATACCATGTGATTATCAACTTTTGAAAGTCTCGTGATGTGACTTATTGTCGCATACACACTTTACTTTCGAATTAAGCGTATTTTGCTTGAATAAGCGAAAGGGGCTTTCTCGGGCGAGTTACAACGATGCCAACAGAAGCAACCAGAGCAGCAGCATTGGAGTAACAACTATACTATCGAGGTATTCAATAGTAGCACTACAACAGTAATAGTGGTCTTATTCCCATGCATATGCTGTGCTCGTGGGTGGCTTATGTCATGCCTTAGTGCTAGAATTGTTCTTCTAATCTTATGACGCGATATGGGGTACTAAAGTGGAATTAAAGCACACTAGTTGTTAGTGGAATTTTGAAAGCCTTCTGATGTGACTTATTGTTGCTTATACTTTACTTTCAGGTTACTACTTAACAATGCCATATTGTGCACGTGAAGTAAAGTTAGGCAAAAAAAAGTATTATGAAGCACAAAAGCTATGATGGTAGCACAAATATTTCGCGCTTTTCTTTGTTTTTTCTTGTTGATCATGCAATCATAAGTCTTTTAAAGCGTAGAGCGAATTTGCAGAAAGCGGTAAAGCGGCAACGTTAACATTGCTCCATTAAATGTCGTCATTGCCACATCGTTGCTAACAAACCAGAAATACACAAATGCCATTCGGCGTTAATCGGCTTCATCCTACTATGAAACCCTTATTGATACATTACATTAGCCAACATATACAGCATACTTCATTGTTTTATAGACGTTTTTTCAACACTTCTTGCATTAATAAGTGAAGTAATTGAACTTTCAATGTTTTGAAGTACATAAATGCTTAAGTTGGACCTTTCTCTGATGCACTCGATACTTAGCAAGATGTCAGTTCGTCGGATAAAATTATTACCTATCAGTATTATCATTTGTCACAAACCACTTGTCGCAAATATCAACTCATTATCAAACTTGATTTGAAAATTCGTATTACCACATTACAAATTATTATTTGCTTTGAGAGAATCGAATGCCCAATGTAAAAACTGCAAAAAAATCGATGCGATAATACCTGCTTCGCGAAAATGTTAGAAAGATTCTTCGGATGAGAATCCAAAAAAAAATGCAGTAATGGGTACTAATCAATATTTAAGCGAAAGTCATATATCAAAATGCAACTTTCCGAGCCTGTTAAAAATGCAAGAGCAAGGAACATTTTAAGTAGTCTTCTTTTGAAGGAGGATATTATAAGTAAATAAATATGTAATAAAGACGCCAGCACGAACCTTGTGGTTGTGGACATCCAGCCGCAGGTGGTTGCGTCGATTAAGGGTCATTGCGGCCTACCAGAGCAGTCAGTGCAAAACGGATGCTAATGAAATAGAGAGTGGTGAAGCAAGCGACAAAAGCTGATCAATATATAGCATGAAGGAATTGCACTAAATCGTCTAGAGCATTCTCTCCCCCTCCCCTCGCAATTCACATCCACATCTCACAGACCATTAATTGGTGATTACCGCTTGTCATTGTCGTTCTGCGGTGTCCAGCGAATGCATGCAACGCGTTTCCGGTCGATCTTAAATCATTTTAATTCTTCTTTTTTTTTCATACAGTATGAATGAAAAAATATGCAGTAATAAATAAATTAGGCGAGGATTTCCATCGGGCAATTCTTTCAATATTAGCCATCCTGCAGCTCACTTTATTTTTCAGCTCCCTTCAGATAATGCTTCTTATTATTTTTTATCGACACTAGCACCTCAGATGAGGCACGGAGAAATTTTTTTTACTCCAAGTCAGTTCACAATCTCTAGAAGGAGGAACTCAGCATCAAACTCGATGCTCGAGAATCTTAGTGCTGGTACTCTCTCAACTCTCCCCCCTCCCCCACCCCCTTCACCTTCTCTCCTCCTCATTCCTAACTCGAAAAGAGGTTTCTTAATCTGAATCCACAACATGCTGACCTGCGCATTTACCGCCTACTGAATATGAATAGTTTGTGACATGTTTTTCGGGAATAGGTAATAAGGAAGGTGGCGATGAGATGATGAGATCCGTTGACTTCAACGGCTCAGTCCATGATAAATAAGGAATTAACGAGGAAGAAGTAGCAAGAGAGAAGAGGAGGAGGAGGAGGAGGAGGAGGTAGCGAGTGACAAAGGAACGTCTTCGAATACTCATTCCATTTTGAGTTGGAGTGCTGTAGTAGCGAAACAATTCAAAGAGCCGCATAATGTTTTCAATCATTGAAAATCTCATGCGTTGAGTGAATGCTATCAAATTCATTTATTAAAGTTACGCTGAGTGTAAAAAAATTTTTATTGTTTACAGATATCTTTTGTATTATCATCAGTATGTATTACACAAAGAAATGCTTAGTAGAATATTCACTTCGTTAAATGGGGATGCATCTAAATGATAATAGTTCAAGAATTTGAAGTTGGAAAAACAATAAACGATTTCATTAGCAAAATGCGAGAAATGAAGAACTTAGAATGATGAGTTATAAAAGAAAACAATAGCCAATAAATTTGAAAAATCACATTCGAATTAGCGAGAAATATAAAAGGTAACGTTTATTGGCAAACGTTCATGCACTGAAATGTAAAGAAGCATTAAAGAGAACACATTACCTCAATTATCATATATCACAAATAAATTTTTTCTATACTCATAACACTGATTATTATTTGTTAATGCTAATTCTTAAATTTTGATGATCATTTCTAATAAAATTCTGTAAAAAAATTTTTTCAAGACTAACTAACTCATTTGGAATGGAAATCAAATAAAAAAAGTAAAAAAAAAACTCGTCGAAACGAATTCGTTCAATTTGGCAAATATCACATTCAATGGACTCGATAATCCTCGATAACGGCTATTTAGTGATAATGAGCAGTAAATGCTGCATAGTCTTGCAGAAAAAAAAAGCATTTTTTCACTTTCATATGGAAAATTTATTCAAAAGGCCATACTTTAAAATTCGAGAACTTATTGAATATGTTTCAATTAGTTTTGTTGATTGTCAATGAACTTGGATTAGCATATTTTCTTAAGTTTAATAATGGTGGAATCGAATTAAAACGAATGATTCTTGAATGTTTATTGGTAGGCTCGACTGCTTTGAAGTAAGTTATCATGTGGATTCGTAAGTGTTGACGAGCTTATTCGAGTTAACGGTCTAATAAAAATACTAATATGTTAGTGTTGTTGCACATATAGACTTCATTGCGTTCGGTTTTTCATTCATATTAGCTAAACTTTTTAATAAATAAGATGTCACTTACCTAAAGATGAAAAAATTTACCGAGTAACAAAGTATTTTAGGAAACATCACCAACGATGCGATAACAAACGAATAGGTTTTTTGTTTGCTTATGCGTTCTTTTCCCTATTTATGGCACAAATACCTATAGGTATTGCTCTCTCTCTCGGTCATTGTGGATAAAAGTTGCTGCATTTGAAAATCCAAAAATGCCCGCAGAAACAAAAATGGAAATGGAATAAGGTGACTAGGATGAACTAAATTGCAAGACGAGAAAACGAAAATGTGAGACCTCCAGCAGAACAACAACAATAAGAGAAATATTATTCGTAGAAGATTACAATGGAATTATCACCTGGAAACAATAAATCCAAGAGGACAGAAAACATAAATGAATTTAGCTGCATATTTCTGATGAAGTAATGATAAAAATTAGGAAATGACGATGAAGATGCCCTCAATTTTAAAATACCTCTGAGGTTAAGTTAAGATGATTAAATATAGCTGTCGGTTGCTAGCATCATCTTCGATGCAGCTTAATATCTGCTGAAATTCATAATGCAATTTGAGTAGGTTATAACAAGAGGAAAATGAAACGGCCTTCCATACTATTCAAGAACATTTCCCTACACTCG
This sequence comes from Baylisascaris procyonis, assembly GCA_037389465.1. NCBI lineage: Eukaryota > Metazoa > Nematoda > Chromadorea > Rhabditida > Ascarididae > Baylisascaris > Baylisascaris procyonis. The sequence continues at coordinate 6,785,193 of JAZARR010000146.1, forward strand.
ACAAACATACGACAATAAAGCAATTGTAGCACATATGAACAGTGTTCAGATTTATCACTTTCCAATACAGCCACAATGAAAGGTTAGTAGACTAACTTCACAGAAGTGATAACAATATAGAAGCAACTTTCGTCGTATCAACACGATCATTTGCTGTTTATGTTATTCAAGTTGTAAGACAAATCGTCTGTTGACGCGTGTATAAAAACAGTAGAGCACTGATCAATCAACCAACGAGGAACAAATTTGCGCTCATAAATACATTTGTTTGGTTGTCAGTACCGTCTTAAATATTCATGCTGGTCCCACATTGAAAATTTAACTGGGATACACGATCTTGGGACCACATCAGGAGTTATCGGAGACCTTCATCAATACGGTGGGGAGGGAAAGAAGTGCTTTTCGCATGCTTGACCTAAAGATTATGAACTGAATATGGTCATCATTAAACATTTATTCGAACTATGGATATGGATGTCCTTCGTCACCAACAAAAAATAAAACGAGAACGAGCACATATAAAGATTTGAAATACTTAGAAGGGTAACGTCAATAAAAGTGCCAATTGTGTGCTTCTGTTTTTTGCATACAAATATCATCCAGCAAGAGTTCGGCTATCAAAAATCTAAGGCGCGTTGGCGGCGTAGAATTTTGACGCCTTCGAAGGATCTTTCTAGCTAAGCATAAACTGATGTCATTTAAACGCTCGTATCTCTCGTCCTCACAGAGATGTGCTCAACAAGCTCATGTGGGAAGCGATTCTTAGGTTGCTGGCGGAAAACATGGATGATAAAGTAAACCAGGACGACATCACGAGTTCAGCAAAAAGTCAAGAGTATAGAATCTCAGGGATGCTCGTTCTCCGTTCTTTAGCAGAGGCTCCTCGAAAATTCTTCACTGCTTAAAATGATTTGGCTAATATTCTCGAAGTGAGGTAAAAGAAACTTTATTTACTCCTAGCACCACTTTTACTTCTTACAAAGTTTGCTATTGCTAGTGCTGTTAGTAGTAATGTTGACAGTAATGGGGACACTAGCAATGATAATATTGTTAACAATTAGTGATGCTGCTACTAAGAATACTACTACCACCACCACCGCTGTCAATAACTGCTAGCTGTAGCTGTAATTAACAGAAGGTATCTATCAAACGCAACTAGGACCATACCCTCACTAATGCTCATTAGCAACAAGTGATATTAAGCTAGCAGTGCCTATATCTAGTACTACTAGCAGTAATTCTATCCCAACAAATGCTTCTTGATATTGCTAGCACTACTACTCGCAAAATATTGCATTGCCAATTAGTGTGCCATTGCTGACTGTGAAAGCGCCAGCGGTAATATTGATATTAATAATGAGCAACAATGCCAGTACTAATCCATCGATAATTATTGTATCGAGGTTAGGTCAGAAAGTTCTCGGTGACTGCTGGCGGTATTGGAGATCCACGATTTCGCAGTTAGGCCAGGAAGAAATCGAACTTCTCAGTTCGAAGGCTTGCGATTTGGGTAGTTGCACTGAAAGCTATTGTAGCCCTCGATGGCGACCTACTAGTCGAGGGCATCTGAATCAGTACCAGTAAAGCTATTTCTTGCATAAACTCTTCTTTTAAAGCTAGGTATCAGCCAAATTAAATCGGCCAAAATACACGACTACGAGACTGGCTTTAGAAAACGAGAGATTATACCATAATGACTCCGACTCTGGAATATTAAGCAGTCAACTCGTTAGCTCCGGGCAATCTTGGAGCAGCGGGTCGACTCCCGCTCAACTCCGGAGTCGGGCTTCCGGAGTTAGCTCCGAAGATTGGCCACCGAAGGTCTATACATATCGCAATCAGCACATGCACGTTCATTTGGTACATTGGCAACTAGGAAAGCTTATTGAGCGTTGAGTTCACTTGGCATAAATGATACACCTCGGCATATGGGCTGGGTAGGGAATGAAACAACGATCACCCTTCAAAGGATTTGGATGAGTGCGAAATTTTTCAACTTAAAGAAATTTTCGCCGGAATATTCTTTCCTACTGAAATTCATTTATGAATTGTTCAGGTGGAAAAAAAAGAGAAGCAGAATCTTTGAAAAAATAATAGCATGGAAAGTTTTATTGTTAGCTTGGTCGTTATCAAGAGCGATTTTGATCTTTCTATAAACTCTATGAAGTTCACGAATTGACATTACATATTATAAACGGTGACAACTGCAAGGAGCTCTTTTTTTTTCGAGATATAAGAGCAGCAGAGATCCCTATGGGGAATCGAAATTCACTTAATTGACTAGCACAAGATCGCTCATACGTATATGCACATCGAAAAGCCTCGTTAGTTTTTTCATTAAGGAAAGTACTTTCGAATAAGAATTATGCATTGAAAGGCTGCAGGTAGTGTAAATTTTTAATAAACGAGAATTTTTCATTGATTCAGATCAACATGGTTTTCATCTGACAATTTAGATGATTAGATAGCACACATTTATTTACGCTGAAATTGGAATTGGAATTTTTAAAGTTATATTCATAGATGAAACATCGCAAGACCGTTGAACACAATAAAGATATAGTCGAATTTAATGAAATAGGTGCAAAGAATATCAATAAAACAACGAATATTTAAATGATATGCCTAATAACCGAATATTTTGCAACAGTGCAATTGTTCAACAAACGCAAATCTAGTAAACGCTTCTATCAACGAAACAGCAGCATCGAAGATGAGACAAAACAATGCGAGACTAGCGGCTTCTTGCCATTGCAGCCTAACTACGCATACTCCCATGGGTTTTGCACATGCGCACCGCACCACTTTCAAAAGAAAACGGACATGCTAGGCTGGTAGATAAGGCAGTCAGTCATCCGGCTTCACACAACATCTCCCCTATCCCATTTCACATTTAGGTTTCACCTTTATTTGTTTCTTTTATATATTTCGATGCTAAAAATAAAAAATCTTTTTTAGATATTCAATGCATTCTTTTCATCTATGAAAATAAACTTCATTATTTTCGTTGAATAAACTAATCAACTAAAACGGTCAACAAATAAATAAAATCGCTATGATGACTTTATTTATTTATTTATTTATTTGCATAAAAATATTGCTAAAGCAACTCATAACTCAAAATAAAGGTATCTAAACGATGAAAGGTGTTTGCGCTTAGTATTGCAACATATACACCGAAGCCTTGACGTTGATAAAATTGTCAGCAAAAAAAAAAAAAAAAACTACCATTTTTTGGCGCTTCTATTGAACAGCTTGATCGTACTTCCCTTTCTAACTCTCTTGCTCTCCCTCCCTCCCTTTCTCTGTCCCTCCCTTTCTCTTCTCCATCCTGCTCTTTTTTCCTCTCCCTCTTCCTGTCTTTCTCTCATTTCTTTTTCTTCTTTTCTTCATCTCCCTTTCTTTTTCCCTGTTGCTCTCTTTCCTTCAATGCCCTTCCAATGCGCTGCAACTTTTCTAAAACTCCAGTGGTAAGAAAATCGGTTCCCACTTGGCTTCACGCCTGTTTAAAGATCAAACCTTGCTAACTGGTATCAGGCAAATCATAGTCGTCAAAATTTTCTGGTTCACTTCTAAGTGTTATCTCTGTTATGAGGAATTGTCCAGATATTATGATTTTGAAGCATTACTGCTAGTAGGTTGGGATTGACATCGGGGAAATGATGTTAGTGCAAACAATTGCCCCGAAGAACTCGTCGGGCGGCGTTGTGCCACCTTTGCCACAGTACTCGAACTCCTACAACTTGTCTTACGGTATCGATGTAACTTTTGCGAATATAGCAAGGAATTAGCTTACTTCTTCGTAATTCTCGGCAATGACTTGCACGAATTACATGAAATCGATGGCTGCAAAGCGGTAATATGCCGCACTGATTTTCAAAACCATATACAACACACTTGTGTTTTAAATAAATCATGTGAATAATGCATGTACAAATTATAGAGCCACTTAAAATTTTCAAAATTTTTTAAATCGACATTGATAAACTGATCTCGAAACGAAAGCTTGCATGAAAGAGCGCTTACTGTCGTAAGTGAAACGAACGAAAATTGAGAGGATTTTCGCACTGCAACATGGAAAAAGCAACGAGCTCTTTCTCGACTTATACTGAAAAAAACGGATGAGGTATCACAAAAATCGTGAGGAATGCTCTACTTCTGTCAAAGTCCAGCAACATGTTCTGTTTTCTTGAACAACCAAGGATCTATTTCAAGCTTGTTTCTTGTTTCAGTGCAAACTTGCCTTGCAGCATATTGAGCGCGGCTAAGCCACGCATTCCGTTTCGTAATTGGCGCTTTGGAGGAGGGGTTTGGTTAAGCTATATATGTAGGATGTTGTTCTCAACTCGGTGGAAGAATGTTTCAAAGAGGAGTTCACTTATTTTGAAATATTTATACTCAAATCTTATGTGCATTAAGAAAGTGCCGGATATTTGCTAGTCTTACGTTGCTTGATGCTCGTGAAATTTTTCTCTTGTTTTTCTTTATTATGGTCTCGCGCATTGAATGCTTTCATTGTTCCAATAGCTTTTAAGTAATGATTTCTACTTAGCAATCAGTACATCTCTAGTTCAAACGTCGTTCGATGAAGTTTTACGATTTGAGCGCGAATTGATAGCACTAATTATTTTTCAGTATCAATACAAGTGTTGTTGCAGATTTGTGTATATGAAGATGGGTGAACCCGAGGACGTGGATGCGATGCTGGAGGAAGCGCTCGATAAAATTGACGACGTAAGTCAATCGCTTTTTCTAGATGGTTGATGTTGCTGAGTAAAAAATCGCGCTTTCAGTTGCGCAGAACACATCCAGATCTCTCCCTCCTGGACTCTTTTACAAATATTGCACTGCTTTGTCGCTTTAGTGAAAATGCAATGCATAAACGAGCAAATTTCTTATTGCAATCAAAGAATGGACTATTTTGTTGAGTGTCGGTAGAAGATGCCAGAAAAGGAGAAATGGTTGATAATTTTAATCGTTAAGCACCTTTCATATTATAAATAAATCTCTTCATTTCCACTCGAGAAAAACGCGAATGTTGGAGTGAAACCTATCATCACAGCACATCAAGCTGAAGCATCGCTTCTAGTTTTGAATATCACAACAGCTAAATATAGAAATGGCGTATAAGCTGAAAAGATGCTTAAATATTTTCTATCGTAGTAGGCAATTGCCTCATTGCTAAACAATTATCAGTTCGTTCACGCAGTTGAATCTGAAAACAATTTAGTTGTCGTAATTCTTTTCTGTCATGCAAGTTGCACCTCTTGTTCTGAATAACTATCTTTGTGAAGTATTCGATCACTTTAATAGCGCAAAATGATTCATCATTTCGAATAATTCTGAGTTTTTTCCTGTGCAATGAATTTAAGTTCATATTTGTGAAGCATTCGCCTATAATTTTACATTTTAGAAATCTTTTGCTTCGAGCCAAAGATGCTGCCTTTGTTGCATAAGGAAACCCCGAAGTTCGAGTACCTAAATGATTTCTAGAATGAACTTGTAAGCTGTTGGTACGAATTCGTCGTATAAAAAAGATTGTCGGTTTTCGCACATAAATTTCCCACTTCCAACCACTCCCATTTATTGACATTGCGAAGTGAAATTCCATTTCTGCATACTCAGCCATGGGAGATAGTGAGAAGGTGATTTTTTGCAGTCGGACCGGAACAATGGTCACGGCCATACGGAACCGATGGCTGCGTTGATTCGTGGTGATCCACCGAAGGATACGAATGAGGACGTCGAGATGAACACGTCGACGAATGGCGCGGTGAGGGCCGAGAACGATGAAGACGATAAGAGGGTGGAAGGCGATAAGAAGAAGGAGCGCAAAAAGCGCTCGAGGTCGAAGTTAGTTTTCGATTGAATAGAATTGTCTTTCTTGATTTAGGGCCACAGTGTGCATCATCGCTGCTCTTATTGCTGTTCATCTTTGTGCATCTACGAGAAGCGAACACGATCGATATTTGGATGTGGTTGTGTGAATTGCATTCGCTGGTGTTCTATTTGCAGCGGTACGGCATCAGCCGGTTTTTTTCACTCAAATTTTTTTTACTTATAGTCCATGTAAGAGTTTTCATCTCAGATGAAAGCCTTTCTTGGGTGGCAAAGTGGTGGTAAGGGCGATGAAGGGGATCCGAGGTTGATGTTTAAGCTTCGCTAATAAGAAACTTTTTCTTGATTTCGTTAGACTTGACGCAGATGATTATAGATAATCCTGTATTTGTAATCCATCAAATGCAAAGGTTATTGTTTGTTTAGTTTACTTGCGTTCAGCATTTATGGAAAAAGTTGGGACAATGATTTTAATCCAGAGATAGGGTAGTAGATAGTATATTGGAATTGTGAGTGCAACTGCTTGTCGAGTTTGCAAGTCTCTGCTGCAAAAATAGTTTTATTAACAAGTATAAACAGCATGCGTTTACATAATGAGTCTGGATGAAAACCTATAGAACAAAAGGTTTGCTATCTTTAACAAACGTGCATAGTGATGCTAATGGATAGCAGTAATATCTGAAATATTTATCGGTAGCAGCACTTGTATGGCTGTTATCATAATATGCAAAATGAGCACCAGCGCTGCTGGCCGTAACAATCCTGGTGGGGAGGATAGTATGGAACGCTCAAAACCAAGTGCTAAGCCGATTCGTCGTTGTAGAGACACATAAAGCTCGATTGAAACAACTCTATGTGCCACCCTCCTTTCTGCATATAATTGCGGCATCTTCGATGGACGATTTAAAGGAGAGATTTGAATGGCAGAAGAAGAAATGCGGACGAGGTACGCAGACTGTTGATTTGTGTTCATGCCTACCGATACGTTTGGGGCGCGCCACACACTTCTAGTCTTTTCTTATTCTGCCTGCTTTCTCAACAGAAATTTCTTCGGCTGTTTGATTACGATGCTGTCATGTTTTATTTTGAAACTGGCTTCCGGAAAGTATGCTCTAATTAACTCCGAAATTACACGAAAACTATGCCAAAAAAGGAATCCGCTTTGAATAATTTTTTATGTATTTTAATGATGAAATTTTGATTGAATGGAGCTGTAGTAGTGGGAGAGGTGAAAACTTTGGCGCGCCCCAGTGTTACAGGCATAACACGATTGACGAGCCCGATCGGACGAACGTTATGGCGCACGTTGACTTATTCGCTCGGGGATTTGCCCACCCGCTATAACAATATTTTAGGTGTCCTCAATCGGCCGCGCTTCTTTATGTGTTTATGTGCTGCTTGTTCATCTGCTCATTTTAACTTGCGCATAATGTGCCGTTGTGTTTCAAATGTTGAAAAAATTTTTGGTCGGTCGCACCGTGAGAGAATATGGCGCCTTTTTTTTGAACATTATCAACGTTAAAAAATTTTTAGTACTTTTATTGTCCTTAATTGTTTTTGAGTTTCATTTTTTTTCTGAAGTTTCACAACTCGAAAAAAGCATCAGTAATCATAAAGCAATATTCCATAGGATGTTTACTGTTTTTTAACAAACTAGACTTGAGTATTTCTTATTGGCTTTTAAAAATTGAAAAAATCGACTTTCACTTTCAGTATTGTTGAAAATTAGGACATCTGTTTTTGTTATCGCTGATAAAATTAATTCAAGTTGGCTACTTTTAAAGTTGAAATTTGCTTCTGGAATTCTGGAAAGGAATTATTTTCTTCCAGTTTTACTGAAGCGAGCACTAGTATGTCTACGGTATCTTCACCAGTAATTTTAAATATAAAACAAATTTTTTACAGCTTATATCTGCTAGGTTGTTGAAGTTTATTGGCGTCGGTGTGGTGCGGCTGACCAAATGGCAGTGATGTGGGATTATTTCTTCCCGTGTTTATTCCATTGTTTGCTTGTAGGGGATCGTCGCGTAGTAGGTCGCGAAGTCGAGACAAAGAGAAGAAGAAGCGCAAACGAAGTTCGAGCCGTGATCGTAAGAAGAAATCTCGGTTAGACGTTTTGCTTTCATTTTCGTTTGTTCTATTTCTTTTTTTCATTGTACGAAGATATGTGATCATGGATACGCCGATAGGCCGTCTTTTTTTTTAAATTTTTGTTTCCGCTTTGGTCTAGCTGGCGAGAAAACTCGTTTTTAGACTTCTTTTATGAATTTTCGTTGGGAATTCGCGGATTTTTTATTTTATTTATTTTATTTTTATTTTATTTTATTTTATTTTATTTATTCATTTATTTATTTTGCTCAAATTCCGTTGTTATCATCAGTCTTCTCTCTGTGCCATGGAAGATGACTCGCCTTTTGGTGGTCCTCATTATCTTATAGATGTTTTCACCTCTCCCACTACTACAGCTAGAAGGTCGAAGAATCCTTTTGAGCATGAAATATCAATTTCTTTTCAGCTCTCGTTCTGGAGACCGATCTCGTGACCGCCGGCGCCGTTCGCGTTCGCGTAAGAGAAGCCGATCTTCCCGGCGGCGTTCCAGGTGTGTGCATTATTGCACCGTGAATATAACGCACAATTTTTCTTGTAGCGGATGGATGTATCAGCGCTGTTGCTGTGCTCCAATCATTTAGTTGATTCCGATGCAGCAGCTATCCATAACTGGTTGTAACCCCATCATTGAGAATTTAAGAGTGCAGCTTCAGCAAGGTCTGCTATTCACGGATGTACGAATTGGTGTAATTGGAATTCCGAACGAGGTTTTGCTTCAGTGGTCTAGGATGCATTGCATGAGTTACCTTTAATGCAGTTCCATTGTTCAAAACACTTTTAACCATTATTCAGTCTACCAGTTGGTGATTAATTGTGAAAATTTTTGAATTATAAGGGCATGCAGCAGCCCGGTGGTCAGCCAGTGGCAGGCACTGTACTGTTGGGACACCGCGCTAGAAGCCGGCTTGTCATGCTTGCATTTGTTTTGTTCAATTCAAAACATTTGGAACTGTGTGTGAAATTCAGGTCGCGTTCGCACCGCCGTCGCTCGCGCTCTGGTCGCTCTCGTTCACGTTCACGTGACCGGCATCGTTCTAGATCTCGTGATCGGAGACGACGTTCACGATCTCGTGATCGCCGCCGAAGGAGTCGATCTTGGTAATTAACTTTTCAGTGCAATTTTGCTACGCAGCTTAAACGTTTTCATTAATTGCTTTGTTTGATGATTGCTGATATTCTCGATCATTTCCTCATTTATATTAATTGATCTATTAATTTTCTTACTTCCATTACTTCGAACACATTTTAAATGATCTGCTTATGTTTTAAGGTCGCGCCCACGTGTTTTGGACCATCGTGATCGCCGCGGTTTTTCACCACCGTGGAGACGTTCCCCACCGCGTGGACCGCGTCTACCTGGGCCGGAAAGACGAGATGTGTAAGTCCACTTCTTCGATGTTATTTTACCCATTATGAGTTTCTACAATCAACTGTAGGGCACGCAAGTGAATACTAGTAACTGGGGTATTCGGATGTAGTAAAGTACATACGTCCGATATTTTGCGGTTTTGCTTTGAGAAGTTGCCAGACACATATTTGCCGCTGTTATGATTCCGTAGATGTTGACTTCCTTATAATGGCAATCTCATGTATTGGTGATCGACGGTGACCAAAGGTTTTTAGCACAAGGTACGCTTTTGTTGTAAAGTGCATATTTTATTTCCGCTGAGCTTTCGCGATTATATGGAGAAAATTCTCCTCGTTCAGTTGACTTCGTGGATAATGATAGAAGCTCTAGTTTAAAGCGACGGACATCTGGAGAGTTGGGCTATTAAGGGCAAACTTGTTGTATTGGCTGTATGCTTCTTTCTATTTAGAATGCCGTTCACTGCTCGACGATCGCCTCCGCCCAACGCGAAGCTCGATATGACTTCTGAAGAGCGAGATCAGCGCACAGTGTTCATTTTGCAGGTGATTCTTCTTCTATCTGTTCTCGTAAAAAGTAAGCTGATGAAAAATGTTCAGTGTCGTCTTATGGAAATCCTTCCCTCTCGCCTGTCTTTCCTCTCCTTTTGGGATTACCAATGGTGGTAGCATTCGGCTTTCACCTTTTGAAGATAATCTTGCTTCGTTTTTCGTGCCCCGCTTCTTTTCGCTTTTCGCAAGTATATAAAGAAGCAGCTATCGTATGGTAGCATGCCAATGTCTTAAGCGTAAGTTTTACTTTTAGCATTTTTTAAATAATTTTAGAAAAGAATTCTCTTCTTTACAGATAGCAAGACAGACGCGACCACGCGATCTAGAAGAGTTCTTTTCGAGTGTTGGCCATGTTCGTGATGTGCGTATCATCACGGATTCGAAGACTCGCAGATCGAAAGGCATTTGCTATGTGGAGTTTTGGGAAATCGAGAGCGTTAATCTGGTAATCGTTCTTCCACCCTCATAGTAGATCCGATTAATGTTTAAAAAAACACACATGTGAGCAAGCAATATTTTTCTATCCACATATTTTAGGAGTTACTTTTTAAGAACGTTTCCTTTTGCAGTTGCTACTCCTTCTGATCGGTTATGTGCTTATGAGATGCTTTGTAACATTAATTGCAATTCGGTGGAAGGATTGGAGAAGTGGATCACCGTATTGGAAACTAATTTTTGTTTAGAATAATCTAGGTCATGTTAAGGATCGATGGTTGTTTGGGGATATGGGCTGTTTGAAATATTATTTTTATTCCTGTGAAAAAAAAGCGGGATTAGAGACCAAGACTATCAGGCAAGTAACTGACCTAATAGGGGGTTATCAGCGATAGTTGTTTTAGGCATTAGCACTGAACGGACAGAAGTTATTGGGTGCTCCCCTTGTAATCCAACCAACGTTGGCTGAACGAAATCGTGCAGCCAATAATACGGTCGGTGGATCGCTTGGATTTGGTCCGACGAACACCACGGGTCCTCTGAAGCTCTACATTGGACAACTGCATACGAGTATCACAGAGGATATGCTCAGACGCATCTTCGAACCTTTTGGCAAGGTTGGTTACTTCCTGTTCACTTATTCCCCATTAGTGGATTATTCCTTCTTGAATCCGTGCCCTCTCACTGTTGTTTGAGAAGAGTGTTGCATGAGGATGCTGTGACGGAAAGAGAGATTTCACTTTTTATTTCTAATGTTATGCCAGTATCAATTTTCAACTGTTATGTTCATTGAGGTGAAATTGCCGATGTGTTATTACGTTTAGTTACTACTTGCGATCATGGGAATGAAAATTTTTGTTGGAATTTGTGTGCGCATTTGGTCAGCTCTAATGATGTATTTTTCTTACATCTCGTGATGTGGGGCGTTTTATTTGGTTCGGCTTCTTTTTTAACCCTCTGAAAGCATCCTTAATGAAATTAATGAAATTCGTACACCAAGTCTAACGCTGCAAGAAATTTCGTTGTATGCATATAATATGAATATTTGGTTGAAAGGATTATTTTTAGATCGACACTTTGGAGATAGCTACGGACCTTAGCGGAGTATCCAAAGGATATGCTTATGTCACGGTAAGCATTCTGCTAAGTTGTTACGATACAAAGAAATGAGTACCCATGCAAAGGATCGATTTGTTGTGTCTAAACGATTTACTTTGTGTTGAATATTCAACTGAACCAAAAAACTACAGCGCATGGAGTAGTTCGAGCTTTTGATGTCTTACCTGTTTCATTTTGCTTCGGGTTTTTATTCACTTGAATTGGTTTTAGTTTCGCCACGCTGATGATGCCAAACGTGCTATGGAGCAGATGAACGGATTCGAGCTGGCTGGACGTCCTATGAAGGTGCGTTGAAACTTGAGAACTTTCTGAATCGTTTCAGTGTTATTTCATCACCCTTCGCGACCGACCGTAGTAATGAAAATAGATTATTCGTTGGGGTCGCTTACTAGCTCATTCGATGTTATAATAAATGGAGGATAAGTAAACTTGAGATCGCCATCACTGGGAAGGAGCGAGCTTTATTCTCTTTCTTCCACCTCTGCTTAAGGCTGTTGTTGCGTTATGCCTGCTGGTTTTCATACCCATGTAGTTCAGGGCTGCTTCTTATTTGAGATCTGGGGATGTATAAGAGTTGTGCAATATTTTAAGGGGTTATAGAGTTTATATCCTTACAACTTTTGCAAAAGCTTATTAAACCTGGTTTGTTTGGAAACTGTAAAGTTAAGGAATTATGCAATTCAATTTTTTTGGTACATGTGATGTTTGCATTGCAAAGAAGATGCAGTAGTCTTATTTGCGTCACATGCGTTCAAGTCCAGTGTCTAGTGAAGTTCATGATCATTTTCACTTTCTTTGATCGCCTTATCTCATGCGAAATAATTTGAGGTGGGTACGGTGGATGGAGATGAAATACCGTCACAACCTCAGCGCACGCTCGACACTGATGAGGCAGACCGTCGTGGAATTGATTTGGGTACCAGCGGGAGACTTCATCTTATGGCCAAACTCGCTGAAGGTGCATTTTACACTCTGACCTTCTTACATCTGCAGTTGACTTTTCGTTTCATTCGCCTTCGTCACTGTAAAGACTGTAATTCACGATGAATAGTAATGTGACACACATGAGGAAATACTGTTTTCTTTTCTTTTAGAATGCTTGTGATAACAATTTAACAAATATTAAATGTTGGCATATTGCTAGTATAACATGGCCCTTGAGCGGATGTTTTGTAGCTAGTTATAGTCAGAAAGGTTCCTTTTACGAAACTTATTCAGAATAGCTAAACATTGAACCTATGCATAGTGTCTTCAGCTATTCACAACGATATAATCAAATATGTAAAAACAAATGGTTAACTTCTTCTCGAAGTTCATCCTACCTGAGTTGTTGTTCAGATCACATCGCGTTTAACTCAGGTCAATACTATAAGATGAGTCAAAATTCTAAATTAAAAGGATGTACTTTCAGGAAGCGGTCTTGAGTTGCCGAAAAGCGCGAAAGATATGCTTGCACAGAACCAACAGCAGCAGCAGCAGCAAACAGATAGCTCACAAAATTTGGCAATACCGCCGATAGCAACGCAGTGCTTCCTCCTGTCGAATATGTTCGACCCAGCGCAGTATGTTTCACTCTATTTTATTCTGTTCTGTTAATGAAGCACTTCGAGTAGCATTAATTCAAGGTTCCCTTATAAGTGCCTTGGTTTGATTGTTCTTGATCATATAATCAGCATAGTTGAGGTGAATCGGGTCATCATGGTTTTAATTGTGATCAGATTTAAGTCGTGTCTTATCACCAGTGTGATCGCATGATTGCGTGACAATATTGTTAAAGTGTGTTTCATTAATGACCACCATGTCGAATGCTGGCCATCTGCAGTACTCTGGCACGACGGCCAAGAGTGAAGAGTCCGCATCCTTGCTTAGCTGCCTCTTTTGGTTGTGTACTTTACAATCCTTGAAGAGGTGGCGAGTGGTGATTGTTTTAGTCATTCAGGAACAATCTAGTTTAAGTGAAGACAGTATCGTCTCGACGATTTTTCAACATGTATCTAATGTTCTTATGTTCAGAGAAACAGGCGAGAATTGGGCCGATGAAGTGAGAGATGACGTAATCGAGGAATGCGCAAAGAATGGGGGTAAGTGCCTATCTTTGTTCGATATGATCTCAGATGCGGTGTTGTAGTCTTTTAAGATTGGGACTTCTGTACTTTGCTTTCATTTACTTTCACCCCAAAGATTAAAACCTATCAGTGATTGCTTCTAATGACCCATTCGCGGTATCAGCTCAGTTCGAATTACCCTTCGTCATGAATCTCACTCGACTGGAAAATATTTTTAGTAAAATAGTGTAGTTAGTTGGCTGTAAGAAGTTGTGAAGTCGTCGGTCTGGTTTGGGCTTAGGCTTTGAATGAATCATTCTTCGATCAGAGGAATGAATGAAAGGTCCTTGCGGCCGAGCTTACTTATTCGAGACGTTGCGCGTTGTCTGATTCAGGAGTGGTACATATATTCGTCGATAGAGACTCGCCCAGTGGTAATGTCTACGTGAAATGCCCATCTGTTGCCGCCGCGTACAAATCAGTGAATTCGCTTCATGGCAGGTGGTTCTCTGGTAAGTGTCCCATTTTTCATATCTACTGAAATATAGTGAAGTTAAAAGTTACGTTGTGTAAACTTTGTGATTCGTTTTTGTTTGGTTCAGTCTATGAAAGTATTTCGAGCCAAACATTGAGTTGGCTGCTCTATTTTCAGACTTCCGCTTTAGTTATCCATTTTTATTGGTCGGACAGGTCACGAAGCTCACCAAAGCAGCAGATGCTTAGTTTATGAGGGTTTATTAATATCATCCGTTTATGAATATAAACTGTGGATTCTTTCCGTGGCATGTTCGGCTATCTCAGCGTTGTTGCTGTGCATTGAATGTTAAAGTTTAATTCTGTTTCTGCACAAATAGCCGAACATTTCGTCGAATAGAATTATGTGTGAGTATCGCGATTGAGCGTTCTTCATCATATGTGGCGTTGTTTTGCAGGCAAGGTGATTACGGCTAACTATATTCCCGTAGCGAGTTATTCACAGTTGTTCCCGGAGTCGGTATTGCCGCGCGATCCGATTCTGCCGTCAAGACCACCTGGTGTTAATGCGGTGGATATGTAAACTACTACGCGAAGCTAACCGTGAGGTTTTACTTGAATCTATCAGTCCCACTTTTCGTTTCATTTTTTTTCACAATTTTGTAATATTATAATCCTAGCGCGTTTGACTTTGCGTGATCAATTGACGTATTTTTCAGTTCTCATTAAGCCTTGACCAACCAGTTTTCTTCTGCAACCAGAACGGTCGATTTTCAGCAGAATAGCAAAGTTGCTAAATGGAAAATAGAATAAAGTACATGTTTGGGTAACTCAACTCATTCTTTACAGGTTTAGGCCTCAAAGGGCTAGGCCAATTGATAAGTTAATAATTTTGATAACATTTGTGAATTGCTTTCGCTTTCTTGAAGAACAGAAAAAATTGATCGCTTCTCATATATTCGTTTTGGACAACGTTTTACGCATTCATTTTACAGTTCCGTATTCTTCACGCATTCCATATTTGAAAAGGATGCGTTTCCATCCATGCCTCCCGAATGCACATTTTATTCGCGTTCCAAGTGGTCTTTTTTTATTGATTCTCCTTCTCTCATTTATTCGTTGTGCGCTGTTGATTTGCTTTACATTAAACGTTTCAGTCATTTATTGGTTTGGTGTTAAGTATACTTGGCAATTTTTCTGTGAGATTTGACAATAACATACAGTGATCCCATCGTAATTTTTCTTGATAGCTAGCTAGTATTTTGGAAGAGGTAGTGAGCATGAAGTGGGTTACAACCTGTTCATCCACGAAATTTTGAGCCGTATTTAATGCAGACTACTTTGACGGCGATGTGAATTGATGTGATGCCCATTTCCTTCAGTGCAACAGGGGGAACTTTGTCGTTTCCTTTCTCACTTTCGACTGGGGATAGAGATGACTGAGACTAAACCTTTCATTTGTTCATAGATTTGTTGTCACTATGTAACTGTACGCTACATATTTCCTATTGTTTTTAGCCGTGTATCAGTGTTACTGTTTTTGGGATAATTATACAGGCGTTTCAGTTTATCGACACAAGTTGTACACAGATTTTTTATGCCACTGGAAAAGATTTCCGATGACTAAGGTGAAGGTTGATGTTAAAATATACACTGTTTCGCCTCGCAATTTATAGACGTATTTGATATGTGTTGACCTGTTGCTTTTTTTTCAGTATTTTAAGTGTTGTCATTTTTCTATTCTAGCCCACGTATACTATATGAAATTGTTTTATAGTATTTTTTTGTATAATATTTCATCTTGCATTGCAGTTGATTTTGTAGTGGTGACTGAAATTCATACCGTATTCATATTGCCGTTAAGGCGATGTGTGGTTGGTATTTTTATCTTATAAGTCACCCAAATGAATTGTTATCCTTCGCTGATTAATTTTATCACTATAACAAAGAGGTGTTTTCACCCAAATGAATTGTTATCATTCGCTGATTAATTTTATCACTATAACAAAGAGGTGTTTGTTATTGCAATACGGACTGCAATTCCCAGAAGGCAAAATCCTCGAGATTGAAGGTTCGAGCTTAACGCCTCGAATCGGCGGAGCCATCTATGATAATAAATAAGAAATATTGTCGAACTCGCGACGTCAGCTTCCCGAGAAACGGATGCGCAAACTGCGTTCATTGTGCAATTATTTGAGCCATCTTCTTCTAAGCAAGTGAGGCTAACTAGATGAGCAGTACGCTGTTGTTCTGCCTGAATGTCTAGTCCGTCGTAGCTCAGACTTGGAGTGTGGCGCCTTCATTCACAGTAACTGTTAGCAAGAAGTGGAGAAAGACGTTAGAGAATGAGTGGAAGATCATTGCATTTAAAAGTGTCAGTGTTGGTATTGGTAATGATAGCAGCTCTTTGCGATCACTTCTGGCAGAAAGCCATTTGTGTTGGTGAGGGGAGCGGGTGCAGATGTTTGTTTCATAAAGTGATCCGCAGAAAAACACGAAAAGTCTTGAAAAGGAAGTTTTCCGCGTTTCTGTATGACTTCAATGGATCTATTAGCAAATCGATGGAAACTGCCCAAAGATGGCCCCGACTTGTGGGCTGGAGTGCTGCAATGTTGTGGTAGCACCGCAACAAATTATGCTTTCCGCATTATTCTTCCATCCCTTCCACCCGTCCCTTCCCCTATACCTTTCATGAAGCCTGCAGTCAGCAAGAGAGCTATGTTGCAGGCCGATTCGAAATGGCGTTGCCAGTTGTCTTGAGCATATTTGCTAATCATTGATAGTTTGACGGAAGCACTGAGTAAGCGCATTTACATATATAAATGAATGATATTGGATAGTAATTTCAACTGACTTCATGTAATTTTGACGCGTGCTCTGAAGATTGCGTTATTCGAAACAGGCGAAGGCAAAGCGAATGACAGAAAAACACAAATCGCAAGTATATATCTGCATACGGTGATTTGATTGGTAGTAACGCTTCATCATATCAAAAGCCCCATCGTTTCCGAGGCGCACAACACACGCATTGGGTTCTGCGGCCGTCGACAAGAGGTAAGAATGATTCGTCCATCGGTGAATGTGGAGGACGAGGAGGAGGAGGAGGTGGTGGTGGCGGCGGCAAGCCGTCTGGTCCGTTGTGTAATCCAAACTTTTGTGGTTCCTGCAGAACGCACTCGAGCATTAATGCAACCGCTCAGTTATGCATGCATTGAAGTGCTAATGTAATGAAGGATTGCTGATCTCCTAATGGTGTCATAATCATCAGCCGCTTCGCAAAGATGTATTTATGAGGGCTGATGCCATTTTTGGTTGTTTTGTGCAGTATGCATACTCAGCTGTATTTTTACACTTCCCACACTTTGTATCTTGCCACCTATTTTCGCTCTTATTTATTTCTTGAGCGAAATTCATGTTCTTTTTCATCGTTTTAGAAATTCAAAGCTGTCACTCGGATAGACTTTCGATCAGAGTATTTGCAAAACAAAAAAAAAAGAATTCTTTAGTAAAGTATGTGTAACGATGAATATCGGGAAGCATATAGCACAAATTAACGAGTTTAGTTTGTTGTATTAAATATTACGAACGTTACTGAAAACGATTAAATGGGCAATAATTGTTTCACTCGCATTCTTCTACTGCCGACTGAATTATTTCGACATCTTTGTTTTCATGAAATCTGGAGTGAAACTTTGAAGACTACAAAATTGAACCAGATATTCCATCAATGACAATTAAGTGTTCTGCTACGTATAGGCTTCCTGTGAATAATGGGGACAAAATGTGTCACCCTACAAAAAATCCAGCAGTAACTGTTGCTTTTAATTCGGCATCTTTCAAGCTCACCATTTCCAGGATATAGATAGGAATTTTTTGCAAAATATTCAAAAAGAGGCCAACGTCACTCGCAAATATCTTCTCTTATAAAGTTGAAATTTTCCACTTTTGCTGTCATTCTAGGTTCCGTCACATAAATGAGAACATCTTTGAAAAGAACTAAAAAATAAAACATTTCTTGGCACAACCAAAATTATCAGATCACCATCAATGATAATATAAAAATGGCCAGTCAGTCCACTTGTGCCATTAAGGCATAATCTTGCTTTTTTAATTTTTCCCCGTCAAGGAGTACCATTCTCGGTTACCATTATTGCCTAGTTTTACACAGCCAACTCCACTACATTTTATAGAATAGTTGAAGAAAATTACTATAGAAAGAGGATGCGGCATTAATTGTTCGACCATGTGACCATTGACTTCTGAAGATCCACTAGAACGAAATGGTCTAATACTTAGAATTTTTCAACTTCAATCAGGAAGTTAAAATTAGGCGCTCGCTATTTTTGAACCTCGACATCTGCTGCGTTTTGATTTCCTCAATGGTAGACAGATATCGCATGACTGTCCTTCCCTCATCCATGTCCACCTCCTGAAGAACTCGATGGGAACTTTGGTTATATGCTAGGCGTTTAATCGCGAAGCCTTTCGTCTCGTGGTGGTCGTATTTTATGAAGAAACTTTGAATTGATTCGAATTTCTTCACTGAATGTAAAAGAGGTAAAATATTCGGCCGCTACATGGCGGCATCGAGCGATCGAACAACCAACATTTTCGAAAAATGGCATACCCTTTTCTTGCGATGTGAACTGCCGGTGTCAAAATCGACTGGTGGATGATTTGGATCGAAGACGAATAGAATTCCAATCACTTCATTCTAAAAGAATAGATACCAAATATTTTCAAATACTTCCATGTATAATCAATCAAAGTCCGACACTATTGCTACTGTTGGATGGGGTTTCTGATTTCAAACCCAAAGAAATCAACAAATAAGATCTATAGCGCACAGCAGAAGCAAACATGTTCCCCCTAAGAATTGCTAATGCCAAAGGTTGATAACTCATGACAGCTGTGCTGTAAAATACTTTTATCTCCTTTGGTTTTCTTGAAGCTTCCTTAGAGTACCATACCTCACCGAATATTCCAGCGACAATAAATCTTGTGCAAATACATTTGTTCTTGATAAGACGGTTGAAAATATGAAAATTCACATCAAGGAACTTCAACATGAATTTAACGTCAAATCAAGCGTTATTTCGGATTAATATAGGAAGAACGTAACCCAAGGCTACGCTTGTGAAGACGTGGCTAGGCCAGCTTGAAGGAGAGAACAAAGCGATCAAACGATGTGACGCATGCCGCTGAATAAGGGCGACTATCGTGAGAGTCATCCTGTCTAATCGCTTGATTTTATCCTTCCATCTCGCCTGACGACTTTTTTCTATTCATTTTCGGGGCTGCGCTTACCTCTCAAGCCTGATCGCTATTTTTCCAATTCGCAATAGAGTTGGGGATATAAGCAGCAAGTACGACCTGAATCTATCTTCCTCGCTTCTGGCGTTTTTATGGTGACCGGATTATCAATTCCAATTTAAAGAAAAATCAAATTTGGTTGGTTGTGTTTTCAAGAGTGCTGCATGAAGCAAAGCCAGCGGGCAGCAATCACCTAAATTCAAAAAAGTTCATTGCTCATTGTATTTAAGATGAATTTAGGCAAGTTTTGCTCATTTATTATTGTATATTCAATCTTGCGCCCTAGCAATTGTCACACATAGCAAACAAATGTGTTACTGTTGTCTATTCGTTTTTTGCACGCTGTACGTCGAGTGACAACTAATACAAAAAAAAAAATACTGCAATAAATTCAAATCACTAACAATGAAAGTTCCTTGGTGACGAGCAGCTATTCGACAACAGCGCATACAGCTAGCCCCGCTGACTGTGGCTGTAAATCTGCAGAACTGCCGTGAAAGGTCTGCGTGTGGTTGTCCACCGTGAACACCAACCGGAGGACCATCAAGTCCAGCACCAGTTGGATCTATGAGCAATTATAAATGAAATTTCTCACGACTGTCTATAAGTGCTATGATCTGATAACTTTCGCTATGTGTAGCAGTAATGTTAAATGCATTGTTCTGCAACTGTAATAACACATTATCGTATAACGCTATTCACTACAGAAAAATATTTTCATTATTGCAAAGAATTCATTGTTGTATTCGTTGTGCAAGCAAGACATATTTCTGGAATTGTTCCGCCTATCTCAGCGGATGCATCGTCGATTATTGAATAACCGCAATTAGAGGATCACTTTTGTATGGGATCATTAGTAGACCGCTTAACTGCTAGCCCAAAACGCTTTTATGGATACTGTAACTGCTATACTTTTTCGTCGTTTTAAACCTGTTATTAATGAGTGAATAACTCTACAAAGATTCTCTATTGAAATAAACACTTTCATGCATCGTTTCCATATATCACTCAGCTAAATCAACGAGAGGAATGCAATTCACAATTCTTAGTTCGTTAATATGGGCGTATTTCAAAACTCTTAAAAGCAAAACAAAAGAAACCGTACGATGTTGATGAAGATCATCCTGCACATCTATCAACGCAAATGAGGCATGCACAGAGCAGTAGAAATCTGAAAAATCTATGAAGTGGTTTATTTTGCATCATTTTCTCATTGATACACATGCGTACGGGCACGCGAACGCACACACACACACCCATATACATACACACACACACATACACACATACACACACACATATATATACATGCACGCACAAAAACACACATACATAATTTTCGCAAATGACGTCGTATTAAGCTTTACTAAAAAATTAATGTATATGACCGTTTTGCCCACTCATAGTACTAGCAAAAGTTCTTTTTTTTAGTACAGTATGTTTATCTCTAGAGAAAAATTATATTATGAAGAAAACAGCTGTGTAACTCTATTTATGAGGGAGTACCATTATTTACATTACTGGATATGAACCACTGGACGTTATTGCTACAACAGTAAAAACATGAGACTCATATAAATGTACGTTAATAACTTCTACCGTACTTTTCTACAGAATAATTATTGTTGCATTAGCACACAATCATATGGCGCAAACTTTTGAGAATTTCAGGGTAATCTTTATTATTTAATGGGTCGAACGAGGTGGATTTGTGTCTTTGAATTTGTGGAGGTAAAAAAAGTGAAAAACTTATCTAATTTTTTAACATACAATCTATAAAATTTGATGCCCCTTCCTCGAATTCATGAACAGCGATAGCAAAAAAAAATAAAAAAATTCATGAACATGGAAAATTTAGAACATTTCTCTTGGGGCGCTTATTTTGACTGGAGAGGAAGAAAGGACTGCCTACTTATACAACACTGCCACAGACTGAAATATAAGCCAGTGAAAACTTACGATCGAAGAAGAATGGCGGGAACATGTGGTGGTGCATTGGCGGTGGTATTAGCGGTGGCGCTAGTGGTGGTGCTGGTGGTGACATTGGCGGAAATAGGCCTGGTGGATGGGGAGGTAGGCCAGGAAAGAAACCCGGCCCCCAACCACCACCTGGTTGCCAAGAATGACCTTCAGCCGTTTCATTTTTTACATCGACTTCATCCGCATTCTAAAAAAACCATCTTTTAATTTTCAATGGAGTACTAATCAGATTTTCAAAAAAAAAAAAAAAAAAAATGGCACAGTCATTTGTGGGAAAAAGTTAGACGTTTTTCAAATTCCAGATTTTCTGTACCAGTTGCTAGCTGGTTGAATGTGAAATGGTGCATCCGACCAAGTCGTACTCAATAAACGAGTGTACTGAAAACTGTGACTGAAAGAAAAAGATTTTTTTTCAAACAGTGAATGGTCAATCGTTGAACTCGTTCAACCCTCTGTTTATTTCGATGTTATTCAAAGATCAGAGGACTTTTCCTGACGAGCATTTATTTGTTACTCATAATTATTTTATTCTCAACCAGCATTATTATTCCCATCGGTGCTACGCGTCAACTTTATTCATTAAAATTCCGAAAAAAAATAACTTGAGAGAAAGAATACAATGGTTGAGTAGTTTAAATTAGCATTCGCTGAAAAAAAAAATGTTTATTGTGTAAAAATGCAAATGTCATATCAGATATTGGATACCGTATCAGCAAAGACGGTGACGCAGAACACCAATGAAAATAAAACCGTCTGCGAGAGCATCTCGATTGCGAATGTCCAGAGAGCACATCGATTCTCTAAAAGAAACTTTTATAGACGAGCTGATGCAAAGGCGGAGCTTCTAAGCCTCTCACTGTCGCTGTAAAAGCTACTAGATGAGCTTTCAGCTAATTTTTACTGATAATTTTCAGCAGATTCTACAATTAACTAAACATATTTAACAGATCTATCTTGTATTCTTTCCTTCAATTTCGGGCATTCCGAACACGAATTTGCAGCTTAATGAGTTCTAAAATTCAAAAATTCCGGAAACTTGAAAACTCAAATTTTAAGTGGTAAAGGTTTCATGATTTCACAAAACAGAAGCCGCAGGTTACGCCTTTCTTGATCCAAATTTCGTTAGACGGCGAGTCGATAATTACTCAAGGCTCAACCATTGCATAAATTCGTTTGAATATTTCCGCATCATTCTATGGTATTCTAATCGCCCAATCCTCATGACGATTACACCTATTTCCGGTCCCCTACGATTACATTCTGAAGTTTTAAATATATGTGAAGAAAAAAAGGGGGTATTAGCATAAAAGCTGACGTTACATCAATTTCTTTATTTTGAAGAAGGGAGTGATGTTTATCACCGGTTGTTTTATATATCGCTTTATTAATGATACTTTTTTTAAATACAAATTGCTGCCATTAATAAAATTTTTTTTTTTTTTGCTTAGCGGTGTCAAATTTTAGTGTCAAATTTTTTAAATAAGATGGAATTATCGAATTGTTTAGCGGATCGCATAATTGCTAAATGGATAACATAAACAAGAAAAATTTGATGCCAATTAAAATATTAAAAAAAAAAAATAAACGCGGTAATTAGTTAACCTATAAATTTGCATAATTTAAAGCATCATTATGATAATAATTCTAAGCGCTGTTTAGAAAATTATCGTAAGTGAATGTGATTAACGTTTTTGCTGGATATGCACAATCTTATGACTAGTTGTTAATTTCAACAATCGAAATGAATATCTCCCTCAGTTGTTAGTCGATTTAGACCTCAATTGCTTAGATCATGAATCCAATTAGTTAGCATATCAATGTACGTTTTAAGTGATATACTAAGCTCTTGTCTCACAATTGAATGTCATACACTCAACAAGAAGCGTAATAAACTAAGCTTATTGATAAGCATGAAGAATATTTTAGAGGGACAGCAGCAAAGTGGAGAAGTTTCGCTTTAATAAGCTCACATGATATGCGGTATTTACATCGCACTACTCTTGAACAGATCAGTAGATCGTCATCATAAGTTGGCAACAAGAAAGAAAATGCGTAAAATAATGCCTTCTTATTTTAGTTAATCCAACCGATTGCACAGATCTACAAAAGACACCCTTTTTGAAATTCGACCGACATAAGATTGAAAACAGACTAATCTAAAGTGCACCAATGTTTTTTTAGGCTCCTTAAATATTTCTATTGAGATTCATGGATCGAGATGACATAAAGTGTGCACATTAAAACTGTTAAATTTGTAACTCGACTTTCACCGGTTCATGACTAGAAAATAACGGAGAGATGAACATATATCATGTTAGCAAGGTGCAAGTATCAAGTTGCTGGCGCTGCGCTCTGTAAATGCAACTTTGCAAAAGCATGTTAAGAGCGATTTCGGCAGCTACTTTGAAGAGTCAACCAAAATTACAGACTGCTTGCAGCTATTATTAGCTAGAGTCACTTTATGTTCCCGAACTTGTAAGCACAATAATTCTGAAGGTAGTGGGCGCTAAACGATTTTCCATTTTGTATAAAGGTGTTTTTCAAAATTTCATAATCTTTTTTTTTCAAATAGAAAGAAAGCTCACGTTAGGAAAGTTATCAAAAGTTGAGGAATTATTAAATTACAATTCGTGGCACTTCTAACATATATTAATATCAAGCGTATATCGCAATTTATATCCTAGTTTATCAAATAGTTGCCTTGTATAATTGAAAGTATTTAAGAAAGTATAATTGTTGCGCCACCATCTTGTCAACAGTAGTTAGCAGCGTTTGTCTCGCCAAAATGAGAGTTTTTTCAGCTTTAACCCACAGTGAGGAAATCTTAGGGAATAATGTCTATTGCACTCGCTCAAGAAGGCACAAATACAACTTGGCGCTTTCGTTCTATAGGCTAGATGTCTAATTTCACACATTCTACAGGATGTCTTGTACAAGTAAGGATTTGAGTGAATTAGATTGATCAATTCTTGCAGTGCATTAATTACAGCAGCTCTAAACATTGCGATGACTTCAATAAATCGACTTAAAAAGACGAAAACTGTAAGATGAAGCAAATCAACAAATATTAAAAAAAAAATCTAAATAGAAAGAGATGATGTTAAAAATGCATATTCTCATGAAAATATTTTCAGATAAGGAAAACCACTTTTAAAGCATTAAGTTCAAAACTTTGAGTTAAAGAAGCTCAAGCTTCTTGCTGTGCATTAAATTTATAAAACGGAAACGCAATGCCTATCAAATATCCTATTGCGCTATGAAAAATTGTCCAATCAGAGTCTTTTCTCGAACTTCAGTTTGCAATATGCAAATGTAGTGAACAAAAAAACATTTGTGTGAAAAAAAAATTTTTTTTTTCAAACAAAGCATCAAAGAAACCCCACAAAATGAATGATAAGATAGAAAGAAGAGTTTTTCGCTTGAGAATATCGGAAATAATCTTCGATGATTGCCCCATAAGCAAAACATTAGCGAATTTGTCGGGAATATTCTATTGTTAGATGATGGGGGCAGATTGCGAAAATCACAGCTAGAATGATGTTTCGACTTTGTTGTAAGAAATGGGCATTTTAAAATCTATGATCGTCCATAAGATTACGTGAAAGTATCATCAAACCATCGGAAGAAAATACTTTTTTTTTCCACAAAATTCTCTTGTTTAGTAGCATTACTGAGGAGCAATGACTTCAAACTGCTATCAAGAAATAAATTCAAATTTGATAAAAAAACAAAAAATCCCTTAGAGAGATAATGAAAATTTTTGCGATCTTCTAAAGCCGTTAAGCTTATTGAAAAGTTATTTAGCAAATTTTAGTTCGTGAAAAATTCAAAAAATTTCAACAATATATTTATTATATCAAATGTTATCATTACGGTATAGCTGAAAATTATTGCCCTATATCAATATAGTAGCATAATACAGAAATGTCATTTTTAAACTTTCAACTTTCAACATTGTATATCGATAAGTTTTCGTATTGTCGTAAATAAATCTTTCAAGATCAAGTTTATCACTTGGAATTTAGAAAGTCATAAGAAGCCGAATGTGTAATCGACATTGCTCGAATCGTATCTCAAGATCGATGCTAAGCAATTTTCCCACAAAACATAAAGGTATGCAACGGATAGCAGTCGATATTCGGATTGCGACTTGCAAGCTGTGCCATGAGAACACCAAATAATACACCATCGAATTTCATGTGATGCTTAAAATTTAAAAAAAACAGCAAAAAATATTAACGCATATTTTGGAGGAAACAATTCGCAGAAATGGCGAATTACTTACACTATTGTTTAAATCAACATCTCAAAGTGAAATAAATCCGACGGAATAGATCGCATTAAGCAGGTGACACAGCAAACCAATCGAGCAGAAGAATATATATATATATATATATATATATATATATATATATATATATATATATATATATATATATATATATATATATATATATATATATATATATATATATATATATAGCAATTTTACAACAAGACAGCAACAAAAAATCAAAGTATATTAGAGAAATATAAATGGAGCATATTAATAGCGCATTCCTTCAACATTTGAAATGGTCAGAAGATGAACAACAAATGATGGTTGATGGTGTTGAAATACTCCGTTAAACTGACGCAACAAGCGTCGCCCACTAACAGTACAATAAATGCGGCGTTTAGAGGACGACCTTTCTGCAACGATTCATTTAGTTGGCTATTGGGAAATTTGATCAGTCTATCTATGATAATATAAGTGACCACACATGATCGATACTTTTACTCATGCATTACTATATGATCAGCACAACATGATCATTAAATATTCAATTGCGCATGTGGTAATATATGATGACTGTAGGGTTGTAATAGCATCGTCACTAGAAAAGTTAACTCGGGATTGCCAATAGCCATTATTTCTAGAAACGATAAAAGACAATCGCCTCAAGCATACCTAATGTTTGGCATTCACTATGAGCGCAAAAATAAAGCAGTATGCTTTCTGAATTCCATCACAATTCAAAAAGACATCTATTAGAAAGAATTTACATTCAAATACTTTTGATAAAACCATTTGATTAGTACTTCTGAGTATTCGAAATTGCTTATTAGCAGTTAGTTTGATGAACTGATATGGATGTCAATTAAAGTGCATCGTACGTTAAACGTCACAAGAAATTCAGTAAAACAAGATGCATAAATATTGAAAAATTCTTCAGCTTCATTGTTCGTTGATGCAATAAGTTTTTTACAAAGCGTATGCTGCATTATATCATTGTCTTTTCATCGAGAATCAAGAGATATGTGGCAATTGCTGATAATGCTATAGCAACAAATTTGCACACAATTCGCAGCCATAAGTCAACTTGGTTCCGGTTCAATAGTCGATTATTATTATACCGTTCATCTCATGGCAATCTATTAAGGTTTTTTTTTTCTTTTAGAAAAGCCTTTTCTCTCGTTGAAATTGAGAAAATTCTGTCTATGGATTTTCTTCTAGAACGAAAATTGCTCACGTAGAAATATCTGGCACATTAAATAAGCTTTTATATTATCAGATACTCTGTCATGATTAAGAAATATTGATTAGAAAGAGTTTAATTCCACAATTTTGAAAAATATACCAGCTTCAATCATAAATCATCGATTATGCAATAATACACTTTATGATACATTTACCGATCGGTTATTATAACTTCTGAAAATCCACTCTTGAGGCGTAGGAACTGATGAAATAAAATTTTATTTTATTTTCATCGAACCTAGTTGATAACGGTTGAATGTTTGTTATGGTTAAGAGTGAATGATTCACTCAACTTATATGCTCTGAATGGCATATGTGATGCAACTGTTGTGATAATCATTAGAATAGTTTCCATCGGAAATGTATCGCTAAGGCAATATCGGTGATTAAATGTTTGATGTTGCAAATTATACATGAGATGCCGCTGTGTGGTGCTAACTTTCGCTTCAACTCGAGCAACTGTGGACTGCTTTCTTACACAGACGGCAAATGCGTGCTTGCAGTTCGTGAGCGAACGCATGCACCTATGACTCCGCCTACGAGGATATCCGACGACCAGCCGCACATATAAGAGCTTCGGATGAAAAATGCCATCATTCGACCCTGCGGAGCGCTCGATATTCCACTATGCACCGCCCCTACTGTATTATCTTACTGGCGGCTTGCATAGCCGCACTTCCACCTCCAACTCCAGAGGTATGAATACTTGCTTTCTAATTTACCTCAGAATTTATGCTGAGCTACTCTGAACTTACGCTATTTGAAGCCGATTCCCAGAAATGAATTATGGGTAAGTATTTAGGAGGCTGCCATCAAGAGAACAGTAAACAAATCACTATCCTTTCAGGTATATTGTAATGCAAGCAAGGTTAATTAGAGAGCAGAGTTTATGTGGAGAAATTCTTGTCAAGATGTGATAGAAGAAGTGTTTGTGATAAGGCTGCACCAATCGTTGGAATGCTCTCGCCTTTCACGCTTATTGCGCATATTCTGGAATACGATTAAGTGAGCAACTTCCAATGCTCAGTAATTGCTAAAGGAAGGCTGTTCCAAATTACAAGAACAATGTTCGAGAAAAACGGAGATAATATCGCGAATAATTCGTCACATTGGATATTTTGGAATAACTACTCTCAGAATGCTTCTCCTAACTCGAATCCTTCAAAGACCTTCAAAAAACATGCGGAACTTCTATGGTTTATTTTAAAAACCCAGTTCTTCAACCACTCATGCTTGATTACTAATTGATTTGTTAGGGATATTGCCAAACTCTTTCAGGAACCACTGAAAAACGAAACAGGACAAGGACAATGGTGGAAGCCAGGACCAGGATGGCCGCCACCGGGAGCATTTCCACCTCCAGGAGCATCTCCACCACTGTCGCCACCGCTAGGCCCGTGGCCACCAGATGGACCAGGCGGATGGGTACCAGGTGGACCAGGCGGATGGGGACCAGGTGGACCGGGCGGATGGGGACCAGGTGGACCAGGCGGATGGGGACCAGGTGGACCAGGCGGATGGGGACCAGGTGGACCAGGCGGGTGGGGACCAGGTGGACCGGGCGGATGGGGACCAGGCGGATGGGGACCAGGTGGACCAGGTGGACCAGGCGGATGGGGACCAGGTGGACCAGGCGGATGGGGGCCAGGTGGACCAGGCGAACCAGGCGGACCAGGCGGACCAGGCGGATTTGGTCCCGGCTTCTGGGGGCAACAACCGTTTTGGACTTCGGACGATCGTGAGTTTCGTAGAATTGCACAGGACTTTATGAGTGAAGCATATGCTGCGACAGTAAATTAAGGATTGTCTTGACCTTAGTTTCTACACAAATACTTCACAGAAACTCGGCTAAAATCCCATTTCCCAAGGTCACCTTGAAAAGTGTCAGCAGCATGGCGCACCAAAGACTACGAAATGATCGGAAGCTATTTTCGTTGACATTCTAATTACGATGGCGAAGAAGGGGTTGATATGCGATAGCCTCATAAGTAAAGATGACATTTTGATAAATGTAAGTTGTTGCCGCCTTCTTTTTGAGAGCTGCGATCAAAACGTCAAAATTTCCTTAAGTTAGCCAAAAGGTTTCCATAAAACCATTCCATCACACCCCCTTCCTTATCTTACTATAGTAGTCTAGGTAATTATGGATAGCAGCTTCTTATGGAACGCTAAACGAATTGATGTGAGAATAAGAGAGATATAGGGCATGTGTGCACACTGGACGCATCGATCCTGGTAGTGCTCGGTAAGCATCATCACCATCAGCATCATCCCCCCACCGGTGAAAGTATCGACAGCGGACCTGAGGTGGGTCGTTCTGGACCATGCTCCAACCAAGCGGATTGCCAGAATAGTGTACGCATGAAGTGTTCCGACGTGGCGACCATCAGCGACGAAGCGTGCATGGCGTGCTGCAAACTTGCCAGTCGATTTCACGGAGCCCGCCACGTTCGTTCATATCTCTTTCAGAAAGCCCTTTATCGGGTTGTTTCAGAGCGCTTCAGGATTCGTTTGCAAAATTGAGAAAAAAAAATCATTAAAGGAGTTCTAATAAACCTAAAGCGAGTTAAAACATTTTGCGACACAGTTGCACTTGCAATGCAACGAATATCCAAGCATGAACCCTATACAGTACCTCATATGGGTTAACGCATTCAGTATATAAGGCAGCTGCTACGGTACTTGCGTAGCTATTGTCATGTGCGCCACTTAGCAACTATATCTCTACTACGGTAGTGCAAACGCGATGTTTAAGAGCATGAAGATTTCGTAACACATTTGCATTTGCGATGCAGCTGTGTCGAATTTCAATTTTATACCCTTTTCATGTCTCCATCTAAAAGGTGAACGACTGCCACCCCATAAAAGTCGAAAGGGCATTTCTCTCGCACTAGCAAGCATTAGGTATTAAGAATAAGCTTCAACTATGCGTGACTGCAAACGAATAGAAGCCAGCCACATAGCCTCATCAATAAGATCTCGCCACTGAAAGTTTAATCGCCCATTCTGATGGGGATTTCATATAATATGATAGAGGAGAGGAAGGAGGAGGGCAAGATTATATAAGGCGAGCGAGGCCACGGCCTGAAAGACATCAAGACATTGAGCTTTGCGGGTATATTAAAGGGGGAAATAAAAGAATTCGACCACCTTGTATGTGCCTTTTCAATAAAAAATGAAATTTTAGGATGACGTTTATGGTATTCTTATTGATTCGACAGCGATTGAAGGCAAAAAAGAGCCATGGACTGGTGCCAACTTCCGAACGGTAAGCATACTGAAAGGTTGCACATGAGGGACGCATAAGTGACAGTAATGAATGTAGCAAAATTGAAAACAAATAGATAGAATTCGAAGGATGTTTGTGCTGCTCTTTTATTATTATAGATTTGATGAGCTGTTCAAAAGTGAATTCAACATTTATGCAAACGATGTAGTGATCTTTCTATGCAAATGTAATATCCGTTTAGGATGGTTAAGCTTGTCAGCAGCATGCTCATCATACCTTACGCATACCAATTAATGTGATTACTTAAACGTAATGCAGGTGCATAGATAGTCAAGCTTTACATACACTAATAAAAACGAGATAATCTATACTGTTTTAGGTAAAAGTCTCCCGAGTTGTTTTTTCTTTTATATATTTCCGTAAAGCGGACACTAGAGAGCTATGGACCCGTGAGCGTTTCCATTAAAATATACTGGCGGTAGGAATAAACTAAAATTAAAATTTTCAAGAACCTTGAAAGTTGAGTAACTTTATGTGCATTCACTATGAGAAGAAAAAACATTTTTTAATTATAGAAGCGTCACTTCGATGACAGCACTAATGAAATACCACCGCCTGGCTGTTCGCCTTTTACACTACCGTGCCCGACGACGAAATGCATGTGCTGCGCTCCGCGTCATCCATTGCCAGGAATACAGCCACCAATATGGGGATCTCCACATCCACCACGACCTCCACCACCCCCGCCATCATTTTGGGGACCTCCGCCCCTAGGGTCACCAAATTTGGGACCTTCGCCCCTAGGGCCATCAAATTTGGGACCTCCGCCCCTAGGGTCACCAAATTTGGGACCTCCGCCCCTAGGGTCACCAAATTTGGGACCTCCGCCCCTAGGGCCACCAAATTTGGGACCTCCGCCCATAGGGCCACCAATTTTGGGACCTCCGCCCCTAGGGCAAACAATTTTGGGACCTCCGCCCATAGGGCCACCAATTTTGGGACCTCCGCCCATAGGGCCACCAATTTTGGGACCTCCGCCCCTAGGGCCACCAATTTTGGGACCTCCGCCCATAGGGCCACCAATTTTGGGACCTCCGCCCCTAGGGCCACCAATTTTGGGACCTCCGCCCATAGGGCCACCAATTTTGGGACCTCCGCCCATAGGGCCACCTATTTGGGGACCTCCACCTCCATTGCCTCCAGTATGGGGACCTCCACTTCCACCACTACCACCGCCTCCACCTCCACCACCGCCACCACCACCACCACCGCCACCATTTTGGGGACCCCCACCCCTAGGGCCACCATTTTGGGGACCTCCGCCCCTAGGGCCACCAATTTTGGGACCTCCGCCCCTAGGGCCACCAATTTTGGGACCTCCGCCCCTAGGGCCACCTATTTGGGGACCACCGCCTCCATTACCTCCAGTATGGGGACCTCCACTTCCGCCACCACCACCACCGATTTGGGGTTCACCGGGATGGGGGACAGTTGGTGAAGGACCCCCACAACAGCAACAACAAAAGGCACCACAGCAGCAGCAGCAGCAGCAGCAGCAACAGCAAAAACAGCAGCAGCAATAATCTCAGTACATACTTGATTGTCACGTGAAGCTGTCCGCATTTATTTTGCTCACAAATGAACATTTCTTTGTACTTTTATCGTGATAAACGAGGTGAACGTTGGGCAATTTGCTCACATTGTACATGGACTCTTTTCTGGATTGTGCACACTAATTTAGAAGATATAAATATCAATGATATTCACTTCAATGCTCTAAAAAAAACTATAAGAAAATATTCACCGTTAGAAGACTTGCAGAAAGGATCGCAAAAATATGAGAGAATATTTTTTGCAAAGTTCTAACTTAACACATAACATCCGGTAAGAAAACATAACAACGAATTGCTCATATCGGCTCCTTTCGAGGAAGTTTTTATATTCTTAGGCATTACTATTTCCGTCTATAGTTTACGAAAATAAGTCTTGATTAAAAAAGATGCTGAGAAGATATTTTTTGAGACTCAATTCGTAATAAGTTGAGACGTGAGAATCTCAGAAAAAAAAAAGAATATTCGATGCATCATATGAATATCGAAAGCTTTAAAGTTTTTTCTTAACTTTAAAAGAGCGCATAGAAAAATGAGTAGCGGAAAATCTCTCTTAGAAATGCAAAAATAGAGAAAAATTCATCATCAAAATTACGCTCGCTTTGTTATTTCCATTTAGTAGAAAGATCACGAATTTCTGCTAGAAATAATTAGAAATGAATTTTTTTTTTCATTACACATAATTTTACTTATAATTTATTCGTATATTCTTTGTATTCTATATATTTGTTTACTCTCAGTCACTTTTGATATTATAAATCATTATCTAGTTATATGAAAGATATTCAAAAAGTTGCTAAAATTTTTATTGAATACAATACTTATTTATTCGAAAATAGCAAAGAAACGAAATGAGAATATAATATATCAGAAGTGGGAAGAAACTAATGAAAACGAAATGAGTGAACATTATCGTTGAGCTAGCGTTGTGATCACCTTCTCTATACGACCACTTCCAAGACACTCATCATTTAGGTAGAAGACACACGTCTGAAACTAATAGAAATAATAAATGGGATATAGAAATTTTTTTTTGCATTGACTCTAAGCAAACCAATGAATTTCGTTCTTCAATGAATTTCGAAATTTATTAGTATATTTTAGAAAACAAAATCTTTCTTACTGAAGATGAATAAAAATAAACTTTAAAAAAAATTCGACGAAACTTCTTTGCTAACTCTATATTTAATAATCTCTAAAAATTGTTTCAGCACGCTGGGAACAATAAATCAATAAAATTCCCACCTGTGCTAATTTATTTGAAACTGTAAGACAAATGCTGTGTAGCAACATATAAAATCCAGAAAACGGTGAGAACTCTATACCTATAAAACATTACCACTTGTCAGAATATTGTAGAATTATTGCTGCAATAGAAAATCCCTCCTCATATTTTTCTTAATTCTATAGGCCATCAGTTAAATTTATCGTGACATGAAAGCCCAACTTAGTTCAGGAAAAAATCGAAGCCGGAAAACTCGAATCGCCATGTCACTGATTATGCGAAGAGTTGATTATCATCGCAAGGGACCAAGAGATTAGAATGTCTGTTTCAAGCCCCAATATTTCTGGAAGATGGAACCACCTCAGAATACACGCACAGTAGGATGTTGCCGTTAGGGATCGGCAGCCTCCGCTCCAACCTAGCCACAATTGTTTTAAAGATGTAAACGAATACCTGGCCGGGAGCAGCAGCTCTAATCGGATTCTTCGGCACAACTTTAAGAAATCCATTCTCTAACCGACTTAAGACGCACTCAAAGGGCGGATGCGTCCTCTGACAACGGAAATCGACCACCACCGATTCTGAATTTAAGTACCACTTTTTTAAAGGCAAACAAGAAAAATATGGGTTCTGTGGAAGTATATTCACGATACTGAAAGAAAAAAGATTCCTAAGAATAACAGTGCATTTCCTTTCAATCATCCCATAAAGAGTTGAAAATTTAATTCCATACAGTCGGTGTTAGCTTTGAAACACAACTTCAGAATTGTATTTATTTATTTTTTTATTCAACTTCCTATATAAACAAACATATATTCAAGTATAAATGAAAAGTATAAGTCGTTTATAGAGGAATAGTAAAAGAAAATAAAAGAGAAATAACTTAAAGTTGCGCTCAACGGCTAATGTTACAAACCGCGTGAAGAAATTTAAGACGAAAAGCATAAGAAAAAAGCACCATGTCACACATATAAGAAACGCGAACAATGAAAACATGAGATCTGCTAGGAAACAAAATAAAAACGATTTAGGAGCCTTACAGGAAAACTTCATTAATATTTGCTCTTATGAATATTTTCGGCCAGAATATTTCGACATGCGTATAATGCTGCAAAGAAAACTCTATAAAACAATGTTTTTAGCATTCGTTTTCCTGCCTAGTTGAAAATTATATCTGCATCGCTCACGTTCAATGACCGCTGTTGAAGAATATGGAGATCGAGAGATCAAAAAAAGAAAGATACATTACCTTAGGATAGAGGATTAAGTGCTAAGATAGAGTTTAGTAAAAGCAATATGAGCAAAACACTTATCGACAATACGATGCAATGAAGTCTCAAAACCAGGTAAAGAGATCACCCGACGAGAAGGATTCCGGAATGGCAGACGAGGTGAAATGTTTTCGCATAGTCGACGTAAACATTATTTATTTCAAATTCTACATCTGCCAGGTAGAAATCTAAGGAAGCGAGGGTCTGCCAGGTGGAAATTCAATGTGAGCGAGAAATGAACTACTGTGTATGAATTTATCTAATAAATTATCTCTCATGATTATTTCACAAATGATGAATAGAGGAATTAAACTGAGTGGACGACAATTTTTTTTGGTAAAAGTGGTGGGCGCCTTTCTGAGAAAAGATGAGAGGAATATCCACTTCCATAACGATCCGAGAAAACAAGATTAGATATTGCAGAAGAGGATATTCACCATTCAATAGATAGAGAATCTGCCTTTAGATCCTCCTAAATTATAGCAGTGGAAGTGGAAAAACTATCTTTTACAGATGTTAACGAAACCATGTAAATAAAAAAAGGTGGAAAATAAATAACAATACGTGTAAAAAGAGTGACATGTGAGAAGAAAACACATTCTGCAATATCTAACTTACCAGACTCCATTAGCGGCGATTCAACAATCCATTCTGGCTCCGAAACGGCGAATTCGGTGGCGAATAAGACCGGATGCAGCGACCCTTCACACTAAAAAAACAGTCTCATCTCTTCATTACCCATAATAAGTTTAGATACATGCTATGGAAGATATGACCAGTACTTGTATAGGCTATAGACGTCGAGGTTTATACCTTATAGAGGTCATTTTATGACGTCTAAAGTGAGAAAAATATGCCGAAATAAATAGAAGAACTGTAAAGATGACACTCGAAGAAGAGATGAATAACTAGTCATGAATTTTATATTCAAAAACATAAATCAACATTCAGAACATAAACGAACATACAAAAATAAAAATAACTTCATTTTATTTCATTAAAATTAGAAAATGTGCAACATAAATGTCATCATCAAAGAATACGGGATGGCTGCACTTCGAATCACTATTAGGAAGTGCTAATGGTGTCAATCAAAAATATCTCCAAGAAATGTCGGCGTCATAAATCAAAGAATGCTTAAAAGTAGAGATAACCAATAACAAGGGAATGAGAAATCGAATCATTACAACTGCTCTTTTATACGCTCTATCGAAACAATAAAGATTCCGTAACTGATATAGATTCTAAATCACCAATTCCTCCACTCTGCTTGGAAATGGTCGTCATTTCATATCATTAGGTACGCTCACAAAACATTGCTCTCTGAAGATTATGTTTTGAACACAATTGTACAATTGTTTGAATGTGTAATATCGCAACGTTATATGAATATCATAATTGAGTTTGTAGAATAAATGAATTGCTTTGTGCAATGATGAAAAGTTCATAAAATAAGAATAGAATGAGACGACCGCACACAAAGTCAACAGGGCAATTACCTGAGAGAGAGAGACCACACACAAAGTCAACCAGGCAATTACTTGAGAAAGACGACCACACATAAAGTCAACAAGGCAATTACGTGAATTCTGTGCAAAATTATAAGAACACTAACCGCCCATACTGTTTGCGAAGCGAAATCCGTTGAAGCGACAAAGAAACCCAATGGTGATTGAATCATTTCGGGTGGTAGACGAATACGTTTACCAAGTGTAAAATGATGAATTCCACTATGTTCGCCAATTACTTTGCCCGTATCCACATTACGGATCAACCCATTGATCGGCTCTATATACTTAACATGCTCAATTAAGGATCTTAACAATAGCAATGTGACTACGACATTTTTTTGGGAAATTAACCATGATCTTTAAAAAAAAGATTTTTGAAATCAAGAGTTTTTGGGTAAAAAATAGTTACTCAGTGGGTCTCAGTGGGTAAAAAATAGTTACTCTGATAGATAAAACTTGATAAAAAAGCAGAAAAAAAAGGTGGAACATACAAGGCAATATTTTTTACGGAGGAACAACGAATTTTTCAGTGTGAGGAAGTGGATAGCAGTATTACGCATCACTTCATTGAAATTGGAACTTTTTCTTTGAAAATAAATATACAGATTTCGACCTCACAACCTCTTAGAGTATCCTATCGAACACGTTAACTTACAAACAGGAGAGAAGCGTGATATTTCGAATCAAATACGCCTTTAGTAAACTCTCTCCCCGCTGATACTGGCTCCAGCGAATCGTACACTATGCATGAAAAATTGTACTCCGATGATCACATTATTCACATAATCAACCGATAGGCTTCGTTTGAAGTCTAGAATTATTCATATATGAACTCTCCCAGTCTTCTTCTAAGAAAACCGAAAATTTAGATGCAGATTTCAAATTGAAGCTGCTCTTAGACACATGGACAAACAATGGAAGAAAAGGAATAATTGCGGTAAAGAAAGAATAAATTCTACCTGATCAAGAAATGAGTCGAAACTTTTCTTTTTCCCGATGAAACATACCCCCATACTCTGAAAAAAAAAAACATGCCAAAAATTATTCTCATGACGGTCTTATTGCTAGGGAAGATAGAAACATGAAAAAAAAAACTGAAATTCCGAAGCAAGATAAAAAATAGCCGTCAAAATGAAAGAATTTTTGCACTTCTTTATCAGATCAATCAAAAGAGATAGAATATCGAACTTCCCTTCCCGGTCAAGCTTAAGAAAACAGTAAAGGCTGTCAAATCAGTGCCCCTTAACTTCAAATAATTATCGAGGTTTCCCATAGAATTGTATAACATTAAAACATCAACAAAAGCCATTCAACCCGACAGTAATCTTAAAATTTTT
The DNA here is from genome assembly GCA_037389465.1 of Baylisascaris procyonis. Taxonomy (NCBI): domain Eukaryota; kingdom Metazoa; phylum Nematoda; class Chromadorea; order Rhabditida; family Ascarididae; genus Baylisascaris; species Baylisascaris procyonis. Next base: position 6,822,127 of record JAZARR010000146.1, read on the forward strand.
GTGTACATGAATAGCGCACCTCCGGTTTATTGAGCACTTCAATGAGATTAGCGTCAGCGGCAAGTTCTCGAACTTGTGGTTTTGTCATCGACCCCACTGGGAACATCGATCGTCGCAACTGCTTCTGCGTTAACGTCGAAAGAAAATATGTCTGATCCTTTAATGGATCAGCACTCATTAAGAGGCGCGCAACTAAACTTCCAAACTTCATCACAACAAACAGCAATCCCGCTCTCAAAAGTTTAGATTTAAAGGGGCATATAGCTGAGTAGCCGTGTTTGCATCTGCCACATCTATATTGATCCCTACCTTGACTTCAGGTTAGTGCGGTGCTAGCAGTTGCATAGTTTGAGTGCGAACTTATATGAACATTTCATCAACATGCATCCGCTTATGATAATGACTGATAAGATGTAACTTCAACTGGTTTCCATGTTGTTATAGTGGCCATCGCATTATAGCGCATAAGAATTAATGCAAAAATGGTTACTTAACGTATACGCTACATTGAGTGAAGCTATTCAATTGAATGAAAATCTGAAAGGATTGCAAGACATTAACAAAAAATAATGAAGACTCCTTGTTTTTGACAATTTCACAACATAACACCCACCGTTAGTCGTAGAACGTCGCTCGAGGAAATCACCAAGATTTGTTCTCGCAAAATGACCAGTGGCCACAGCATCAACATATAATTTCTGGAACGCATACCTATGAAGATGATCGAATTTAATTATACGATTACACATAACGTCCGAGACGATCGTCAATCCTTTGCGATAGTTTTCCAACATATTCCTTCAAATCGGCACATCAACATAATCGACGTATTTTTAGCAAACACCGTGCTTAATTGTAATAACTCTTACCTCTACCCATTGAGGTTCAATAGCACATATGTTTAGAAAATGATGCACTTCTTCGTGGCAACTCTTTCCCACTACTGGAGCAAGAATAAGGCATTTAGACAATTCTTTATTCATAAATTTGAAGAAAAAAATAATTCGTTTTCAAATAAGATCTGATTTTAATAGATAAAAGCAATGTTATGATGAAAATCATTTTGAACAACGTCATAAATGAGAAAGCTACGAGAGTTGCAGCATTCGCTATTGCTCAACATATTGATATTTGAAGACAATAATCGGAGCTTCTCGAGAAGGAAAAAGAAAACTACCTGACGAGTTATGAAAGCAGAGAGAAAATTCAGAGACGAAACTGTTCGAGTACTGAGACTTTTGAAAAGGGCAGAACTGAAGAAACTTACATGAACACGTCGCTCCAGTATTCGCGTGTAAAGTCGACAACATGGAACTCGATACCCAGGCGAACACAAACCTTTCGCGCATCCGCTTCATCCTTCGTTCGAGGACAATCATTCACACCTTCTTCCACACGATCCCAATTAACCTATAGTGACAAGCACTTAATTATTGGTGCACAGCGAGAACGTGAGGGGAGCAATTCTGTGGAATTAGAAGTATTCTTTCCAATGAAAACTTTCTGAGAAAATCTGGAAAATGTTCATACTGTGACCAACAACCGAGCTCGGTCAACAACTCTCTCGTCTCCTTGTCTCATTCCCCTCCCTTCTCACCCCCCCCTCCCCTTCCAAATTCTTCTAGATAACGCCAAATATTCCATCGTGTTCGGCAAATGGTTAATACGAGATGCGCTTTCACAGATCTTCCTATCTGTGTGCTAAATTAGGCAATATTTCCTTGAATCAAAAAAGATCATTATCAGTATTTCGATGGAATGTAACGGTATTAATTAGAAATATAATATTTTGAAGATCCTTTGAGCAGCAAATATAAACTGAAATTGACAATCAGTTCAAGGAAAATAAGGCGACTGACCATATAAACACCCACAACATCGAATCCATTTCGCTTTAATAACAGTGCAGCGACGGCGCTATCGATACCTCCCGACACTGCACAAGCGACCCGTCGAACTACAGACATCATAAAAACGTATCCATACCTCGTTAAGTACAAATCAGGCACATCTTTTGAAACTAGTTAGACATTTCTGCAGAGCAATAGAATTTTCAGAGAAAAGAAAATTTTTATATGAAGTTTAGGAGAGGAATTGTGAATAATAGAAACAAATTAAAGGATATCGCAATATATTTTTTGGCGGATATTAGTGCGCCTCATAAATATGAAAATCGACATTTATGAATGTCGTAACATTGATCAATGTTATCCGAAAAAAAGAAGTTTTTCAACTGAGTGAAATTACGATAAAATGATCGCATGACGCAGAATCAATTCGACTAGAATTGATAGCAATCTAATAACTTAAACAAATAAAGAAAATTCTCCTATTCAATAGCAGAACCGATATAAAGAGTCCTAAAAAGTTAGAAACTATTTGGAGTGTACAAACTGAGGCACGTCTAAATACAATGCGTTGCTTTGCAATTAAAAATATTTTGAATATTTCAGAAACAACTCCATCCACAATACTATGACTCATCGTGAATGGCATATCGTCAGGTAAATGTATCGGATTATCCAGAAAAGACGATGCACTCAATTAATCTGGGTGAAAGTTTACTCAATTAAAGGCAAAAAAAAAAGAAAGAAAAACAAGCAAGACAAACGATGGCACTAATAAACAATCCCAACAACAACAATAACAACAACAACAACAACAACAACAACAAAAAAAAAAACTTTCATCGGTTAGATAATCATAATAGTTGTACCATTCATTAAATGCTCAAATATTATCTTTAACTGATGAAAAACTAATTCATATTTATAAAAAAAAAAAAAAAACTGTTTGTAATTTTGTTCAGAGCGATAATAGATCTTAGATGTGTTCATGTCGGGAATTTGATTGCTTTTGATGATATTGCGTTCTATAAGCCGCAATGTTAGCAATAAAGAATTTGAAAGCATTTGTATATCTATTTCGAAAAATGTAAACATTCCATTTTTCGAAAAAATTTATATTTTATTTTGCACTCATAGTTCTTAAATAATCTCATGTTTTTAATTAATGGTGCATTTATGGGTTTAAATAATTCCACCATGAGTTGCCATTTTATCATACCTTTATATCCATATTTATATCCGATTATATCCATATTTAAGTGTCTATATAACTCCTGCTGTATTTATTATCCACATCATAAAAAATATCAATTGTTTGGTAAAAAGATAAATTCACCTTTATGGAGAGGAAACAGAGTTCGATAAAACTTGAAAGAAAAATTAAAAAAATCCAACAACATATTCTTAATTTCACAGAAATCTAGACTATACAAACAAATAAATAATATTTGAGATATTCAGAGAAGACCGCAGAAATTCTAAATGGAGATTATCGTGTCAACGCTGACTGGATATACAGAAAAATAAAATTGTGATGCTCGCAAATGGAACTTCTGATTTCCGATCAATAATAGGTGGACGAGGAGGAGGTACATCACGTTACGTATATGAAAGTGATAGTTCAGCAAGACTCCTCGTTCAACTGACCAATGATTTTTCTATGCACAAGCACTTACTATTCAACTAGAACCGCTTTAAAGTAACACCCAAAAACGATCTCTCTCCCACTTCGATCTACATAATCTGAAGAATGTGTGCGCTGAACGAGCAAGCAACTAGCTCATTTCGAGAAGAACACTTTTTCAGTAAAATAACCACTGTACAAGGCACGCAAATATTATAAAAAAGCAAGCAGATACTATAATCAAGCAGCAATTAAGCGATGAAGCTCACCTAAACAAACCAGCTTATATGTTCTCTTTGACTAGACAGTCATATTCGAAACACTGCTAAATGGCATGCTCACCAAGAAAATGCCGTATAAAGCATTGAAGAGTGAAAGCTTTCCTCATGAACTGTGAACAGCTCAATAATAGTGAAATATTGCTCATTTCCTTCGCAGTTCTTCCACTCTTAGAGGTGCTACCGCTTAGAGGTATCATTATCGGAATGGCTGCTTCCTTCTCTATGTCGCTCAACATGCCCTTCTGGCTTATGGCCTCCCTCTTCTTCTTCCTTGTTATCGGCTGACGACGATTCCTCATTCATCTGCAAAACAATCTTCCAAATGAGAACAGTAAGAGAGCGAAAAACTCCAGTCAATAACTACCAAGGAATCTATTCATTTCTGTCCAACGAGCTAAGCTATCCGTAATGAGCTATGCAGGACATCCTAATACCTCAACATAAAGGCTCAAGAGCTGTGTGCTTAATCTAAAAACTATGTACATTTCCCACTACTGAATAGACCCGAAATTACGCACATTAACACAATCCAGAAAGAGATTAAGTGAACATAGAATGCTTGTAATGGGAAATATGAATGTGATATCAAAGTAAGCTGTGATGGAAGAGTCTCATATTATCATTGTTTATAGATTGGTTTAATATGACTCAAACATAGCTTGGGTCAAACGTGATCACAGCAGCTATAACAGAATACATCATTAAGGTGGATAAATGAAAATACTTTCAAAACAATTCGAGATAAGGTGTTTACGACTTTAGGCCCTATGCTTTATCAGTAAGAAGCTATTGTAAAGTTGAAAATAAAAGGAAGAGGAGACAGACCGATCCGATTTCAGCGAGCCTTTCAGTAAGCCTTTTGCGCTCCAATTCCCTTTGTTCCTTGACTGCCTCCAAAAACAACTGCTGCTCTTTTTCGTCAAGCTGTAAAATATTACGATGGAAGCAGAGTTAGCAAGTGCAACATAAACCAAATTTCCCTAAAATTTCTCGGAGAAATATCCTAAACCTTCTTCAACAATTTCCTTCTCCCACCGCAAACCTCGAAAACAAAGCCGTTTCCTTATGTCTGAAACGGCACAGACTAGGCTGATTTAGGGCCTTATGGCTCATAAGCACCCTCGGAGGAGCAGAAGAGCGCCCCGAACTTCAACGGCAACACCTTGCTATTCAGATTCTCATGAGGATTTCAAGCCTTTTGAGGGTATGCGACACATGGAAGCTTTTAAACATAGCCATAGTAGCTAAGGCGTACGATGTCTACCATCGTACGCCATTTCACCTCGACGAAATGGCGTACGATGTTAGACAACAAAATAGACCGCATCTTTTGTCGGAATGCCATGCTCCGATGTCGTTTAATTTCTTTTCCATTTTATCAAACACAAAAAGAAGGTTCAAAACGATGTGCACATAAAGATAGATGACAAACCTTTTCGAAGGATTCCTTTGCACTCGAATTTTGCTCCAACATTTTTCTAAAATTCTCACGGAAACCATCCATCAATGACGCCTCATCCGAGTAACCATGCATTGCCTCTTGTAATGCTGCTAGATCTGCGATTCTGACAACCTTAAAATTTAAGTAAAATTTATTGACATATGTGTCCATGCTTTGTAAATTTATTTATAATGTATAACACAATTTATTTATAATCTATAACACTCCGAATTCGGAATCTTTCTTACAGTGTTTTCGTTAGCAGCAGCCCCAGACCTAAACAGTCGTACGACTTCACAGCACTTTACACTTCGGAGAAGCTCACTGCTGTGAAGCAACATCGAGCGAAACTTAAGAAGAAATTTTATGGTCATCGAGCAAATCGTCATGCACACACAACTTAGTTAAATACGATTACGATCGACAGGGATCGCTCTGAATAATAAAAAAATAAATAAATAAATAAAATGGCCTAATTATTCTATTCGACACTAAAAACGGTGACCTATTTAAGATAAGAAAGTAAAAGCAAAAGACGATTAATCCCAACAAGAGAACATTCTTTAAAAAAGAAATGAAGATGAAATCTAAAGAATTGACTGCAAAAACGAATTTAATGTCGTCTCCAATGACATGGGATGGTCAATAAATGAAATACAAGCCTACCTTTTGTTCATCTCTCCTCTCAAAAGGCCTGAAGTATTGCCACATCCGATCTAGTTTTTCTTCCTCCACTCTATGTACGGCCTGCAATTCAGTGTAAAAGCAATCAACGAACGATGAAGCCTGATAAAATTATGTGAAACAACGACTTGAGAAGATTTCTAATCGAAAGCCGACTGGTAACACAAAACGACTTTTACAGCATAACTGAAAAGGGAACATATTTTATGCGAACAGAAGTCTACAGAGAACATAAGATGCCATTTAACTGATCAAATTTAACAGAAGGAGTCCCATCCGAACAGTTGCCGGGATCGGTATTTATTTCATCGAAGTGGATACCAATATAATGCTGCTGCTCACATTTCTTAAAATCTGTGAATTTATCAAAAAGATCACAAAGTAATAGAAAATAATAACGGTGACAAATGATTATAACTGAAAGAGGCACGCTTCGGAATGCGAAAAATGAAGATACGCCATGAACTGGATGCCGGTTGTTTTTCTAAGTACAGAGTAACATACCGGATGTTCCTGAAGTACTTTTTCTGCTTCTGGCCGTTGTGGTCTCTTGAAGCCCGGGTTTCCTTGTAGTTCTAGTTTTGCTCGCATCACCTGCAATTACAATTACAAAACATCGAAATGTTCCACAAACTGTAAGACCACTCCATAAGATAGATAAGACCTCTATGAAGAGTTTTCGTATAGGAAACGCTTTTTGAAGGGTATTCAAAATTGAATGGAACAACATTAACTGAAAGTGGAAGAGGGGAGAGGTACCGATCTGGTTGGTTTTCGAAACTTCTATCACATTGTTGCAAGTCATATAAAACGATATGATCCTCTTTGCTTAGATAAAACCAAATAGAAGGAAGAACTCATCGATCACAGAAATTACGGAATGAGAAATAATTAAACATGAAAGAAAAAATTTATCTTAACGACTAACATTTCATAGCAGGGCAATTAAAAATTTTCAATAATTAATCTGCAACAATTCTCGACAAGAAAACAACCTCAAGCGCCTCTCGAAACATCAATTTTCCCTTCGGGATCTTTTCCTCAGGAGGTTCATAGAAACCGTATTCCCAAACCGGATCGTTGCGATGTAACCATTCGCTTTCCCAGGTAGGCAACGGTCTGCAGCATAATAAACATTAATTACATTCCAAGCATCTATTCAGCATATTTATGGATATTTTATCAACGGCTGATCTGTTTTTTTTTTAAATTAAACTATACTAAAAGTAGGTAGCAACATAATCATATCTAAATGTTAGAGAAAGCATATCATGAATTATTCATACTCGCAAGAATGGAGATGAATGAAGCAGCACCAAAAAATTTGAAAATTTTGCATATTAGGAGATCAAACGCACAAATCAAATGGAAGGGAATGTAAAAGTTATCAAAACATAGGATGAAATACGTTTCCTATTCAAATACACCACCAGGTGAGGTGTGAAATGAAATGGGGTGGAGTTGCTGTAGGGTGGAGTGAAATGGGGTGGAGTTGCTGTAGCGCCTGGCACGATGAGCCCAATATAGGTTCCACTCCTATTACATTCCCATAATGCATCTGCTGGGAATCCAGTTCCCACCATTTTAACGTCTGTTTTAGAGCATTCATAAATGTTTTAGAACATAAATTCATAAATGTTTTAACGTATTTCTACATAACATGCATAATAATTGAATGTGTTATAGCGACTCCCCTCCACTAGAAGTGCTTTTTTATGGTCTCTATATTTCGCACTCGAACTTCAGGTGATGTGTGCGATACGCAAGGACGACGATCGCATGATAAAAAGATATGCCAAACTATAACTATGACATCATAGACTTTGAAATGCTATTAATGAAGCATTGCTCATCACCACTCATAAATGAATGTGGAATCAATGCAAATAAAATTTGTAAAAGCAATCAACCTCGAAGATGTCCACCTCTCAACAGGTTCTGTTGAGCGAATTGAAAACTTATTCATATTTCCAATAAGCGTTTCGTGTTTCATCTCTAGATCCTAAAAAAAAACTTTCTTTTTTTTAAGCTGATGCACTTAGCAAATAATCATGAATGAAAATACGTCGGTTGAATATTTGCTTATGCAAATTTTCAATTCTTTGCTATTCAACAATATATTTCGAATATTCTATTTTCCTTTCTTCAATATATTTGGCACCATATATGTTAACAATTATCGCTTAGTTATGAAATTCACTCATCAACTCGTTGGTCATATTAAAATTTAGGTGAATTTTTTAAAGTCTTTGAACATAATTTCAACACGAATGTTTCCACTGTACGTATGAAAAAAAAAGGAGAAAGGAATTATAATTCGTTTTGATGCTTATACTTCATCATAATTGTATAAATTTTCACTTATAGAATTTACCTTTTTAATTTCGTCATTCATTTGTGCATTCTCGATATGTTTCTTCTCAGTTGGATGCCTTGGTGGTGGAATCTTCATCTGAAACACAAAATACAATCTCTATTCGGCAAATGTTTAATAATTCAAAACTCAATTCATTATCAACAAATGCGAAAAAAATAGTGGAAAGAAAGGACACATGGAAAGGTGGGGTAAAGTGGTGGGAGGGGGGACGGAGGTAGAGATAATATAATTCAACATATCAGTCATTTCGATAAATCATCTAAAACGAATCAAACATTGTTTGATTCTCAAATGAGAAAATTAAAAAAGAAAAAATTTGATGAAAATTCGATGAAAATTCAGCTCACCTTGCCATCGTCTATTTTCTCGACTTGTTTTACTGCTTTCTTCAAGTAATTATTTCGATTAACCGATCGACCTAACGCGCCAAATATCCTTTTCATAGTTTAAATTTGAGAATGGTTCGACGCACCAATAAAGCGAACGATTTGTCCTCACTCGAACGGTTGCCCACGGTAGCACCTCTTATATCGATTACTTCTGAAAAATACAACATATATATTTTAGAACGTTAACTGATTCGACGATGGAGAGCTATTTTAATTTTGCGAATTCGTTGCATAGGTCGATGTTGAACATTCAACAAGAACATATGGTTTTGATGCTTCAAAAAGCAGCAATAACGAAGAACCCACTTCTCTTTGCTGTACAATTTGCATTCAAACCTTGAATTTGCACGAACGCGGCACAAGCGTAAAAGCAGCTCAGCACTCACACATTCAACAGCACTTCAACGCTGTTGCAGTGTACGTGCCATCTTTTTCCACATAGGCTTTGTTTCGCCCATGCCCTAAGTAAACTGGCAAATGGAAATGTGCGATCCTGAACTTTCCGTCAGAAAATGCCCACCTTGAGGGGCTTTGCTTTATTTATTGGCGTAATACAAATTAGTGGTGAATAACTGTGATAGAGAAAGTTGCAGTGTGAATGACTGCGGTAAAAACGGACGAGCACCTTTATTGTGCAAATATTTGAAGTGTGCAAATTTAAAACACCGCATTTTTGGGCACAAGTTTGACAACGATGACCCATAAAAATTTCTATCCTATTTTCTAAAATTTTGGTGCATTGAAGTAGGGAGACGTCAAAAATTTATGATGATACGTGGGAAAAGGATCCGTAGAGGAGCCAGGTGAACAAACTCCAATCACCTCGACAATCAGTGTGCAAATAGCAACATTGATTTCAAGATTGAAGCGGCTCAACCACAGTTAAAAATACGAATTAAGCGCATTAACAGTAAGCAATGAAGGTGTTTCGTTAACGTTCAATATGTGTATGCTGCAAAGAATGGAAAATCCACACTGCAATTTTCAAACATCTTCAGCGATGTCCCGCAATCTAGGATGGAAATCAGAATCAGGTACAACATGAAGGTCAGGTTTATCATCTCTAGAGGAAACAACCTCACTTTAGTCTAACAAAACATTCACGTCTGAATTTGATATGAAGTACATGACATTTTTAAGGGAAATATTTAACTACCGTAATTTCGACCACTTGGCGAATGCATCAAAGTCCTCTTGCAGAATATGTCCTCTAATTTCAACGTGAACAGCAATGAGCTTCGTATTTATGGGTGATAAAACAGGACCCGAGATATTTCCTTGTGGGACGTCTCACTATGAAACGGATATGTGCTGGAAGTATCTAGCCACAATTCTTATTTTGAAGTTTCGCCTATATAAAAATAGCTCAACCCATTTCAGCAAAAAAAGAGCTGCTCATACATATTTTTTCCACTTCATGGGTGGTCTTTTGTGGAGACTATATCAAAAGCCTTAAGCATAATTAACATACGAAATCTTTCATATTCACTATACAAAAATACTTCAACCCACTTCAGCAAAAAAAAGCTGCTCACACATATTTTTTCCACTTCGTGGGTGGTCTTTTGTGGAGACTATATCAAAAGCCTTAAGCATAATTAACATACGAAATCTTTCATATTCACTATATAAAAATACTTCAACCCACTTCAGCAAAAAAAAGGCTGCTCACACATATTTTTTCCACTTCGTGGGTGGTCTTTTGTGGAGACTATATTAAAAGCCTTAAGCGTAATCTACATACGAAATCTTTCATATTGGCTATACAAAATACTTCAACCCACTTCAGCAAAAAAAAAGCTGCTCACACAAATTTTTTCCACTTCGTGGGTGGTCCTTTGTGGAGACTATATCAAAAGCCTTAAGCATAATTAACATACGAAATCTTTCATATTCACTACATAAAAATACTTCAACCCACTTCAGCAAAAAAAAAGCTGCTCACACATATTTTTTCCACTTCGTGGGTGGTCTTTTGTGGAGACTATATCAAAAGCCTTAAGCTTAATCAACATACGAAATCTTTCATATTCACTAAGTCGCTTAAACAAGAAATTAATTTTGTGATCATGGAAACCGAACTGTGCAATATTCGAAAGATCTTTTCGCATAAAATGATCTAATAACATAGCTCTGACGACTACCTCGAAAAATCTGCAAAAGAAGGATGTTAGATTAATCGGTCGATAGCATTTCATTGAAGGCAGATGGCTTCTTCAATAAAAATGAAATGAATACATATTTCCAGGATGGACGGAGAGATAGACACATGGAAAAATTATATTCAGCGACCATGAAATCGCTTTTGTGGTGGGTTTGAAAAACGGCGACACTATGCCGTAATGCCTTAAGAGTCAACCTTATGTGCGCTATTGCAATTATTCCTTCGCAATCGTCCATGTCACAGTCCTATATACCGTTAAAAAAGAAGGCTGCAGATGAAGCAATCTAGTATGTTACCTCGTGTGGAACCCTTTATCGACATATCGTTTATAAGAGAGACCCAAAAAACAGTCCCTCTCTAAGACGATGAAGCATCTGAATTTTTGACTGGGAAGATGCAGGAAATGTTGCCTTTTACCACTACTAATCTATATAAATAGCATATCTTTATTTTGCACTAAAGACTACGTTAGCTTACTCAGAAAGTGTGTGCCTCCGTTCAGTTTCCTAGCATTAAGTCATAACTATTGAAATATTCAATGCACACTTTCTATCTCTGGAAATCTTAGCAAAAACAGCCTTCCCTCGGATCAAGCACTTCCTGATACCGCGAAGGGCAAAGCTCACAGGGTCTCTATTCGAGGTGAGACAGTATTTATTTGTTCGAAATGGTACTGTGCGATGTCGACACGATCGAAAGCGGTGTACTTATTTTGAGACAGGGAGTGACAAGACACCATTTTCACTTCAAGGATATTCCAATGCTAGAACCACTGAATGCGGGAGCACAATGCTTGAACGGATGGGATGTGACCAAGCTGGCGCCCGACGGGGAATTGTGGTCTCGGCTGGTATGCCCCTCCTCTTCGCCACCCTCTTTCCATCAGCAAACTAGCTACTACAAAAATCACCGATATTGCTTCCGTTCCTAAAATTTCTTACAAGCAGAACTAGCTAAGCAATGACAGAATAAACAAGCCTACACAGAACTGTTTTAACAAGAAAATAAATCGAATAAGCCGCATATGTGAGCCTAAAATACATGGAATAGAAAAATAAAACCTCATTCCCTATTATCTCAATTAGAAACCTTGGCCCGAAAAGAGCTGTCCCTTCTCGAATAAAATCCAAGAGCTCATGAAAAATCGACCCTCTATCTTGAGCAGAATTGCTTTCTCTCCGTTACAATAAATGCCCCAGATTCTTTTTTTTTTCACTGAAGCATGCAGGAAGCATCCTACTTTGCCTCTGTCAGAAGCATTTCTCTCGCTATTCACAAAATTTTGCTTTTTCCGCAGTTTCCTACTATCAGGTCGTAACTGCTGTTGCATTTTACTTTACACTGCACTTCTGTACTCCGTGAAAGGAAACAGCCCTCGCCTCGAATATAGACTCTCACTTCCTTCGAATAGAGGCTTCTTCGAGCACAAAACAAGGTTCAATGGCTTAATCAAGATGGACGGTATCACACGAACCTTTAAAATGTAGCAGACCACCCACAACCTCCATGAAGAAGTGCTGAATGCATCCCCGCGAGGAGCGGTGGAAAATGGGTTTTTGAGAAATGCACGTACAACACCTTTCAACATGGCCCTCTGCGTACTAAACAGCGGATGCAGGTTACGTTATTCAAGCTCAAGCATTCCAAAAAAAAACAAGATTGCCAAAAAAGAATCTTCCGGCATAGCGATAAGCTGATGCTGTAAGGAGTGGGCAGCTGCTTGCAAAAGCATTGCGGTAAAACGCGGCAACCGTTTGACGGAGTCTATATCGCTTTACGGTTGAGAGAGAAATATAGGAGTCTGTGTGTGCTATAGATACGAAAGATCACTAATGACTCTTGGCTTGCAGACACTCTAACTTTCTTCAGTCTCCGAGTTTTGGGATGAGTTGAGTTAGCTGAGTTAGTAGGGTTACTTGAGTTAGTTGAGTTTGAGTTAGTTGAAATAACTGAGTTTGGGTTAGTTGAGTTAATCGAGTTAACTGAGTTTGAGTTTGAATTTGAGTTAGTTGAGTTTGAGTTTGAGTTTGAGTTTTCAGTTAGTCGAGCTTGAATTTAAGCTAGTTGAGTTTCAGTATGAGCTTAAGTTTGCGTTCGAGTTAGTTGAGTTAGTTGAGTATTAGTTGGTGGAGTTAGTTGAGTTTGAGTTAATTGAGTTAGTTTAGATAAGTTACTTTTGTCAAATTCCTCGAAAGCCATGAAATCGATGTCACTTGAAGCGTATCCTCCATTACTCTAAGCACGCTTAAATATCTCATACGGCTGACAATGGATCTACACATGAATGAATGTTCGTATGTTGTTGAGCACTGTGCATAGAGGCTGCAGTGCAAAATTGCGACGATTTTCTATTTCCCTCAATGGGCATTATTTTCAGAGCCAATAACCGGCTTTCACAACTCAATCGATATGACGAGTATGGCAAATTTAGGTCAATTTCGAGTGATTTCATTGCGAGCATGTGCCTAATACCCGTTTTTCAGCAACTGGTCCATTGGTAGAGCGATACGTTTCCTGTATATGTGAAATGACCCTTTCAAATGAGCATTTCGCTTTCGTTAGTTCTCTTTATTCTCACAAATAATAATCTCGTTTTCTTCTCTTTAGCTTTTATAAAGTATGCACGTTCTACTGTACTCTCTGCTATTATTAATAATAAAAGGGTATTGTTTATATTAGAATTGGAATAATTTTGCATTTTTTTTTTCATTTAAATACAACAAGAGCGAATATAAATGCAAGTTTCGAATATAAATACGAGTTTCCATTATTTCTACGTTATTATAGCGGCTCTCCCTTTGCGTTATTCCAAAACGATCGCAATTTTTTAAGAAAAAAAAGCACATTGTAAGCCACTATCAATCGCATACTTGAACTGAAGAAGCAAATGGCATATCTCTGACAATTCTTCACAAATGCTGCTGAAATCTTAACCTCAGTGGATGATTGTCAGCTTCGAAGCGACAGCGCTATAGTAGTTAAATATGCACCTTTTTTTTGCTCATCCGAGGGAATTTTTTCCCTATTCCATTTGAATTTGGCATCTGAAGAAAACAGCTTAGATTTTGAAAATGCTTCGTTCGAAGTTTGTAACCTTCAGATTCTTCTCACAAGTTTTTAAGTTGAAGTGGTAACACTACGCGAATGATCAATGCAATTTTGTTCAGTGCCTACATATATAAAGCCGCAGTTCGTATACTTTTCGACCAGTCGAAGCATAAAGAGTGTGGCATTACAGCTGTAGATAGCGAGATAGCGAGATATGATCATAGTAAAGCGGGTATATTTTGTTGCACATCACAAAGCTTTCGTATATACATATAGTCGCATCAATAAATACTCATTACTGATGCTCAGCAACTCATTCGCGTAGTTTAAATGGAAATACTCTATGCTAGATGAATAGATCAGCAGTTAGCGCTATGAACGCATTGTCTTTCAATTTGAGAAGGAATGTATCAGTAACTCGTGAATAACTAGAGTGCAGATACATTTGCGTTCCAATGAATGAACTCATCTTGTCCGGTCACTAATGTGGGTGAGCGCACAAACTGAGCGACAAATTTAGAGTGGGCACCAAACGGCTCCTTGACTGCCTCTTCGTTCGTATCATCATTTCTCATCCAAATGCGATTCACCTCGCACGCCAAATTTCCGCAATCGCAAATCATCCAACTCAAGTTGACACGAATTTCGCACCTCTTCTTGCCATTTTATTATAGATTTTTATTGTTGTTATTCAGTGGTCATGTAACTCATAACTGCAATATTGTTCGTTCATAGGATTTTTGCTCACTTAATCTCATAGTTAAGGTGATGAGCCTCGGTTTTTACAGCCTCTTTGCAGATAGAAATATTTTGAATAGAAGAGATTTAACCTTCTATTTTCCCTTATTTTTGAGAAGATTTCTATTCAAAGTAATATGATATATGTCGAGAAGTAATTCTTATGCCTTAGTCGTCACTTCAAGAGCATATGAAAATGAATATTCGAAGATAATGTCTTCGTTTAGCTCATTGGACAATAAAATATTTCTTACTGTTGTCTAATTGTAAAGTTCAAATATGGCACCATCTGACCTCTTTTATGCATTAGTGCTTGAACGCGTTCATGATAAAAGTTGCTATGTACATATTAGCGTGTATTTATGTCTCTATATTTAGCTATTGCATACTTTAATCTATATTCTTTGTACACAAAACCCAATTCATTTTAAAATTTCAAGGCCGGAAGTAGTGACGCTATATGATTTTTCATATTGTAATGCATTGCGTCATTGAGATTTCTGACCAAAATAAAGTACATTTGCTGCTAATTTTCACTGCGAAATTTTCCAGCACATTTGCATCGTTATCGACAAATGCGAGCAAGGATATTCGCGGCTAAATGTCATATATATATAGTTTACTCTGTAGTATAAATTGCTGGCAATTTGCGTAATTTGTGGCGCTGATAGATATGCATACATACATGCAGACATGACGATGCAATAATAGACGCTCACAAAACTTGTAAAACAACAAAAAAACGAAAATTGCTTGACAATTCATGAGCGATACAAATTATGATGCTCGGTCTGTGATTAATCATGCGCATTAGTCATCCTTAGTTTCTCATCACCGACTGTCATCCGCAATGGGGACAATTTATTATTTTCTACGAAATTTGATAAATACGAATGCCGGAATAGATATGAAATAAGTTTAAGATTGAAATGCTTGTTTTTATTGGCGTAACATCGGCGCAATTTGACGCTCTTAATGGGAGCAGTTGATTTGCTCTTTTTTTGCGCTAATTTTAGTGCCGATCATTTCCTGATCTATGTTCTTCGAATCGGTAAAGAAAGATTCGCTACTATTTCACCAACGAGCGAAGATTCTATTGGCGCCATATAGCGCAAACGTTCATATATCTATCTTATGCTCCATTTTTGCACTTCATTTTTCATTTACACAGCAATGTACGCTTGGTTTTAATATTGCTGCAATGTTGCGACTCTAGATGTACAAATTTGTGATAACAGTTTTTCATTGATAATTTATTGTATCAGTTTTTAAATTCGACTTTCTAATCTTTTAGCTCATTATTTTACTTTGAATATAATAATTTGTTTAGAAATATTTCATTGCTTGAATATAGCTTCGTTAAAACAATAATCAACTCTGAGCATAGATAGAATTTCGAATATTGCAGATGCATTGCCTTTAAAATTTTTTTCTGAGATCTTCCCTCTAAAAAGCGGCTGGATTACACCGGTTTCCAAGCGAATTTAAACGGAAATGATGTACACTGGCTGCACGAAATCCTTCAACGTACTTAGCCATAGCAAACTGTCGAAAAGGTAAAAGGTATAGTGGGACCACAACTAAATTGGGTCCGCTCCTTGTAGAGAAAACATTTATAGTGATGGTGGGTTATCCACTACTGACAAGGTATGCTACCAACAGTGGCGTTTCACAGAGCAGTGCACTAGAATCCATCTTGTTTTATATGAGAGATCTGAGGCTAAAACTGTTTCATTCAATTTTGCGATCACCTTTCCCATGTCTACCAATTAGTTATATCCCTAGGAAATAGAACGATATCATATATGGAAAAAAGTTTGCGCGGAAGGATACAGTTGCACGAAGAGAGGATTGTCAACAACAGTCTTGAGAAGTCTAGCAACTGTAACGGAAGCAGAGTAAAACGATGTCATTTAATGTTGTTTTTCATACACTACATGGAGGAAAATGATTATTTCGTGTTTAAAAGGCGCATGCTGCATGTAAGAAAAGATGATTTACTATTTAGAGTGGAAATTATTTTGCATAGACACTTAGTTGCATATGTAAGAAATAATCTGCATTGAAGAAATATTATATTCATAGAAGAAAAGTCGCAGCCAAGTTCCAATTTTTTGATAGATCCATACTTTCCCTTCTTTTTGATTTCAACATTGCTTCATATTTGGTAATTATTTCCAATGTAAATTTCGCATTTTGTAGTGTGAATATTTTCTTAAATCACACATCGCCTATTAGGCTATTAATATGAGGGGAGGATGTCGAAGTGTGAAAAAGAATGGAATTTATGACACTTAGAAGGCTTTGATATGATTGATGTGACTAGTGGAAGAATTCATCTATGACCACGCTTCATCAGACAGCGATAACGAGTTCTACGTTATGAGGAGTGACCCTAATCGTGGCCCCGCTCCTTTTATCACTTTTAGCGTTACGGTTTACAACAATAAACCTATTTATACGCATGCATGATATGTAGTTTTCGGCTCTTTTCATTCAATCCCATGTGCATCTATCTATTTGTACGTCGTTACGACACGATATTTCGTTAACGTTCAGATATATATATATATATATATATATATATATATATATATATATATATATATATATATATATATATATATATATATATATATATATATATATATATATATATATATATATATATATATATAACAACGAATATAAAATATGGGAAAAACAGTTTTTCGCACATTTTATATTCGTTGTTTCTCCCATCGTACTACGTATTTCTTTTCTTATACTTACTATCCATTCCGTTACCAGTACATAACAACAATATTTTCCATTCATTTATGAGAATGAATGCTGTTAAGAAAAGTGATTACATACTTTTCGCTCATCAAACAATTTTTTTAAAGCTGTTAACCTTGCTAGCACTCTATACATATTTATGAGAAAGTTTTGTGACTACTGCAATATTAGAGTAAAACTTATGTGGTAGAATTTTCTGCCGTCTTCCAATTTACTTCTCACTATGCAAAATTCGCTTGATCTCTTGAATTTAGTATGCTTGGCAAAAAAAGCAAAGTTGTAATGGGACTGAAACTCAAACTCACAAAGCAGAAAATTTAGTGCATTATAAAACGGCAAGGTTAAGAGCCAAAGTTTTTAATCCCACTTTAGAAGGGATCCTTGAGCATCCAGATGTGATTCGTCAGTATCTCACTGCGCGTGAAGAAACCTTCGTACGCGTTCTTTTTTTTGCTGTTTATAAAATTCGTGAGCATTCAGACCGGAAAATTTGTTTATTCACCGCAGGATGAAAAGCGTATTCGTGTAGAAAGTTACCTGCAGATTCTCGTATGATGGCTTTATTCATCGTAGTTTGTTTTGTGAAGGATTCATTATGGATATGACTTTCGTATTGAATTTAGCGGCTTATTTTATTGCTCACAATTTATTTGCATGAGATAAGAGAATGTTGAGCAAAAGCTATGCTATTTTTATCTTTAAATCAGTGGATTTCAGCCGAATGGGACTAACATCTGCGGAGCCGCTGATTCGTCGCTTCTTTGAGTGGTACGGCGAGGTGAGCTATGAAAGGAGATGGAGCCTATTTCTCACACCTCTTATTCTAACTCCGTTGCTCTCAGTTGGATTTTTTCGATTAAACTCTCTACGAATCGATGATCCATCATACGTGTTCACTCCTCGTAATGCAAGGCACGAAACTTTCTAAAATTTTATCCTTTTTATAAGCCCCAAAACTACAATAGTAAAAGGAGTACTTTAAATTGTAGTTGCTTGAAGTAAAGTGGTCCTAGATAAAATATGCAGCTTTTTTTTGTTGGTAAGTGAATGTGGAGATAAACTATCGTCAGTCAAATTCGGAGGTAGCGCGTTTTTGCTGCCGAATTCGCGCCAATGGTCGCTAAGGCCTGTGAAATCCCATGATGCTTCTATCACACTTATCACAATTATCATATCATCGGCATTGCCCCGGCAAATACAATAACTGGCCGATGACCTATTTCTGTTTATCCGTGTTTTAAAACTATGCGGTTTGCGCTCTTTTTTTGAATTATCAGTGCTTTAAGTTTTTCCGAGAAACTTCTTTACGATCTTATTTCATATCAAATCTTCAAAATTCCGAAATTTGTGGTTAGCTGCTCTCCGGTGAAGGAGAGGGGGGGGAGAGAGAGGGTCATGAAATTAATTTTATGTGATTCGAGTTCCTTTTCTCTGAGTCAAGGGAAGCATTTTATGTGATTGCTTTGCTTAGAGTTAGCAGAAGGAATTTTGACAAACAAAATCTATGGGTAGAAATTTCTCGAGCTTGTTTCCACGAGTTCAGTTCTAAGTCATTTCAAAACATCGAATTCAACGTTCATATACAAGGAAATTTTTGCGCAGAACATTGAGTGCTATCATTGCTGACAGCTTCAGCTCTTTGCATATTCTTCCTTAATGCTGTAACGTTTAGGTGGCGACACGAGTTTAATGTTTTCTCCACTATATGGCCATTAAACGAAAATCGCTTTTTGCCGGGCAAATCTTTCGAGACGAAACGTTTTGTCAATATTGTTGTGAAAGCGAAAGATGGTGGAGATATTCTTCGTGAAAGTGTTCTCGAGGAAATTGAACTGCTCAATCAGTGGATTATGTATAATATAACTATACCCACCTTGGATGGAAAGTTTCATCTTTCATATCAGGTATTCATTCATTGATCACAAATCTGTAGTATTTATTCATCGATGCAATTGGCACATTTTATGTATATATGCTGTTTTAGGAAAAATTGATCTTTTTAGTTTATGCTAATGGCGCTTTAACCTTTTCTTTTCGAAATTCTTATATTTATTTATTCTGTTAAGCAGTCATTGACGATTTGAAGATACGATCTAAGTAAAGCGATGCGATGCAGTTGAAATGATTTGCGCTTATATTTGATGCATTTTTTTAAAATATAAGAAACTCTGTCATTACAGTTTTTTTTCCATTTGCATAAAACAACTCATGTTGTATTAAATAAATCGTGCTATACGTTATCATTAACTGATAAACTCGTCATTTCATTAGAAACGTGAATAAGTTGCATGCTAATTGCAATACATACAGTAAAACTTCCCATTCTGATGGTCACTTTTTCTGCGCGCGCGAATTTGCATATGAAAAATACATTATGGCGGCACCATTTTATATATATATATATATATATATTTATTTATTTATTTATACATAATTGAGTGCATTTTGTATGCTCGAGTCACCTTTTACTACATGTTGAATTAAAAAGGCAATCTTTTATAAAAGAATTATGCAAGCGTCAAAATATGAATACATCATTACGTCCGTCCCCTTATTTTTTAGAAATTTTTAAAATACTAGTTAAGCTGATGATCAAAAGCACATATAGTGCTAGCCTCTCTGTATGTTTTTTTTTCCCTTTCATGGAACTCAGCTCTTAGCTACCTTGTTTAGCAAAATGAAGGAAGAATCTCTGCCTCATTTACACGGTTGCTAAACTTTTTCAACATCGTTGCCAAAATCTAGTTATTCAGTTATGCAATAAAAGAATACTTATTTGAGGATCTCTGCCTCAATTATGAGTGGGTCTGCGGCGGAAATGAACACATTCTTATGTTAAGAGAGCGGGTACGTGTCGGCCATTTCATCGACCTCACATATCCAAAAGGTGGAAATAAGGTTAGTAAGCGTTTTATCCAAACACCAGTTTTTTTTACGAATTTGCCTTCTGCAAGAGTTGCCCATAGAGTGCAGAAGTAATTGCTGTTAATGAATGCTTTCGAAAAAGTGAGCCCGTTTTTCATAAACGAATTTTTGAAAAAAAATTTCCATTTTATATTTTCAGGACACGCCGGTTTATTTGGGTTCCACTCTTGGTGACGTAACACTGAATGAAACTAATGGTACTCTCAGGACAGCAAAAATTACCCAACTTTTTTATTTTCTTAAGCAAGAGCCAGAAATTATACGGCAATATTCTTCTGAGTTCTCTTATGCAGTCGAAAAATTCCTACTGAAACGATTTGAGAGCAATATTATCGTCTTATCTTTTGCTCACTACCAATCACTTCAGGTAAGATCCGCCATTTCTTACAAATGCGCATAATGATGCAATAAAGAAGCAATTGTGAAACCGTTGCGACCCAATGGAGAATCTAAAAAGATCTGATTTCTTCTTTTTTTTCTCTCATTAGAAAATTTCGTCTATAGAAAATGTGCGTTTTCTTGCGAAAAAGTTATCTTTTTTTTTTCATTAAAAGGATTTAATTAATGGAATCTTTTATGTGGAATATTCTTAACCTATTCATCAATTCACATTATTTATGGGAAACTAGATAATTTTCTAGGAAATCAATTTTTAATTTGTGTTTTTTTCCTTTTTCGAAAGAATTTGATGAAGTGAAGAAAAAATTGATATAATTTTTTATAAGTAGGAGAACTCACAATTCATAGTTTCTCATTTGTAGAGAATTCACGCTGCTTTCATAGTTCGATAAGGAAAAAATTTTACATTTATATAAATATTCATTGCCAATTTTTGAATGATGTTAATTTTTATGTGAATAATGCTAATGTTACATATTCTCATTAAAGGATGGACTAGAAGAGAACGCAAAACATTTCAAGCCGAATTTTATTGTTAGCTTCACTGCTCTATCAATATACGCAATTGCGTTTTCGTTCGTATTTCATCGAAAGCCAAAGAAAGGCATCGATTGGATTCGTAGTAAGCCGTATGTGGCATGTGCAGGTTGGTTATATATTTTAATATCAGGAAAACATGTTTTTATGCGATGTATATCTTGGTTGAAATAAATTTTTTTATAGCGTAGAGGCAACAAATCTTGGAAGGATGAGGAAGGGGAGGAAGGGGTTGCAGAATGCTTCATTAACGGTTAAGTGGTCATTAATGTTCTCAAGAATTTCCGATAAAAGCTAAATGATTTAACTTGATCGTGATTGAATCGTTTAGTTCGTTTCAAAGTCGCAATAACGCAGCGTCCATACAGTAAAATTTTCTCTCTCTCGCTTTTAAACACTCGTAAAAATGACCCACCAAAGGGGTGAAAGAAAGGTAATCTAAGAAATTTGTATGCTTCCACAATTTTTTTTTCTATCCTGCTGACTAAACGGCTGTATCTCTTACGTTCATTAAGCAATGAAAAAACGATTTAACACAGTGATTTTCATATATCTTCGACGATGACAAAAAAAACAAACAAACAAACAAACAATTGCTGATAATTTTCAGGCCTCCTTACAACGCTATTATCAATCTGCAGTGGTTTCGGTTCGATGCTTCTATTTGGAGTTCATTATAACGTTATCAATACTATTATTCCTTTTCTTATTATCGGTTAGATTATTGCAATACTTTTCGCTTTTTTGCAATCTTTTCATGTATTATATTGCAAGATCGCTCCTGTGTTTATGTTTCCTTATATCCTTGTCGGTTTTTCCGAAGCTTTCGACCACTCAGATTGTGGCAACAAAGATTGATGAATATATTTTGCCCAATGTTAGTTCAGTTGCTTGGGATATTATTAGCAAGATGTCGTTAAATGAATAATATTCATGATCGGAGTTCGTAGTGGGTTTCAGAGCAAATAAAATGCATTATAAGAGTGCATAAAACATTTTTTCTTAGGCTTTAGATATATTTTGTTTTTGGATAATTCAGTCATTCTCTGAGTTCACTATCAAATGGCGTATCGAAAAAAAACGGAAAAATCGCCATTAAAAAAGGATGTCATATGACTACGATTTTATGATTACGTTGGAAATGTGTGGAAAATTCGAACAATTCTTCACGAAATAAAGAGATATCTTTCAGCAATTGGAATCGACGATATGTTTATTATGAATGCATGTTGGGATCGAACTGATCCTTCACATACCGTTGCTCAAAGGTTAATTTCTTAATGACTATGAAGATATCATCGTCGACTATTATTACATTTTTAATTTCATTCTTATCATAGTGACAATTGCCATCAATAAATCTACACTTTTTTCGGTTCTAATTCTATGACGTTTTGAATAAGCAATCTGTCTATAACCCGAATAAATTGAAAGATTTCTCAAAAATGAACGCTACCCGTTGAAAGTTATTTTTGAGACAAATCGTTGGAACTTTGAATTTATAGTAGATAATATTCTATTATTGTTTAATTCTAGGGAAATTGAGCGAAAGCAAAAGCAGATTAGTTTTTGGAAAACGTTGATCATTACTGAGGAAATCAGTTTTCATAAACTAAAAAGGCAAATTTTTTGAATGTTGTATATTATTTTTTTTCGGATTACCACGAGTTTTTATAGGCACTTTGTATGGAGCTTTCAGCATTGCTAACGTTCATTTTGGATTAGCTCCTCTTTATTGCAAAAGTACACTGATTACACCAGTTAGTGAAAAGTGTACTAGTTAGAGTATACTGGCTCATTTATCACCATCTTCCGAGTATCATAGAATTTTTCCCTCGTAGATATGATTTCTCATGATTTCTTCCCTTATTTATCCAGCAATTTAAATGACGAATTCTTATACTAATCAGCCGTTAAAGAGCATAATGATAACCGTAAAGCCATTTCAGGATGTCGGAGATGATGGCACATGCCGGTGTAGCAGTTTCTATAACAAACATTACCGACATACTATCGTTTGCGATCGGTTGTATTACCGAATTACCTGGAATTGAACTTTTTTGCAGTTATGCTTGTGTTACGGTTACGTTCTGTTACATCTACCAGGTGCTCAAAAAATTTTATCTTCCTCTTATTGTTGACGCAGTCGCCGATAACTGTTTAACGCTAGCTAAATATGTTCTATCACCTTATCGTTGCATACAAATAGATCCCAAAAAAACTTTTATATCAATACAATAGTTTGAATACGATTAGCTATATTAGAGAATTTTCTGGAAAATATTTACTCACTTTTTGTATATTTAGGACGATTCAAATTACGCATTTCTTTGCATTTCTTATAGAACAAATATCAGAGGTTTATATCTGAAATCTTTTAAACTATGCGCTTATTTATATACTTGCAAACATGTTTGAAATTTTTGTTCAGTAGATAAATGTGCACTCTTTCTATTCCTTTTTCTGCAAATTCGCTTATAATTGCTTCTAACGTTTCTAAAGAACGCTCCACAGTTCTCACTTTCGAATGTGATCGATGTTTCAGCGGGAATGAAATCAACGCTTGAAGATCAAATTAGCCACATGATATATCATTTTCTATTGGCATTTCTTAAAAATTGATAACAGACAAAGGGAAATTCTGCAAATAGATCTTTGAACGAATTTCTGAATTTAGTGAATTTCCAGCCTAAATTAAAATATCGTCTTCTAGCTCAAAACTCAAAGAAGCGAAATAATATGTAATTTACTCGTTTCAAAATGTAACCAACATGAATAAATTTTCAGTTGACATTCTTTACGGGATTTCTTGCACTAATGGGTGATGCCGAAAAAAATGGCCGTCATTGTGTTTTCTTTTATCGTCTCGACATCCCGAACAAAAATTACTGCGAGGAAAAAAAGGCAATCGAATCGCCACTGCCGACTACATATTTACCAGGACAACTCTCACAGCCACAAAATTTACCTCCAACATGGTTTGTAGTTTAACTTCTAATGAGTTTTCATTGATTTATGCAGCAAGAGAAAAAAAATTTTATGAAAATTTAAATTTGATCATAAAATATTTTATTACCATTGACAATTTTTACTAACTATATCGGTTGTATAATTCAATTTGCGTATTTTGCTTTACAAGGAATCTTTTTTCTTACGGATATCAGAGAAGGGTGTATAACTTTTGAGAAAATGATACGATAGCGTCGCATATAAAGGTTTTCACATCTGCTTACGCAAAAAAAGACGATAAAACCTATTATTGGGTTTCCTCTTGCAACTTAACCGAAGAAACTTCATGCACGGAATGACATTTGGAATCATAAAGTGGCTGGATTACATCTTCGATGTATGTATTCGTTAGTTTTGTAAGTGATATTTTATAAGGGTCAGAAAATGCTGTGCCACGGTTATTGATGTGAAGTGTTGACGAGTGCATTGTAATTGCGGCACGCAAACACTTCATATAACATACAATGCACGCTGTCATACCATACTAAATTCGACGTTCTGATATTTTAACACTCATTTTATATAAGAAATCACTTAATTAATACCACACTGAACATAACACTATATAAGTCTCTACGCTTAATTTAATAAAAATTAAACTTTAAGCATCACTTAATTAACAGTTTTATGTCAATCATTTAATTACACGTAACATATATTATGAGTACGCCTGAAATACTTGGAAAACGCGCTAATATGGACATCCAGAAAATCGAACTAACATAAAACATTTGAGAGAAACATAGCCAGCACCAACAAGGTTGAAGCCAATACATAAAGTGATAATGAAATAGCTTGAAAATTCGCGTTAAAGCGAAACAATTCTGAAACCGCATCAAGTGAGGCAGAAGCATTTGGGAGGTTGCACGATATGATATGACAAGAGGCTATTCAATATCGATGTAAACAATGTAAGAGAGGCAATGTTGCTGATAGTTGATGGCAGGGTATTCGGAATAGAAATGATACGGCCGTCATCGTATGGCCATTAATGTGCAAACAAACTGAAAAGTACTTTCAAAATTAATTTTAGTCGCAGAATCTTGTTCGAGACTACGAACATACAGGTGCTTATAAGCATAATAGGGTGCTAATAGCTGAACAACGTCGTCCGGATAAATTGGTTGAATAGCACCTGTTAATAATGTTGATTAACGATATGAAGCGAAACATGGTCGAATATGCAGGTTCGAATTGCCACTTAGTATGCAAATGAGTGACCTTCTGTGTATAAAGGCGTAAGGGACTAGGAAATAAATCTTTAAAACTTTTTGGAGAGCTGTGTCGAAGCAGAAGGAGCTGCACGCGGTTAATGCCTTCCGTATGCACAATGCATGGTGCCATCGCACCAATACCGCGCATTCGTATGAGGCATTCGATTATTCAGCAAGATATGATCAGATATGATCATACACCCCAACACCTCGAATGGAACCCCATTTGATAACCATCATCATCCCTGGATAAATTTTCTTGCGAAAAACATCCTTACATCAGCAAATCGTGAATGAATCCAAATTTTCTCGTAAAACTAAGGGGTAAAATTTCGGGAACACATGACCCCTCTTCGACAAAAATAGAGGGCCTTAATTCTAAAAAGGCTACTCTGGAAATATCGAGTAATTTATGTCCCGCCGATCTTATCCGAGATAATGTGGTACCTATGGCCACAAGTGTTTTAATTTTCCAAAGTTAAACGTCATCTTTGAAATGAAGGTGGGCTAATGGATTGACAATTTATCGACAAAATATCAGGCAATAAGGTAATGAAATTTCGCTACACACGCCTATAAGCACGGTGTTGACAATATTACTTTCAAGGTTGTTGCAAAAATGGAAGCGTTCGGTTTCCTCACCAAATCATTGTCCAATAGTTCATGCACTTTGACACTAACCGTGTGTTGCCTAACTCATTTAGGCTATACAAATTTTAAGTTAACCACTCGTTGCAGTGAAGACAGTCAACTTAAGATGGTGCACAATATCTCCATTACGACTCACTCCATGAAAACGAAGCATCCTCAAAATGGAATCTTTTCGGCGATAACACTCAAGAAAAATGGTTAGATTCGTTTCTTTCAAATGTTGTATTGCGTTCTTTCATCTAAACTTCATAGAATCTCAATCGTACAATTTTCGCATTCTAGCAACTGAGTTCAGCGTTTAATTGCCTAATTTCTAGTATCTTCAAAAGATTCCGCAGCGCTTGCCGGTCTAGTATATTATAAGTTAAAATGGCATATTACTGCTGCCTTTGTGCCCACAAATTCTCCTTGTTTCCGAGTTAGCAGAAGGATTCTGCAGAACTTGTCAACCAAGAACCCGCAGAAAAGCGCACGTCGTCACTTGCAACCCTAAGAAGTTTTCACTTCGATTAAATGCGGCGATAGACGCTCATTTGAAGGAAATTAGCAAAGAAAGAGAGCCGACTGAGACAATTATGACCTGCATTTTAGCTTATCGCTTCAGTTTTCTTCAGTAATTTACGATTGTGGATTTTTTTTTTGTTCCCGAATCGTATTGCTGCCCACTATTGCATAAAATTTCGTATATCTTAACCTTCCACGGGAGATATAGACAACTCGTATAACGTCTTATGAGAAGAAAGCATCTGCACTATAACGCTTCAGGTATGAGCGAGTTAGCGGTGAAAACCGACGGAGAGCAATTACGGATGATACGACGGTTTTTCAGTCGCATCTATGGACCTTTTATCGTTAAGAACGAAATCCGCGCATTTGCAGTATTATCCTATGTTATCTTTCTCGTGTTCGCAATTGTCGGCTGCGTGAATTTTAAGGTAATCCAGTCTCTGTTATTTTCTCCCTTAAGGATCTAAGGTAGAAGTTGCCATTAGCATTCAGATCAAAGTGTATTTAATGAGTTCTCATACTTGAAAATTATTCGTCGTTAAGCGTTCATTGCGTTATTTTATGATCTATTAGAACATGAAGCAATGGATTTATGTATCTTAAGAAGGATTCTATTGGCTAGCCTAATTAACTTTCAAGCATTGGTGCCATAGAGATGAGCTATGTTGCGCTCATAAGTCCGACGATCTTTGTGGTATGGTCATTACAATTTCTGCAGTTGTGCGTTAAATTTCCTGCCTGAGAGCCGAGAAATATGCATATATGCAACAAACGTACTAAACTTTCTAAAATTAAGAACTATATAAGATGAGTGTTGAAAACAAACAGCGAGTGTCGCGGATATTGATGAAAAAAAATAC
The DNA here is from genome assembly GCA_037389465.1 of Baylisascaris procyonis. NCBI lineage: Eukaryota > Metazoa > Nematoda > Chromadorea > Rhabditida > Ascarididae > Baylisascaris > Baylisascaris procyonis. The sequence continues at coordinate 6,849,600 of JAZARR010000146.1, forward strand.
TTTGTTTACTTGCATTCAGTCTTCTCAAAGATGTAATTATTTCAGGAGGGTTTGGATCCAGAAAAACTTGTTGCGAATAATCATTATATTGCCGCCTATTTCGAAGATCTGAAGAAATTCTGGGTTGAAGGGCCTCAACTTCACGTTGCTTTGCTTAAACCTCCAAACTTTGCAGATCCCGTTCAAAGGTATCATTTTACACGCTTCTGCAAATTTTACACTTTTGTTGTCTATTATGGTGGCTTCATGCTTGCATGTTCATATTACGTGTTCTATGAATTCGAAAGGAATCACCAGAGTTATTTTCAAAAATTTTGCGGATATGATAGCTACGCGATCAGAAGGTGCGAGATGGATTGAGCCATCAAGTTCGAAAATGGTTGTGATTGTTTAATGCCTAAGGTTATATAAGGTATCTGATTGGTTTGAGAACTTCTCGAGCTAGAAAACAAGTCTTTTCAGTGAAAAGATTGGAAGGCTAGGATAAAATATAAATGCCTGTTGTTGCCAACTCATTGGGCTAGATGAGCTGTTAAGGAGGATTGCGACAGAACAAATCACATGCTTTTCCTTTTCTTGACATGCTTTTCCTTTTCTTATGAATAGCACTACTACTATTTAGGCTTCTATGGTTAGGCCTTAGACCTCACTGTGCTTAATCTGAGCAATTTTGAGAGTATTTCGCCATTGACACATTTCTGCAATGAAGTTAGCAAACCGTTTCAAGCACCGTCCTTCCAACATAACGTTTTTGTGAGCAAGACGGAATACATCAACTTGCAGGATTCTTCACCGTAAATTTTTACAAAAAAAAAAGAAGCGCTGTTAACTGTTTGTTTCAGGGAAAAGCTAATGGCTGTGGTGCGTGCTTTTGAGAACACTGAACATACACTTGGGCGTCAAGGAACGGTCTTCTTTTTCTTAGAATACCTAAATTATTTGGATCAAGTAAACGCCGAACTGGAAAACACGGATAGGCAAGTTGTAATAATACGTTCGATATCAAAAGCGTTCGTTTACTCGGTTTTCTTCTGCGTATAATAAAATTTCTATTTTAAAATTTGCTCTTTTCAGGCTATGGAATGGAAAACTGCGAACATGGCTGAAATTCACCGGTGGCAGTAATCAGTGGGCAACTGACATTAAATTCAACGAAACGGATAACTCAATACAGGCATTCCGCTTTCAGGTGAAGTGCTTAAAATCGTCATCGTCTTTGAAGACATACCTTACGCTATATTTAAGAATATTCACTGACCTGAACATATAGATAGCAGGCGTCTGTCGTTGAAACCCAAAACGCCAATGATGTTCTGATGCTATAGTTGAGTTCTCATCACTGAATTTTTCGATCCGAATAGGAACTGTAGCGATTGCCATGAATTGCATTTGGAATGACATTGCGGGTACTACATTGAGGGATTGGGTTGTCATTAAACAAGCCTCAGCATTTTAAAAGAAACGCTCCAGCGATATAACCTGCTTTCCAAATATGGGATCTTCCGCCGTGTTAATTAAATGATACTCTTTGGAATTTTTCGTCTGTTTCTGAAGCATCCACCGTTCATTTGTGTTCTGCATCTTGCTTTTTTTTTTGAGATATCTGGTATATGAGATATCTTTTGACTAATCTCAACTGTTCGTCGAGGAAAATTCAGAGCAAACGTCTGTTTTTTCACGGTTTATTTAAATTGTACGTTGGAAGTCGGAGAAAGAAAGGAGGATTGGCATCGTAAGAAAACAAATTTTCACGAAGACATCAAAAACATGCCGGTAGTGACCATTTCTTTGAAGTCAACGATAATCAAAGCAGTGCAATTTGAACAGCGCACCTGCAGAATGCAGCTTATATGATTTTTTTAATTGAGCATGGCAATAATGCCTTATTGCATTGCACGTTGTAAAATACATATCCCCATTTTCATCACTAAATCCGCATATACGGTCTCCTCACCTTTTTCTTCCTCCTGCAAGTCTTTAGTTTTTCCCTCGCAAAACTGTCTATAATAATCTGCGAGATTTTGCTGATCCATATTCAAGAGCAGTTCTCAAGATTTTCAGGTTGCTCTAAAGAACGTCGTTGAGCCAAACGACCATAAAACAGCGACACGGCTTTTACGTGCAATTGCAGACCAGCAACCATTCGAAGTACAGGTTTATCATGAGACTTTCCCATTCGCCGATCAGTACCTCATCATCATGCCAGCCACGATACGCAATATTGTCATTTCACTGATCTGTATGAGCATCGTTGCGCTGCTTCTAATCCCAAGTGTTCCGTCTTGTAAGTCTTATGCCTCACTCTTCTATGAGCTGCGACCACTTGTGTGAATGACACCGTTTTGAGAGCATTCTGGAGGTAGTAATAGACAGGTGATATTGCTAAATGGAATTGTACAGAATGCCATGTGCAAATGCACAATGGAAAATCTCATGCCATCCAAGCTCTTGTATTAAAGTTCATTCCACCCAAGTTCCTTAGTGGTACATCCCGTACGAATAAACGATGCATCGACAACGGCGCCTCCAGCCCTTTTACGTGGTCACCACGTTAAAGCTGATGCTTATCTCAACGCCTACCCTTAAGCTACGTTTTATCATCGCCGTTGATGTTTTAGCATTTAATAACAGTCTAAATTTTTCTGTTTCTGACCGTAACTTCAATGTTCCTTCGTTTGTATAGAATATCGGTTACCCGTGGTCGGCAATCATCCTGAGTCAAACAAACTTCCATCTCAAATTTTATGAATAAAGCTTTGTTAAAAGCGTTCACTTTTCAACCTGTTTTCGCACGTCTAAAACGTTTCGCAATACCACTTACTGTGCGAAAATGCTGAGGAAACGAATAACAACCACTTGAAAACTGGCCTTCTCATCAGTAAAATCTATTTTTTGAAATTCTGGAGGATTCGTGATGCAAGAATTTTTTTTTTGAAGGGATATGAAAGTTTAAACGGTTGAACAACTGAAACGTTTGCAATAGGAAAACATTGAGCACTTAGGTGGATGCTTATTGAGACTCCCATATTATAAGAGATTTCAGCAATTCTCAACCCTTCTCCTTATCCTTCCAATATTCTATTGCAGTATATCACACATCGGTTGAACTCTCCATCACAGTTGGCAAATTTCTTTCTGAAAGGCCAAACGGATATTATGAGAGTTTCGATTGTTCATTTAATCGATAGTGTATTATTTCAGCTTTGGTGATATTGGTGTCGATTATTTCGATTTGTCTCGGTGTTTTCGGCTATATGACCTTTTGGGATGTTAATCTCGATGCGGTCTCAATGATTTCTATTATTATGAGCATCGGATTTGCTGTCGATCTATCAGCACATATCACATATGCTTTCGTCACATCGCATGGCAGTTCGAAAGGTCGTGTCATCGTGGCATTGGAGACTTTAGGATGGCCTATATTTCAGGTGAGATTCATACGTTCACGCACTTCATTAGCATCGTCTGTCTCAATGGTAACAGCTTTATATACAAAGATGTATTCATCTATCAACAAAATGAGGCTGTAAGGTTATTCCGCGTCTGCGCTCTTTCGCAGATGATAAGTTAACATTGAACTTGAGTGGTTATGACCTCGCAACGCATAATCGATGGCGCTCAGATTAATCGTCTCAGCTAATTGCAGCTTCACAAAACGTTGTTGATCTTTCAAGCAATTGTTTGTGTTGCCTTCTGCACGATATTGTAGATACCAATCGTTGTCATATTTGCTTCTACTCTTTCCCTCCTAATGAGTGGCTCTTATGACTAATTTTCGCTTCTAGCCATTCCCTAGTTCAGTCGGTAATACAGTCTTCGTTAGAAACGCTTTGTTCTACATAAAATGCGATCAAAAAAGATCGGTCTGATTCCTCTTTCCTTTCCCCAACGTCTATTCATATTAATCGGTACTACCACATCATTTTACGAACTTCGTTCTTTGCGCAAGCTCTTGGTTGCCTTATGATTTGTTTAAATATAATTTCCAGTTCTCAACGCAGTCTCGCAACAACTTCCATAGAAGTCATTATTGACCCAAAATAATAGAAAATGCATATTTCCCATCTCTTCGCAGGAAACTGCAATCGGAAATCGCAGTGGTGGTCGAATTTTTCACAACATGACGTTTGAAGTGATTGGATTCTGATTCTTTGAAGAGGATTTGAAGTGATTCTCTGCTTGTTTACTGGAAGCTTATTGAAGCTGATATTTGCTTAAGGTCTGACCTAATGAAATCATTGTAGGCGATCTCTCCGAACTGTTCGCGGACTGACTAAAGATCGATTTTGTTGCTGAAGTCAGGCATCATCAATTCGTGAAATAGGCAGACCAACGGCGTCAGACTAAGACTAAATTCTTTATACAATTCTTAATTTACAAGTCTTGGCGCATAATGCAGCCGCAGAGATAGCTGTTGATTTAGAAAACATCTCAAGCTGTTCTCGTTATCATGCGATCATATAAATGCCCCATGTTATAGGATTTCAACTAAAATGGGGATTAGGTGAACTACAAGATTTTCCTTTCTGAATGAGTTGTTTTGCAGTGTGGAAAAAGCAGACTGAAATAGAGTTTCATAAGTTTTTTTTTTCTGGGATTGAATTTCCTTTAATGCGAGGGTGCAGAATGAACTGAAGAAGGCTGTTGAATTTGTTTTGTTCAATGTGGCAAGAGGAACCAAACTGTGCATCATTGCAGGGTGCCACATCGACCATCGCTGGCATTACGATCCTCTATACCGTTGATGCATATATCATCCAGACTTTTTTCAAGACAATTTGGCTTACAATGGTCATTGGATTATTCCATGGATTGTTCTTCATCCCAGTCGCACTGAGCTTTTTTCCTGCTCCTCGTCCTCAAATTTCTATCGAAGACAGGACCATTTCCGGTTGAGCCGGGCAATATATGGTCATACTGAGATTGGCGCAGGGCTTTTGCCGATTCGCCGTGCTGGTGTTCAATCGACTGGAACGTCTACAAGATGTGGAATGCACGTCATACAGCGTCAATCTGCCATTTTGTTGTGCATAATGTTGAGTCATAGCTTTAAAAATACCTGTAATGCTGATGCTTGTATGTCGTTAGACGAAGCTTTGCACTTCGAAGGAACTACTCTACTATGTGAGAAAAAAGTCAAAGCGTTGCATGAGTAGCAAAATAACAGTGTGCTAAAAAAATGAGAAAGGACCCCATTCAACAAGTAATCCTCCTGGAAAAGTAGGGAATAGTCGCATAAAATGATTCGAGAAAGATGAATTCGCATGCTAATTAGTGCAGCACCAGTCAATTTGGCTAAAATCTTCTTAGGATGCTGCGTGTCATTGCTGCTTTTGTCTTTCAAAACACGTGTGTTTAGACTCCGTCACAAAATTCATTCTTCAACTACTTAAAGTCCATTCAGGCATGCAGATGCAGAATCTGACGGGTGTCCTTTATGAGCTTCGTTTTGTTCAGTGCAGCGCCTGCCATTTGAATATATTTGTCGTTGGAGCTACCAGCGCCCAAGTAATATTGATGGAATAGCGAGGAAGTTTCTAAGTTTTGGGACTCTTCAATTCCCTACGCAACAGTTTTGGGACTCTGATGTCTGCAGGAATTTTCTGACCCCTCTTCATCGAAGACTTGCATAATTGCTATTTCCAAACGTCCTTTACAAAGTGTGAACTTTTGTCAGATAACTCTAAGAATGATCGCTTCTGTTTCCTAGTGTTTTTTCCTCAAAAGATCGGGAATTGGCCAGACGTCTACGACAAAGTCTTCCTTCCGTCATTAGCAAGCTGATGCGTTCGGAAGTCTTCTGGTTCTTCCACAGCAGAAATCCTCGTACTTCAAATCAATCCAGGCATAGTGCTGGTACACATCTTATGCACGCTGATATTCTAGTCGTACTAAATAAAGCAATAAGATGAGTTTTTTCCTTTACAATTCGACGGTATGCCATCACTGACAACGGCACCGTCCCTAGGTGCATAACAGCCTAATGCGAACTCTCTCCTAATCTCAACATATTAACGCCAGTATCATTTATCATTCAGATAGGATCGATGAACGCAGGTGAAACGCACTTAATTTTACTCACCAATATGGACTGTGTTTCTTTTTCTGTTGGGAAATCATTCATGCATAGTAGATGTTTGAGGTAGCAAATAAAGCGATGAATATATAAGCAGAAATTTTGCTGACATCGAGGGAACTAGCCAACAGTAGTCTCATGATCCTATATGGAAACAACGCTGTTCTTTGTTTGAGATGCCAGCGAGATGGTCACTTGCATCATCCAAGCGATACTTGAACACCATCTTCGCTATGCTAGATAACGACAATCGTGAGCACTACAGAAACACTGCCCAGCGCACTGATTCAGAAGCACAGATTTCAACTAGCCAAAAGACGTCATTTCGAATATATGCATAAATAACAATAGCGCGCTTCGGCCTCGTTTTGCCTTACGTCGTGAGGGCCATCAAGGCAGCAAAGGAAGTTTGCAATGCTGAGCTTGGCAAAGGTTGCAAGAAAAAGCATGGAATCAAATCGATCCCCAAAAATACGGCATGGTTTCAAAATTGTCGAATTTTTTCCACGTCCGCCAGAAATATTTGAAATGAAACGAAAGCGCTATCGGAAATCCGATGACCGAAACTGAATAAATAATATTTTCTATTTTGTGCAAGGTCATCACAAACTGTTCCAAAGATTTCAATGCTATTAGCCTTGTTCCTATTTCACATTGTCTCAACTTTTTGAGTTGCATTATTAAACGTGAAAGACATGAAAGATGCATACTCAGTCTTCTCGTTGATGTCTAAATGCAAATTTAACCGTTACAATGAAAAATGCACTAACTTTATAGAATAGATTTTCTTTGTGTTCGAGGAAGGATAGCTGAAATACCCTGAAGAGTTAAGTGAAATACGGGAAACTTCAGCTTTGAGCATTGAGGATTAATTATGGCGCCATCAATTTATACCCGCTGATCTAACTTGGAAAACCCACGTCATAATCCAACTTTCATAGAATTTGGCGTTTCCCAAAAACAAAAATTTTTCTCGCCGTATAAACGAACAAAAAATCGATGAAGCATTCTAAGACCTACTGCAATTTTACTTCCAATCAAGGTGTAACTCAAGCAATGATTTAGGCAAGGGAGGCAGTGAAAAATCTAATTTGTTACTCCGATATACGTTAGATATCTACTCTTATCAGTGAAAAACAAAATCAAAAGACGTGTGAAATCCACATACACGCTTCAAATATGGAAACATTGTATCCATTAGAATTTCGCCATAGGCAACTATGATACAGCTACAATAAAGAGGACTGAAATCTGAAGACACGAAAACTGTGCGACCGAGAATTGCATTTAATTGGAGTAATTACTTTATGGAATAACGTGAGAACCGAATATGATCATCACGTAAAGGAATTCATCACGGGCAGTGCATCAAGCAACAGAAAGCATACTAAACAGAAAGCCTATCTACCACCTGGTTGACTTTTCCAAGCTATATATGCACTCGAAATATTTCTCTGCTTGCTATATCAAGCGCATACTATCTCTGCTGAATGCAAATTTTTTCTCTACTAGACGCCAATTCTTTGTATACTCTTTTGAATATTGCACATTCTTTTCTAAAGACTTTTTAGGAATAACAGCGCCATTGCATATATCCATTAAAGAGCTAAATGCATTTGAAACGGAAGTAACGAAAGAACGGAGAGTACATCACGCTATTCAGATGACGACAGCGACAAGTTTCGCTAATACACTAACGCCTACATTTCTCCACTGAAATGCAAATAAATACACGTCAATCATAGACACTATGAAAATGGTTCCTTTCTCTCTCAAGGAAATATCGAATAAATCCTAAGCGCAACATTCATAAACTTAATAATTATTTTTTCGCCGATTCATGAGTAGTATATCAACATTTTGGACCTGAAACATCAAAAATGCAGTTTTTCAAGAACTTTTTCCCATTCTGTCTTTCAATCGGCTTGAAATTTAGCAAGCATTAAGTCAAAAAGAAGCCAACAACTTTGTAGAGTGGAAAACAATACAACCAGCCAAAAAAATTTCCTTTCCTCTTCAAACACATTCTTTTCGTTGTTTCATTGCTTTGTCCGAAATAGTAGAACGCCGAATTGTTGCAACATTCCGCTTCCCCCGATTATTTTTCCATTTTCAGATGTCATTAAATACTCCTACGTAAAGTATTCTTACATGTACCATTGAATCTTCAGTGAAATCCTTATACCTCCAGATTCATAAAACATGTTTTTCATATTGCAGGACCAAGCATATACGATTGGCTGGAATGGATTTTTTCATCAAAGTGGGTTCCTCTAAATGCAACACCGCATGAAGTAATTTCATGCACATGGTTTTTATGAGATCAATAGCAACGATAAAGTATATCGGGGGTGGATAGTTAAGGAAATTGTTTCACAACTACTCACATCATTGCAGCGCATTCTTGCAAAATTGACATTTCAGGAAAAGCAGTCAATTAACGCCTCGCGGTGCAAACCTTTTGAAGTTCGTCACAATTGCGGCCCACGTGTTGAGCAAATAGAATCGTCATTTATAAGATGCCCGTTGCGGAAAGCACGGCTCATCGTTTGCGCCTTTCATCTTTTGAGGTTTGGCTATTGAACGGATATTTGCAACTTCTGACTCAGAGAATAAACATCGGGACGTGGACAGGAAATACTTGTAATTTGCTGCTGTTGAATTAGTTTACTGTATGTACACTTGACGCTATCGCGAATGATCTTTGGTAATTATATATTGGCTCTCTCATTGAGTACTTTCTGTGTTTGGAATTCGGCTCATTGCACGCCAAATCTCTATACGACCCATAATCAGGTAAGTAAATAAAGTCATCGTAATAAGGTATATGAAGGTTTATAGGATGTTAGTGATCGTATATGGGCGTGACATTTAGCCTCTGTGCAAGCGTTAGTGACGTAAATATGTTCAAAACGTGACATCATCGTTGCTTTGAGCCAAGTTTTCAGCAAGGGTTCCCCTCAGGCATAGCAGTTGCCACGCCAGCGTCACAATTAGGCCGCGTGGTAGCTATATCGCTTAATTGTTATGTATATTGACGGCGGTCCTAAGAACCAGTCACACTGTTCGAATTGGTTTATCGGCGGTGATGAACTTTTTAAGAGCAAGATGGTAAAAAGCAACACCAACTCCCATGCAGCGAAAAAATTCGTTCTTGGCGACTTGTACCAGAGAACATTGGACTCATCTAAAGGCCAAATTATTTCCCTGCGTTAAGAATTTAATTCGAATCAGAAGCACATGATATTAAGTGCTTCTGCAAGCAGTATTCACATAGATGCGTCCGGTGTCTGACGTGATCATAAATAATAGAGTGCAAAATGATCATTGTTACATTCGTGATCAAATTAGCGCTTGTAACAGAAATGGAGAACATGGAAATGATCTTCATTCATTGTTGTCCCGACAACACGCAAGAGTACCATTTGGAACTCGTCATTGGCACTCAAGTATCAAATCAACTAGCTTTGCTCGTTTTTTCTTACAAATAAAGTGAATTAATTAAGTTGAAAGTGAGGATATGAGTTGACAGACAAGTGGAACTTTAGACAGTAATAATGATAGACAAAGTGTTACTTGCTCGATGCGAACAACCATTGACAATTGGAACGACGCATCTAATAGTAATAAATATTGGGCATATAAGGCTAGTTTCAGGCAATATTCCACAAATTGAAGAAGCATCAGAGTATGGATGGCAACGTACCGCTATGTGAAACAACTTATGAAGAGGTCGATCTGGGTGTGGGCAAAATTCCGCGTTACCTCAGTGAGGCTCGATGCAGTGGTCGCTGCTTGGGGGGTATCGGCACTTGTGAGGCGATTTACGTTTCCGAACAGGTTAGCTCTAAGACATATGTGACTTCCAATCAAAGAGGTGCTCGTCACAAGCAGGGAATATTAGGGAATATTTCTGCCCTTGCCTTTTGTTGTCACAACCTATTGTGATGCCGCCCATGTCATGTGATTTCTTCATGCAGGGTCTCTTAGTTCATAAACACTTCGTTCCGCTTCTTCAATCATTTATCGAAAATAAATAAACCTCTTATTTTTATTTCCTTCTTTGTCTCTTACGGAAAATTACTGGATAGAAAAATTGCAATATTTATTTCTCATATGATAATCTCCTTCTTTCAGCATAATTTAGAAATTTGAACGAAAAAAAAATTCATAAAACGGATGTGAAAAATATATCAACATCCCAAAAGAAACCGAAAATATGTATATCAATGGACGTTACAATATATTGTCGCTGTGCTGGGAAATAGCACACTCAATCTCTGCATCTTTCAGTAACTGCAGAAACCTTTCAAGCGAATTGATAGCACTCACATTTTTGCAGTTCCACTAACGAGAGCGTTTAATTTCGCTGATTGCTAACATATCGTAAATTCGGAGTCATTTTACAATAACCGTTTCACAATGACTTTTGTGGATCTATAAGAACGGCCGGATTTACTGAGATATTGGGGCATATTGTGAGTGTCCCATGAAGGTAGTTGGGCAGGTAGACGGAATACAGAGGCGCACATTGTGTCGACATCACATGGCACGTTTCTTCACTTGCTTTGTAATCAGACAGCTAGCTGTAAAATGCACGCAATTTTTTGTCATCATTTCGTCTATTGCTTAATTCATAATGCCGGATCGATTTGATAGTTGGCTTAGATCATCCCATTGTATACATATTTCATCGGTGGATTTCGTGAATTTAGCTGCAATAGTTGAAAATATTAACAAATAGACGCATACTCATAGACAAGACGTCACCATGGTGGTTCATTGCAAATGAAAATATGCTAAACATTCATAAAAAAGCTATCAAAAAAAAAATCATTTTCTATTAAAAATGGTCGAAAATATTTGAAAAAAATATTTTTGCAAACAAAAAATGGAATTTTGATCGAGAAATTGCAATATTATTTCGATTTTTTGGGATATATCACAAAAACGAAAGAGAAGGAAGAACTTCCTAACTACATTGACGATTATATGATGAATAAGTTACATAGAAATGAACCCATCATTGCTAATTGCTTTCACTTGATGTCGAAAAGAAAAATATGCCATTTTTTTCCCCCGTTGATGCAGTTATCATTTCACTTGGCATTCGTATATTTCGTTGCTATATGAAAATCACAAAATAGATATAGACGAGTTACCTATAAATGTATTTTATTTAAAATTGCGAAAATGCGGAATATTTTTGTGAATTTTCGGGAAAATAGCACATACTCGAAAACGAGGAACAAAAAAACGTAGGGAATTTTATATAAAAAAGAAGTGCAGAAAAATAGCATAAATGAAAAGAATCTCAATTAATAGCGACCAAATGAGGTGCGATCGTTGAATATGCAATTTATTTTGATCGCAGTGATCGCTATCGACTATAAGTACAAGTCATTATTGATATTTTTTTTTTCATGCTATGAATCATTCATATTTAAATGTTTACAAAGAGATTCTAGTTGTTTTACAGTTAGTAAATCTGGCTATTGTCAGTTGAATGACGCAAAATAAATACTACGAATGAACGCAGCAAAACTTTTCACTCTTTCAGTTTCATTCACAAAAGCTCTAGTTCGAATATAACCTCAATGTTGTTTTCATGAAGATATCGAATGATCTTTTTTTTTTTTTTTTAATCTAAGGCATCAAAAAAATCAATGACATTAAATATGATCAAACCGATCACCGATGATAAAAATCACAATACGGATGCAATGAGAAAGCGTTCATTCACCATGCAGAATTCAATGCTTCAAAAGCCGAATTCCTTGGTCACTTATTTTGCTCTCCTTAATCCATAATTCGCAATTTCAGGTGTATACTCTCTATGAGGGGAATCGGGTTGAAATCGACAAACACATTAAGAGGAGAAGGCCGGTTGCATGCGTATGCAAAGTACCTCGGTCGACGAGCTCAGTATTTTTATAACAAAATCGTCTCCATCAATCTACTGTTTTCAGCTGGATTCTACTCGAAACGGAATACAGTATTACGCCAGATGACATTCCACAACTTCAAACAAATCCGAACAATCCGATCCAGGCAACCAGCACAACTTTTTTTAATTACGATCAAATGGGAATTTAGGTCAGTGTATGGTATGAAAATAGTCCGCTATGAACGTTAATAGTGATGGAAACAATGATACTGTAGTTCTTCTTCTTTGCCCTCCCCCCCCCCCCTCTTTAGCCCCATGCACAAAGCGTTAGAACTACTTCCTTCTTACAATAACGAAAGGTACACAATGAGCGATCACCATAACTGTTGTGTTTGATGCGTTCGCTCAGTTTCTTTCCTATCTTCAACCGTTAGAAGGTTTTAAATGTCTTTCTGGAAGTTTGCCTAAGGTACCCAGGATGTGCTCTTATCAGATGAAAGGTAGAAAGTCGGGGAAGGGAATTTTTCGAGCGATCAAGGCGCAATATTACGACTTAAAAACGAAAGATAACGATAAATTTGAGGTTATGGCACGAAATGAATACTGAAGAGGTGAAAAAATTTGCATCGCATAGGAAATAATGAGAATATTTGAGCCCTCATCCCTTTCCCTCCTCATCCCCACATAACATTAAGGGCAATGTATATGGGTATGTATATACATTATCACCATTGTAGCATAGACTCATTTCATCTAGTATTTATTAAGTAAGTATTTGATCAGCGATAGTTATTCTTCGCCAAACATAGTGCTCGGAAAGGTGTTGTGAAGGGCACTCGCCAAAATGGAAGCACACATAACGAAAAGCTTTATTTGAAATATGGACAAAATAGTTTCAACACTGTGGCACTTTTTAAATGGCCCGTTGAGATAAACAACGCGTTGTTGTAGGCCGAGTACATCAAACCAAAACTATGACTCCTTCCATCGATTTTAGGTGATTGTTGAAATTTACTTGTAATATTAACGCAAATTGAACATTCTAAATGAAGAAATTTTTTTTTTTTCAATAATTTATTCATTGTAAAATTTTATTCATATTACTATAATTGAGGCGTTTTTTCGAGGAATAAATGCTTTTGATTCCGCATATTTTTGACACTGCAGAAAGATCGGAAACGATTTTCTTGTTATCGACTATCAATTTTTTATCAGTTTTGTTCTAGTCATATGATATCGTATGATGGTCATATGACAACGATCCTTAATCATATATGATATCGTCCTTCTTGAGTGCAATCGTGCAGACAACAAATTGCAGTGTGTGTTTATATCATCGTCATCAATAGCTGCCTAAATATCCACCAGACAATTGTGGCATATCATGTAATGAGTGGTACTCTTGTTAGCTTTTCAGTTCATCATCGACTGACAGTTACCTTCGTTTAAGCTGTACAAAAGAATGCATCATGGAAGAAACTGCAGTTGAATTCGTCTATCGCTAGCAATGCCGATCCAGCGAGGCCACACAACTCGAATCCACATAGCAGACAATTCTTCAGTAAACGCAAATAGATAAATTCATTCAAGCATCCATTAAATCTGTTTAAAGAAAACCTGGAAAACTTTTTTGATGAAGGAAGGCATTTCACGCGTCATTTTCTGGAACGCTAAAAAAGTGCCCAAACCATGGGCGATGAAAAATTAGCCCGCTCCATCCCGCACCATTAATCCATATTACGATTCCTCCCCATGTAATGCTGCAGCTGTAATTATACCTGGAAAACTTTCAAACATTTTCCGTCTATGCTTTTATAGGTCTGAAGAAATCTGTCCAATAAGAGTGTTCGTATAAAACATTTGAGCAATATTTTATCAATAAAAAGAGTAAATATGAGTGAATCACATCGATTTTATATGAGCAAAACAATATCAAACGGCTTGGCATTGAAGATGTCGAACATCGTGCAAGCTCATTAAGGTCACATAAAACTTAGATTGTTGTCATCGAGGTTTCTTGAGCAATATTAGATGAGAACAGAAAGGCTCCATCTACAGTGAACACAGACGTTAAGTATACCTTTCATAAAACTCTTTAGAATCCCAAATTTATTTGAACGCTTCGTTTTTCTTAATTCACCAACATCAATATCCGTTAAATTCTGCCGAATGATCGAAATACATTCAACTTATATCACAGTAATAATAATTTAACAAAGAGAAGATCGAAAATTCCGGTCAAATTTTATTCGAAAAGTTTGGTTATGAATTCGCAGCGGCTTCTTCGATTGAACTCGGTTTTCATAGAACGCTTTCAATTAGCAATCGACAAACATTTCTGAATTCTACCCTTGTTGGAATCGACTTTCGGTGACGAAAAAATCCTGAAAGCTTCACCACATCCTAGCATGGAGATTATAGAACGGAAACAGCAAGAATGAGAAAGCATCTTGCTGTCAAGGGACAAGAGACCTCTCTTGGAACCCATTGTCGCGAAGCGAGTCAACGATGAGGCATCGAGTAGCCGACTCGCCAAGCCCTTCCACAACTCCTTTCGAAGGATCGCCGAGTAGTACCGCCCTTCTTTCACGAAATCACCGACACACCGGAGAAATACCGAAATGGCACGAGCCGACCCAGAATAACGCCGCACCTCTTTCGCACTTCACACGACCCTCGACACACGGTAACCATCGAAATGGCAGGAGAATGAATCCTACGTCGCAAGTTACCTCTATTTATACCCTCGATTGACCGCCAACCAGTGTGTCATTCCCCATATCCAACCGATGTGATCCCCTTTAAGCACAACAACTTTGAACAACTACCGATCTGACCTCTTTTGAACAAAGTGATCGTTAATGTCAGAGATGTTATCTCCTTCGAACAGAACGACGATCACGAAACCACCCAGGTGATCTTCATTGAAAACAGTATTCTTGGTTGACCACCAACCAATGCGCCATTCTTCATAACCAATCGATGTGAGCACAACAACTTTGAGCAACTACCGAGACCTCCTTTGAGCAAAGTGATCGTTAATGTCACAGATGTTATCTCCCTCGAACAGAACGAATCACGAAAAATCACCCAGGGTTTGATTTTTTTCCCATTTGGGATGTTTCAATAAATGGATAAGGGATGGGATAGCAGAAGCGTTTGGTGGCTTGTTTTTTTTTTTTTGTTGTTGTTGTTTTTTTTAATGCAAATCGTTTCGGTTTTTCGCATTTCATAGAAGAGGAATAGAGTTGAAGTTAGGTGCATATTCCTTTCTCCACTTTTGCTCGAGGCTTCACCTGTCGACGATATGCGCCTCACATCAATTACGACTATATATATATATATATATATATATATATATATATATATATATATATATATATATATATATATATATATATATATATATATATATATATATATATATATATATATGGCAATGCTGGTATTACATATGTTCTGTTTGTCTGTATATATACTTCTGTATTAAACAGATATATTGTATATGTGATTCCATGCTTTCTTTCTTGTACGAATAAAGATTATTATTATTATCTGCCGAGGTCTGTGAGGCTTTATTTGTTGAGAATTGATCTTAAGCGGAAAACGCGTATTCGATATTAGACCAGAATGCTATTGAAGTGGAAAATGCTCGTCTATTAGAATTGCTTCTATCACTAAAGTGATCTTAATGGAATGTTGCAATTTGTGTATCCTTCGCTTTGAATCAAATAAATACGCCATACCAATCTTTGACAACGCTGTTGTTGGGTTTATTTTCCTTGCCAAAAATAATCAACGTTCAACATTGGTGATATAATGATCAGCAATCATTTTTTATCTACTCATGAAGACTATGACAACAGAAGTTCCTCGAGTTCTATGGATGCTGTAAAGTTTTATGGATGTGGCTAGATCAAGTATAATGGGAATTGTAAGCTTATAGATTGAAAGGTCAATGCTTGTACGCCTAGCAGGAATCTCAATTTCCTTGTTGCGTTGTCTTTATGCTGGTCGGGAAACGATCGCCTACCTTTCTAAATATGTTGTTGTGAGCCTATCATCCCACAAATTACTTCCTTTAAGAAATGCGGCAAATTGTTTGTCAGTCATGCTGCCACTAAGATAGGGTAGTTCTTAATAGAGTCGTATTCTGTGAAATATATCGCCTCCTTTGTATTCCTTAGGGGCTGAGACCAATGTCCGGTGCTTGGTCTTGTGCTGCTTGCTGTAGCACTATCTTGTTTTGGATCAACCACGGAAATGGGCGATTGTTAAGTACCCCGACAGCAGTTCATTTTAGCATATTTAATTTTACTGGTCTCTTAAAAGCGTGCGGATGTTTTGTTGATATAAAGATTTCAACGCCCCGCATATTTGCATAGAAGTTTTCAGCACTGCAATTTCACCACCGTTTAGCTAAGGTTTCAAACCTACCTAAACTTCGCATTGTCTATTTGAGTTACTCCTTCGTACCTTTGAACATGTTCCCTCTCACATATCTTATTTGGCATGCCACCTAAACGTCGAACGAATAGTGTGATATACTAGGTTGTTTGATTCATGGAGTGTTGAGCACAATGAAAAAGGAGGAGGGTGGGTGGCGTGAATCTTCTGGCTTCTGCGTTAAGGTTTCGATGTGGGTAACACGATACGTTCTTAATACCATGTATCTCTCCACTTCCTCATTACTTTCACCACAGTCTCTGCAGTTAACGAACATTTGATACCGTTGTTTAAAACTGACAACCATCTGATACTATCATCGACTCATTTACGTAGGTCAGCTGTGACGTGTTTCTTGGCAAGTCGCCTTTATTTGTTTGAACGAAGAATGATGGTAATTTGTTTATTGACAGCTAGTTGGCTTAAATAATTAGAATAATGAGGTTTTCGTATGACAATCTTTTTTTTTTGCTGGAAAACAATAACAAATGCGTTGTGTAGTTGTCGTTGTGGGGGAACCTCCTTCATTTCGAACAACGTGCACCAATTGGCAGTACTTTTTCTTTGTTTCGTTAGACATGACGATAGATTGCGGCATTCATATATATCAACTAAATGAACGTCATGTGTTTCAAGTTTTCACCTTATTACCACTGTGTTGTTCACTTCGGTAATGCAATCACCAGCCGGTTGGTTCGCCGCATTGTGTTGCCGATTCGGAGTGTGGCATGCACAGATACGCCGCTTTACTTATGTTGGTAATTTTTTTAAGTTGCAAGGATCGTCGCAGTTGTAGGAAACGATCGCAATGTCTATGTCAAAATCTTCATATACCTACAACAGGAAAACATGGGAGGATGCGGTTGGTCTTTTTTTGTTGAATTTTTTTTCATTACCTACGTTTCGATGTCTAGAATCACGGATTAAATAATCTCCATCTTGTATTCTTCACGTAAAGCAGAGACGCTTTAGGAGACAGTGTGGCAAAGACAGATCGCCGGTCATTGCTAATGTTATGTGTTTTGCAGGAATTTCCGATCCTATGTCAGACTTGTCTTGGCTCGAATCCTTACATTCGCATGGTAAATCTCTTTTGTATTTGTATTGATATGATGGTGATATTTATTTATTGCCTGCAGTGTCACATATCTGCTTATTTTGAGTAATTTTCACCACAGAACAGTGTGATTTTAAAAGTTTCTCGTGCCGTCTCTCAACGCATACTTCAAAATTTGAGTTCTGAAAGCGTTTTTAACTTGTTTGGTCGATGTACTCATTGTGGATGGTAGCGAAGGAATGATCTGCTGAAAAGAAAGAAACAAAAACATTCACCAGTGATGATTTGCTTCCGTTATATTATAGCACCAGAATACATAAGGTTTAATTTTTTCGAATCGATTCAGATGAAAGATCGTCATGGTGCTGAGTGTAAAATCTGTCAAAGGCCATTCACAAATTTTCGATGGATGCCAGGCAAAGGAATGCGCTACAAGAAGACCGAGGTATGCCAAACTTGCGCGAAGATGAAGAACGTATGCCAAACCTGTTTGCTGGATTTGGAATTCGGTAAGTATGCATTGCAACTCTGAAACATTGCCTAAATTATCAGTAGTTACAGTGGTTTGCAACATTGCCAAATATTTTTGCTATTCCGCCTATATCGCATATTTCAGAATCTTTTTTCTTTTTTTTAATGTACGTAAAGAGATGGACTCGCTATGATGAGACAGGCCCATGGACCTCTTAGAAGGCGTCGATGCTCAGGAACGGAACGTTTTTTGTTTTCTACTTGCAGCATCTGTTTCGCTCAGCGATTAAGTGACGTGATTGTAAGCGTCATGTCTTTGTCGTATTGTTGGTGTTGTTTGTATATCGGTCGTTGTCAGCACTTACCTTCAAAGATTACCTCTCATAACAGCCATTAGGACTGCTGAATGTGGTTACGTGGTATCATTTCGTAGTGCTAGCATGAATAGAGCGGAACCGGGCTTCCTATGGTTTTCGAGCGTTTGTCAATTGTTCATTAGCAATGATATCTTCCATTATTCATTTGCTGTGCTAATGTGTTTAAGTTTGAATGTACTGTTACGTGTTCCCACCTTGCAGATGTTGTGAATCAGTTGCCTATAATTTATTTTTTAATTATACAGCTAAAAACTGTCTTTCAATCTAAATAAGAGACAGCTAAAGAAAATAGAACCGTTAGGAGCACAGTTGGCTTTTGAGTAAAAGCCGCTGTTTGAGGAATACGAAAAGTAAAAGCTTCAAGACTTCTATCGGAGCATGATGATTCGATCCGGCGCAAACACGCACTAAAGTTCATGTCAAGTGAAAATGATAGTGCTCGGCTTCTATGAAGTTGATTTGATCTTTAAGGGCTACCGGTGCAAGTTCGCGATCATGCACTACAAATCCAGGATGACATGCCGAAACAAGGTGCCAATCGCGACTTCTATGTTCAAAATCAAGAAAGGGAACTTGCGCTTACCGATGGCACCACTCCTGGTGGTGCACTTGCGAAGATCACTGATGCCGGTCGGTTTTGTTTGATGTTTGCTCACAACGATGTGGAATTTTTTTTTCTATTTTAATGTAATTTTAGAATCATTTTGCTTGGAATCTGTTGCAACTATTAGGTATGAAATAAAACACGGACCTGAACAATTGCTTTCACTTGCAACCATTTTCGTTTAAGATCGCGAGATTTGGGCAAGTTATTCATGAATACATGGAACATTTATGATGTGTTTTTCGAACTTGAATAATTGCAGCTGAAGGTAGAACTCGCGAACTGCTTGCCTTCCCCTTTTTTGAATATTTGGAACACGTTTTAAAAGGTATTACATATATTAAGACACCTAAAGTAAAATGAATGTTGTCTAGTGGAATGATGTTATAGTTCTACAATCTTCTTTCCGATAACTGGAACCAAAGGGTGGCTTCCATAGGGTGATGGTCAGCAATTTTGCCGCAGTGGTCATATATGCAAATTATTGAAAGTTGATGTATGATATAGCGAAAATAGACACACTTGTACAGGATGATCATAGGATGGTTGCATGAAGGAGCGAAAACTAGTAAATGCTTACTCAGGTGCTTTTCAGCATCGAATGAGCTGTTACGTAAGCTGGCACGTAATCAGCCATACTATCAGCGCAATAAGCCACATATCTGTTCGTTTTTCGTCAAAGGTGAATGTAAGCGCGGCGAAGAATGCCCTTATCGGTTGGTTAATGTTTCTTGTTGGTTTTCTTCTTCTAGCTTTGAATTAAAGTTTCAGTGCTTTCGAGATTTGTATAACACATCTATATTTGTTCATATGCACTTTCGCATTATTTGTTTGGCTTTTTTAGAACTCTAATTCAAAATACTATAAGAAGAAAGCATTTTTGTTTGTTTGTTTGTTTGTTTTTTGCGTTCTTGGTTTCGGATCTTTCCTGCCTAAGGAAGTGAGTAGGCTGGGTTATCGCCACCGATTTTTTATCAGTCAACATGCAGACATTTGACCATTCTTGTTGACCAGCAAACACCAGCAAGAAAATGAGAGTGATACTTTTCTTTGTGGTTTATTCGTTTGTGCTGTTTCTATTGCTCGAGGTCTCGCTCAAATCGGAAGTGATGAACACACGAGCTTCCCGTGTTAGCTGAGGATCAAAAATTTTCTATGCCTATGTTCTAAGTAGTCCTTCCCGCTTCCACCATCCTCAGTTAGTGGATCATGGCCGCAGACCATAATCACTTGTAAGCTGAAGCCGCACTCAGATAAAAAAATTTATATGGGAAGAAAAAAGAGTAATGGGAAGCAAATTGCTTAGTCATTCCCTCGCTTTAGGTTATTTTCTTATTAAAAGCTTTCTACATAGAAATGAAATTCTTCACCTCGTTGAAGGCATGAGAAGCCATCTGATCCTGACGATCCTCTGAGCCATCAGAATATGCGTGACCGATACTATGGAAACAACGATCCAGTGGCAGATAAATTGTTGAATCGGGCGAAAGCAATGCCAGTGCTGCAACCGCCGGAAGACACCACAATTACGACATTATATGTAGGCGACCTAGGTCCTGCGGGAACGATCACGGAAACTGATTTAAGGTAGTTTACTACGATTTAATGTAATCCGTATTTCTTGCCAAGGGCTACAGCGAATCAATTTTTGATGATGGGATTAGTTCTGTTTCCACGTCGTCTGTTTTGTATGCCTTTTTGCAGCGGTTATGCGCAAACGAAGTGCTTCTTTTTGATCAACGTTTAATTTGTGGCAATCGCTATATTACTTCGACTTTGCGACATGAAAATTACATTTTTTCGGCTACTGAGAGTACGAAGCACGATTTTTTGTGTTTATCGTAACTGTGGAAGAATATGAGTCACATAGACTGTAAGAGTTGATGAGTGTTTACTATCTTACATTTCACTAATAGTGCGTAGAATGCTTTCTCTCTCTTGCATTAAATTTTGTGTTTTAAATGTGTTTCTTGCCTTAAGCCGCAGAGATAGTCTTTCTGTTTGTCCGCCTGCTCATCTCAAGATCCACTATAATTGCGCAAACTTGTTATGCATCTAGCTTCCAAAAATCATTGACTATTGCCTATTCCACCGTTTAAAGGCTCATGAGGTGGCTTCCTCAGAACGATTTCTTATTTTAGCATAGTCTTAGACTGCATGAACCGCGTTACAGTAGTATTACAACATACTAAAGGTCTTACCATCTCACATTTAGGAGATTGTCAATATACAGCCCACAATGGAAGGTGATCAATATAGAGTGAAATCTCATATCGCGAGTATATTTCGGAATGTGATGGCAAAGGTGGGATACAAATTTCACTGCAGAAAACTTTGCTGTTTTTGCCGAGTATTTTGCTTGGGAACTCATCTTTCAAATTGGTGTAAGTATGTTCATTTCTTAAGGGATTATTTCTATCAATTCGGTGAGATCCGTAGCCTCAACGTACTTGTGAGCCGAGGATGTGCATTTATCGCGTTCACCACTCGTCAGGCAGCTGAGAGGGCTGCAGATCGTTCTTTCAACAAACTCATTCTTCAGGGTATGCTTTCATCAGCACATGCAACTTCTTTACGATGCTCGCTTTATTGTTGACAGTCTTCACAAATTATTTCTTCGTTTGTCACTTAATTCCGTTTTATAGAGCCATTTTTGTTGGCTTTTTTTTGATACATTTCAGTATCTTTTAAAAAACCCTCTAACTTTCTTTAGTTTTGTTTTCAAAAATTCTTTATTCAATATCTTCAGTCGACTATCATATCTTTCAAAGTATTGCCGCATGCAACATCCACATCTCGCTTTCAGAGCCTATTGCCCACCTTGTTTTATGAATTCTGCCTGCCTTAGTTAAATAAGAAAAAAATCAGTAAGACGAAAGCATTTAACCGCTGCCATTACCTCTTTGCGCAGCTATTTATTTCCAGGACGACGATTAAAAATCCGTTGGGGACGACCACAGGTGCATACACAGGAAACTGAGGAGAAGAAGAAAGGCGAACCAGTCACTGGATTGCCCAATCGTATGTTGAAATATTTTATTGCTAGACTGTCTTCGTAGCTGTAGAATCGGTCTTTTATTGTTTATCACTCAAAATCTATTGCGATAAGGGTCCTTGAAGGGCGTCCTAAAAATACTCTATGCATTGCTTATGATCGTTGACAGTATAAGAATGTTGCACTTCAATGCGTCAAAAAAGTATACAGCCAAAGCCCTCGATAACATTGGCACTTGCACTACAAGCGTAAATGTCGAGCCTTTCAAAATGCTTCGTTATGCAATTTTTCCTATATGTTCATTCCTGATGCATGATCTGTTAGTGGAGGCGTCCCACATCGCTAATGTCCATGAGGGAAAGGTCATTGGATACAGCGATCCGGCGACGCATATGCTCATGCCCATGAACGTCGATTGGTGCAAATGGTAAACGTTCGTAACGTAAATGACCCATATTGAGGAATATCTTGTGGGGTAGAAATCTTTTGACCTGCGACTTTGATAATATTGTGATATACGTATGTTACGATATGAAAGGATGGCTTGAATGGCCTGGTTAAATGGATTTTGCGCATCGGAAAGAAAAGGTAAAGTAAAACCAAAATTAGTTAATAAAAACCATTGGATTAGATAGACAAAAACGGTTTAACAGAAAAATGTAAAATGAAGTATATCAATGAATCGGTTATAAAAAAAGAAGTGTAATTTGATAGAGAGAGAAATATATCTCTTGCAGAAATCAACTGCAAAAGAAGAAGGAGATCAAATAGAACAAAAGATAGATGACATTAAGAGTTGCTGCATTTGCATACGGTGTTGGTTTCTTGTGAAGGATATTTTTCAGCATGTCCTGTTCCGAATATGTTTGACGATGAGGCTGGGCCATCGAAGAAACTACGATTTGAGCATATTCCCATGCCACCTATGCCACCACCAGCCTCATACGCACCACCCGCTAAGCTCACTGTTCCCGATGTAAGTTTGCTTATTTTGCGTTGTAGAGATATGAACACGTACACATCGATTAGCAAAGAAGGGGACTAGGGGTTAGGTGTGCTTTATGTTTTCGTCTATTCCATTTAGACTGTGTTCGTTCCGGAAGTGTCCTATTTGATAAGCTCGCCGTCATTTTGCACAAATTATGCGTTAAAAAATTAAAACAATGATTTACATTGGTGAGGTAATAAGATGGGAACACTGAAATGCTTGTTTTAGTTGAGCACATTTATTAGAGCTTTAGTAGTCGTCGAGAAGTAGTTCCGGTACTCAAGGAATGTATTGGCAGCGTTTATATTTGGGTGGTTCCGATAATGACCTATTCCTCGTTGTTCTGGAGGAGCATAGTTTCTGACGGTCGTTTTTTTTTTTTGCGCTATTGTAATCAATTTAAACTGGAGTATTCAGTCAATAATTTTTGCCCTTGCAGAAGTGGTCGTTTGTTTGGTGGGTAGCGAGACCGGAGGATGACGCAAGCAGCGCTGTGTCCCACCTCCACGGGATATGGCAGCACTTATGCAGGTTTAGGGAGATGGTCCTATCATATTCATTAGTCTATCCGTGACAATTTTTCCTTGCAAGTCCGGGGGAGAAATTCCTCTCACAAGGATGAGTCGGGTATGGGGGGGGGGAGACAGATGTGGGGTGGTAAGGGGAGGGAAGAGATAGCGCGGGGAATCTGGTTGATGTTCCGGTTCAGACATGAGCGCAATTGTGTATACCGGCTGAGTCACTATTGCAGGTCACCTACGATGCAGAGGAAGCGCAAACGTCGACGACCGCCAAGGCTGGCAACAAAATTTTCTATCCGAGTCAGGATCCACAACGACTTGGTGCAAGGGGAGATGCAACTGAATAAAATCTTTTTACGAGACGTCCACTAAGTTTGCCGCAGGGGTTTAATTGTTGATTGTTGCATTGGCTTCTTAAAATCTGTTCGGCCAGGATGACCGATCTATTTCTTTCTGGCGATTGGCCCCTTTTGCAGTTTTCGTTAGTCGTCGACGGCTGCAGTTTGGGGTCTGCGACGCGATTTTGCTGGTTTATCAATTTTCAGTTATCTGGCATTGTGTTGAGCCTGTGTCCTACACGTACTAGTGCATGACATAAGCCAATGTACTCATTTCTGCAAAAATACTCAGTAATACTTAATTTCTCGAAAATTCTCAATCGAAGTATCAGTTTGCGGGATTCGATATGGCAGTTGAGTGATCGCTGGAAGAATTTTTGGGACGCCTTAGGTTTCAACCGCACTTGCAGTCAAAGCAGCTTTAAGTTATGTTGCAGGAGAAGAAAACAATTACTGTACTTCCAAAAAGTGTGTAATCGTATAATTGGAAGCAGTTTCACTCAGCAGTAGACCGCTATCGCCAAATTTCAAGTTTAAGTGGAAGTTGCTTCTTCCGCTGAAAATTGTTGAAGCTTGTTCTCATGGAATGAAAAAGCGGATGGGGCAGACATCGGATCATGAGGATGGTGGTGATGCGAGACTTCTGAAATTTTGAGAAGCGAAAGAATAACGATCTACTAAGAAGCATTCAAGTGACTTATTCTTGATGAAGATTGTCAGATTTTTGGGAAAAGACACATAATTTTTTCGCTGAACCGAAAAATCCCAGAAAAAAAAGTAAAGGAAAAAACGTATTTTTCTTTCAATACTGGAATCCAGGGCGAGCATTTTCGATCCGAGAACCTTTTTCGTCCTTCAATACATCAGTGATACAAGGTGTTGCAGTGTATCGCCAGAAAATTTCATGCCATTATGCCGTCTTTATTGGGTTCATAGTCATCAATTACAGTACTCTCATCTTTTCTCTTCCCCTCCCCCCCCCCGTCTTTTGTCATTATCGCTCATCATTGTCAGATCTAGAACAAAATGTGACCGCAGATTCGGTGTGATTTTAAAAAAAATGCTTATGTATTCTTGTTTCTGTTGAGCGGAGAGGGGAAAGGAGAGTTCCTGATGGCTCTTCTTGGCATTGTTGCCATAGCTAATGTCTGTATTTATTCGAGCAGTGAAATATGCTTTCTAGCTTAAAAGCCGACCGGGATTATCGTCGTTGCTTTTCGCGTCTTAAACCTCCTGAAAACAATAATGTAATTTTGCTTGAGTAAATATAGCCGGCGTTCGGTGGAATCATCGCGATCGGTTGTGCATTTGTTGCTGTATATTCGAATTGTTTCTATTTGCATATTTCTGCTTCATTTGAATGCAGTTATTGTGATTGAATAAAGAACAGTTGTTTTTACTTTCTTCATTAATACGTCGGGTTTTTTAAACCATTTGCTTTATTATTATTATTATTATTATTTTGTTATCGCTTGATTGCAGCAAGCACTAGGAGAAGATCTACGTCATAGTTTCAATCATTAATCAATCCAGTAATTCTCACCTCCTCGCACTTCGGTTTCATTTCCCTTTCCCATATTTAACGGTTGCCAAGAAGTGACACAAATTCGTGGGGCTCCAAGGATTTATCACAACGGTCATCATAGTTCTTTGATTTGTCGCATAAAGAACTGGACAGGAAGGTTGCGAAGTCGTAGCATATGTCTGCTAGATTTACTGCTGAGGCTCCACGTGGAGAAACATCAAATAACACTTTTCCTCATTTCATGTGCGAAATTTAGCAAAAGCCGTATCCAAACTCCTCTCCCAGAAGTTGAGATATGACGTGGGATAAGTTGTGGCCGCGCACAACAACAAACGCTCCTTATTACACAACAGGCTAGCTCCTTCGGCGCTTGCAAAGATAGAAGACGAAGCATTATACAACAGTTATTTGCACCTTGTCCGTAATGTGCCAATCAAGCATTCAAAGCGGTATCGAAATTGGCCCATTTAGAGCTGACGTGTGACCCGAAACATTTATTCAAAAAATATGGCCAACGTGAGTACTGAATCTATTGTCCGCAAATTTGTGGACCGAAACACTCCATCTGAGCCCCCTCCGGTACATCCTGGACGCAAGTAATCACTTTCTGACAAAAAATCCAGGAAAATAGACGTAGATCGGAAGACTGGCGGTTGTCGAACCATGGCCGACATTGCACCAAAATAACATCCAACGACAACTCGCTGTACCAACCACCCTCCTACCACGGCGCTTGAATTTGGATTCCCAGTGCGAGGGACATTCTCCAGCCAGCGTCTGCCCCTCTCTCAATTACACACTCTTTTCGCGCAGGGATATTTAGCATCGAGCATTTCCGAAAACACAAAAAATGCAAGTAATATATGTATGTTCGTGATCAGCTCATCGAGTTCTATCATTTCATAGCTAACTCATCGGAATTGGAGACAAAAAGTATTTTTTGAAATTTTCCCTGTGTTACCCCCTTACGATCGAAAAAATGCAATTTTTGGGAACTTTTTTCTCGGCTTCTGTTCGTCATAAGGATGCAATCCATACACCGTTGGAGAAGTCTCAGTGAGCTGATGACAAATCAAAAGACCGTATATTACAACAGGAAGCAACCGGCCGAGAACCTGAACCCCCAAAACTGCAAAAATCGAGATTTTAGGAATTCTGGCCGGTCGATTCGGTTTTCAAGTTTTCTCTCGAAATATAGTAAGCTATATATCATTTGATAGAGTTCTTGAATCTGTATTGAAGGAGCTAGGCGGTAGCTATGTGGGCCTAACCGTTGCCGAGAAAAAGGTTCCGGAATATTAATTACAGTGCATTTGTATGAAAATATAACATTCGTGCACCTGTAGTTTCTTTCTTTTCCTATAAAACAGCGAACAATGCACATATCTGTGATCAGCTCATCGAGTTCTATCATTTCATAGCTAACTCATCGGAATTGGAGACAAAAAGTATTTTTTGAAATTTTCCCTGTGTTACCACCCCCTTACGATCGAAAAAATGCAATTTTTGGGAACTTTTTTCTCGTCTTCTGTTTGTCCCAAGGATGCAATCCATACACCGTTGGAGAAGTCTCAGTGAGCTGATGACAAATCAAAAGACCGTATATTACAACAGGAAGCAACCGGCCGAGAACCTGAACCCCCAAAACTGCAAAAATCGAGATTTTAGGAATTCTGGCCGGTCGATTCGGTTTTCAAGTTTTCCCTCGAAATATAGTAAGCTATATATCATTTGATAGAGTTCTTGAATCTGTATTGAAGGAGCTAGGCGGTAGCTATGTGGGCCTAACCGTTGCCGAGAAAAAGGTTCCGGAATATTAATTACAGTGCATTTGTATGAAAATATAACATTCGTGCACCTGTAGTTTCTTTCTTTTCCTATAAAACAGCGAACAATGCACATATCTGTGATCAGCTCATCGAGTTCTATCATTTCATAGCTAACTCATCGGAATTGGAGACAAAAAGTATTTTTTGAAATTTTCCATGTGTTACCCCCTTACGATCGAAAAAATGCAATTTTTGGGAACTTTTTTCTCGGCTTCTGTTTGTCCGAAGGATGCAATCCATACACCGTTGGAGAAGTCTCAGTGAGCTGATGACAAATCAAAAGACCGTATATTACAACAGGAAGCAACCGGCCGAGAACCTGAACCCCCAAAACTGCAAAAATCGAGATTTTAGGAATTCTGGCCGGTCGATTCGGTTTTCAAGTTTTCTCTCGAAATATAGTAAGCTATATATCGTTTGATAGAGTTCTTGAATCTGTATTGAAGGAGCTAGGCGGTAGCTATGTGGGCCTAACCGTTGCCGAGAAAAAGGTTCCGGAATATTAATTACAGTGCATTTGTATGAAAATATAACATTCGTGCACCTGTAGTTTCTTTCTTTTCCTATAAAACAGCGAACAATGCACATATCTGTGATCAGCTCATCGAGTTCTATCATTTCATAGCTAACTCATCGGAATTGGAGACAAAAAGTATTTTTTGAAATTTTCCATGTGTTACCCCCTTACGATCGAAAAAATGCAATTTTTGGGAACTTTTTCTCGGCTTCTGTTTGTCCGAAGGATGCAATCCATACACCGTTGGAGAAGTCTCAGTGAGCTGATGACAAATCAAAAGACCGTATATTACAACAGGAAGCAACCGGCCGAGAACCTGAACCCCCAAAACTGCAAAAATCGAGATTTTAGGAATTCTGGCCGGTCGATTCGGTTTTCAAGTTTTCTCTCGAAATATAGTAAGCTATATATCATTTGATAGAGTTCTTGAATCTGTATTGAAGGAGCTAGGCGGTAGCTATGTGGGCCTAACCGTTGCCGAGAAAAAGGTTCCGGAATATTAATTACAGTGCATTTGTATGAAAATATAACATTCGTGCACCTGTAGTTTCTTTCTTTTCCTATAAAACAGCGAACAATGCACATATCTGTGATCAGCTCATCGAGTTCTATCATTTCATAGCTAACTCATCGGAATTGGAGACAAAAAGTATTTTTTGAAATTTTCCCTGTGTTACCACCCCCTTACGATCGAAAAAATGCAATTTTTGGGAACTTTTTTCTCGGCTTCTGTTTGTCCCAAGGATGCAATCCATACACCGTTGGAGAAGTCTCAGTGAGCTGATGACAAATCAAAAGACCGTATATTACAACAGGAAGCAACCGGCCGAGAACCTGAACCCCCAAAACTGCAAAAATCGAGATTTTAGGAATTCTGGCCGGTCGATTCGGTTTTCAAGTTTTCCCTCGAAATATAGTAAGCTATATATCATTTGATAGAGTTCTTGAATCTGTATTGAAGGAGCTAGGCGGTAGCTATGTGGGCCTAACCGTTGCCGAGAAAAAGGTTCCGGAATATTAATTACAGTGCATTTGTATGAAAATATAACATTCGTGCACCTGTAGTTTCTTTCTTTTCCTATAAAACAGCGAACAATGCACATATCTGTGATCAGCTCATCGAGTTCTATCATTTCATAGCTAACTCATCGGAATTGGAGACAAAAAGTATTTTTTGAAATTTTCCATGTGTTACCCCCTTACGATCGAAAAAATGCAATTTTTGGGAACTTTTTTCTCGGCTTCTGTTTGTCCGAAGGATGCAATCCATACACCGTTGGAGAAGTCTCAGTGAGCTGATGACAAATCAAAAGACCGTATATTACAACAGGAAGCAACCGGCCGAGAACCTGAACCCCCAAAACTGCAAAAATCGAGATTTTAGGAATTCTGGCCGGTCGATTCGGTTTTCAAGTTTTCTCTCGAAATATAGTAAGCTATATATCGTTTGATAGAGTTCTTGAATCTGTATTGAAGGAGCTAGGCGGTAGCTATGTGGGCCTAACCGTTGCCGAGAAAAAGGTTCCGGAATATTAATTACAGTGCATTTGTATGAAAATATAACATTCGTGCACCTGTAGTTTCTTTCTTTTCCTATAAAACAGCGAACAATGCACATATCTGTGATCAGCTCATCGAGTTCTATCATTTCATAGCTAACTCATCGGAATTGGAGACAAAAAGTATTTTTTGAAATTTTCCATGTGTTACCCCCTTACGATCGAAAAAATGCAATTTTTGGGAACTTTTTTCTCGGCTTCTGTTTGTCCGAAGGATGCAATCCATACACCGTTGGAGAAGTCTCAGTGAGCTGATGACAAATCAAAAGACCGTATATTACAACAGGAAGCAACCGGCCGAGAACCTGAACCCCCAAAACTGCAAAAATCGAGATTTTAGGAATTCTGGCCGGTCGATTCGGTTTTCAAGTTTTCTCTCGAAATATAGTAAGCTATATATCATTTGATAGAGTTCTTGAATCTGTATTGAAGGAGCTAGGCGGTAGCTATGTGGGCCTAACCGTTGCCGAGAAAAAGGTTCCGGAATATTAATTACAGTGCATTTGTATGAAAATATAACATTCGTGCACCTGTAGTTTCTTTCTTTTCCTATAAAACAGCGAACAATGCACATATCTGTGATCAGCTCATCGAGTTCTATCATTTCATAGCTAACTCATCGGAATTGGAGACAAAAAGTATTTTTTGAAATTTTCCATGTGTTACCCCCTTACGATCGAAAAAATGCAATTTTTGGGAACTTTTTTCTCGGCTTCTGTTTGTCCCAAGGATGCAATCCATACACCGTTGGAGAAGTCTCAGTGAGCTGATGACAAATCAAAAGACCGTATATTACAACAGGAAGCAACCGGCCGAGAACCTGAACCCCAAAACTGCAAAAATCGAGATTTTAGGAATTCTGGCCGGTCGATTCGGTTTTCAAGTTTTCTCTCGAAATATAGTAAGCTATATATCATTTGATAGAGTTCTTGAATCTGTATTGAAGGAGCTAGGCGGTAGCTATGTGGGCCTAACCGTTGCCGAGAAAAAGGTTCCGGAATATTAATTACAGTGCATTTGTATGAAAATATAACATTCGTGCACCTGTAGTTTCTTTCTTTTCCTATAAAACAGCGAACAATGCACATATCTGTGATCAGCTCATCGAGTTCTATCATTTCATAGCTAACTCATCGGAATTGGAGACAAAAAGTATTTTTTGAAATTTTCCCTGTGTTACCACCCCCTTACGATCGAAAAAATGCAATTTTTGGGAACTTTTTTCTCGGCTTCTGTTTGTCCCAAGGATGCAATCCATACACCGTTGGAGAAGTCTCAGTGAGCTGATGACAAATCAAAAGACCGTATATTACAACAGGAAGCAACCGGCCGAGAACCTGAACCCCCAAAACTGCAAAAATCGAGATTTTAGGAATTCTGGCCGGTCGATTCGGTTTTCAAGTTTTCTCTCGAAATATAGTAAGCTATATATCGTTTGATAGAGTTCTTGAATCTGTATTGAAGGAGCTAGGCGGTAGCTATGTGGGCCTAACCGTTGCCGAGAAAAAGGTTCCGGAATATTAATTACAGTGCATTTGTATGAAAATATAACATTCGTGCACCTGTAGTTTCTTTCTTTTCCTATAAAACAGCGAACAATGCACATATCTGTGATCAGCTCATCGAGTTCTATCATTTCATAGCTAACTCATCGGAATTGGAGACAAAAAGTATTTTTTGAAATTTTCCATGTGTTACCCCCTTACGATCGAAAAAATGCAATTTTTGGGAACTTTTTTCTCGGCTTCTGTTTGTCCCAAGGATGCAATCCATACACCGTTGGAGAAGTCTCAGTGAGCTGATGACAAATCAAAAGACCGTATATTACAACAGGAAGCAACCGGCCGAGAACCTGAACCCCCAAAACTGCAAAAATCGAGATTTTAGGAATTCTGGCCGGTCGATTCGGTTTTCAAGTTTTCTCTCGAAATATAGTAAGCTATATATCATTTGATAGAGTTCTTGAATCTGTATTGAAGGAGCTAGGCGGTAGCTATGTGGGCCTAACCGTTGCCGAGAAAAAGGTTCCGGAATATTAATTACAGTGCATTTGTATGAAAATATAACATTCGTGCACCTGTAGTTTCTTTCTTTTCCTATAAAACAGCGAACAATGCACATATCTGTGATCAGCTCATCGAGTTCTATCATTTCATAGCTAACTCATCGGAATTGGAGACAAAAAGTATTTTTTGAAATTTTCCCTGTTTTACCACCCCCTTACGATCGAAAAAATGCAATTTTTGGGAACTTTTTTCTCCGCTTCTGTTTGTCCCAAGGATGCAATCCATACACCGTTGGAGAAGTCTCAGTGAGCTGATGACAAATCAAAAGACCGTATATTACAACAGGAAGCAACCGGCCGAGAACCTGAACCCCCAAAACTGCAAAAATCGAGATTTTAGGAATTCTGGCCGGTCGATTCGGTTTTCAAGTTTTCTCTCGAAATATAGTAAGCTATATATCATTTGATAGAGTTCTTGAATCTGTATTGAAGGAGCTAGGCGGTAGCTATGTGGGCCTAACCGTTGCCGAGAAAAAGGTTCCGGAATATTAATTACAGTGCATTTGTATGAAAATATAACATTCGTGCACCTGTAGTTTCTTTCTTTTCCTATAAAACAGCGAACAATGCACATATCTGTGATCAGCTCATCGAGTTCTATCATTTCATAGCTAACTCATCGGAATTGGAGACAAAAAGTATTTTTTGAAATTTTCCCTGTGTTACCACCCCCTTACGATCGAAAAAATGCAATTTTTGGGAACTTTTTTCTCGGCTTCTGTTTGTCCCAAGGATGCAATCCATACACCGTTGGAGAAGTCTCAGTGAGCTGATGACAAATCAAAAGACCGTATATTACAACAGGAAGCAACCGGCCGAGAACCTGAACCCCCAAAACTGCAAAAATCGAGATTTTAGGAATTCTGGCCGGTCGATTCGGTTTTCAAGTTTTCTCTCGAAATATAGTAAGCTATATATCGTTTGATAGAGTTCTTGAATCTGTATTGAAGGAGCTAGGCGGTAGCTATGTGGGCCTAACCGTTGCCGAGAAAAAGGTTCCGGAATATTAATTACAGTGCATTTGTATGAAAATATAACATTCGTGCACCTGTAGTTTCTTTCTTTTCCTATAAAACAGCGAACAATGCACATATCTGTGATCAGCTCATCGAGTTCTATCATTTCATAGCTAACTCATCGGAATTGGAGACAAAAAGTATTTTTTGAAATTTTCCATGTGTTACCCCCTTACGATCGAAAAAATGCAATTTTTGGGAACTTTTTCTCGGCTTCTGTTTGTCCCAAGGATGCAATCCATACACCGTTGGAGAAGTCTCAGTGAGCTGATGACAAATCAAAAGACCGTATATTACAACAGGAAGCAACCGGCCGAGAACCTGAACCCCCAAAACTGCAAAAATCGAGATTTTAGGAATTCTGGCCGGTCGATTCGGTTTTCAAGTTTTCTCTCGAAATATAGTAAGCTATATATCATTTGATAGAGTTCTTGAATCTGTATTGAAGGAGCTAGGCGGTAGCTATGTGGGCCTAACCGTTGCCGAGAAAAAGGTTCCGGAATATTAATTACAGTGCATTTGTATGAAAATATAACATTCGTGCACCTGTAGTTTCTTTCTTTTCCTATAAAACAGCGAACAATGCACATATCTGTGATCAGCTCATCGAGTTCTATCATTTCATAGCTAACTCATCGGAATTGGAGACAAAAAGTATTTTTTGAAATTTTCCCTGTTTTACCACCCCCTTACGATCGAAAAAATGCAATTTTTGGGAACTTTTTTCTCGGCTTCTGTTTGTCCCAAGGATGCAATCCATACACCGTTGGAGAAGTCTCAGTGAGCTGATGACAAATCAAAAGACCGTATATTACAACAGGAAGCAACCGGCCGAGAACCTGAACCCCCAAAACTGCAAAAATCGAGATTTTAGGAATTCTGGCCGGTCGATTCGGTTTTCAAGTTTTCTCTCGAAATATAGTAAGCTATATATCATTTGATAGAGTTCTTGAATCTGTATTGAAGGAGCTAGGCGGTAGCTATGTGGGCCTAACCGTTGCCGAGAAAAAGGTTCCGGAATATTAATTACAGTGCATTTGTATGAAAATATAACATTCGTGCACCTGTAGTTTCTTTCTTTTCCTATAAAACAGCGAACAATGCACATATCTGTGATCAGCTCATCGAGTTCTATCATTTCATAGCTAACTCATCGGAATTGGAGACAAAAAGTATTTTTTGAAATTTTCCATGTGTTACCACCCCTTACGATCGAAAAAATGCAATTTTTGGGAACTTTTTCTCGGCTTCTGTTTGTCCCAAGGATGCAATCCATACACCGTTGGAGAAGTCTCAGTGAGCTGATGACAAATCAAAAGACCGTATATTACAACAGGAAGCAACCGGCCGAGAACCTGAACCCCCAAAACTGCAAAAATCGAGATTTTAGGAATTCTGGCCGGTCGATTCGGTTTTCAAGTTTTCTCTCGAAATATAGTAAGCTATATATCATTTGATAGAGTTCTTGAATCTGTATTGAAGGAGCTAGGCGGTAGCTATGTGGGCCTAACCGTTGCCGAGAAAAAGGTTCCGGAATATTAATTACAGTGCATTTGTATGAAAATATAACATTCGTGCACCTGTAGTTTCTTTCTTTTCCTATAAAACAGCGAACAATGCACATATCTGTGATCAGCTCATCGAGTTCTATCATTTCATAGCTAACTCATCGGAATTGGAGACAAAAAGTATTTTTTGAAATTTTCCATGTGTTACCCCCTTACGATCGAAAAAATGCAATTTTTGGGAACTTTTTTCTCGGCTTCTGTTTGTCCCAAGGATGCAATCCATACACCGTTGGAGAAGTCTCAGTGAGCTGATGACAAATCAAAAGACCGTATATTACAACAGGAAGCAACCGGCCGAGAACCTGAACCCCCAAAACTGCAAAAATCGAGATTTTAGGAATTCTGGCCGGTCGATTCGGTTTTCAAGTTTTCTCTCGAAATATAGTAAGCTATATATCATTTGATAGAGTTCTTGAATCTGTATTGAAGGAGCTAGGCGGTAGCTATGTGGGCCTAACCGTTGCCGAGAAAAAGGTTCCGGAATATTAATTACAGTGCATTTGTATGAAAATATAACATTCGTGCACCTGTAGTTTCTTTCTTTTCCTATAAAACAGCGAACAATGCACATATCTGTGATCAGCTCATCGAGTTCTATCATTTCATAGCTAACTCATCGGAATTGGAGACAAAAAGTATTTTTTGAAATTTTCCATGTGTTACCACCCCTTACGATCGAAAAAATGCAATTTTTGGGAACTTTTTCTCGGCTTCTGTTTGTCCCAAGGATGCAATCCATACACCGTTGGAGAAGTCTCAGTGAGCTGATGACAAATCAAAAGACCGTATATTACAACAGGAAGCAACCGGCCGAGAACCTGAACCCCCAAAACTGCAAAAATCGAGATTTTAGGAATTCTGGCCGGTCGATTCGGTTTTCAAGTTTTCTCTCGAAATATAGTAAGCTATATATCATTTGATAGAGTTCTTGAATCTGTATTGAAGGAGCTAGGCGGTAGCTATGTGGGCCTAACCGTTGCCGAGAAAAAGGTTCCGGAATATTAATTACAGTGCATTTGTATGAAAATATAACATTCGTGCACCTGTAGTTTCTTTCTTTTCCTATAAAACAGCGAACAATGCACATATCTGTGATCAGCTCATCGAGTTCTATCATTTCATAGCTAACTCATCGGAATTGGAGACAAAAAGTATTTTTTGAAATTTTCCATGTGTTACCCCCTTACGATCGAAAAAATGCAATTTTTGGGAACTTTTTTCTCGGCTTCTGTTTGTCCCAAGGATGCAATCCATACACCGTTGGAGAAGTCTCAGTGAGCTGATGACAAATCAAAAGACCGTATATTACAACAGGAAGCAACCGGCCGAGAACCTGAACCCCCAAAACTGCAAAAATCGAGATTTTAGGAATTCTGGCCGGTCGATTCGGTTTTCAAGTTTTCTCTCGAAATATAGTAAGCTATATATCATTTGATAGAGTTCTTGAATCTGTATTGAAGGAGCTAGGCGGTAGCTATGTGGGCCTAACCGTTGCCGAGAAAAAGGTTCCGGAATATTAATTACAGTGCATTTGTATGAAAATATAACATTCGTGCACCTGTAGTTTCTTTCTTTTCCTATAAAACAGCGAACAATGCACATATCTGTGATCAGCTCATCGAGTTCTATCATTTCATAGCTAACTCATCGGAATTGGAGACAAAAAGTATTTTTTGAAATTTTCCATGTGTTACCCCCTTACGATCGAAAAAATGCAATTTTTGGGAACTTTTTTCTCGGCTTCTGTTTGTCCCAAGGATGCAATCCATACACCGTTGGAGAAGTCTCAGTGAGCTGATGACAAATCAAAAGACCGTATATTACAACAGGAAGCAACCGGCCGAGAACCTGAACCCCCAAAAC
This sequence comes from Baylisascaris procyonis, assembly GCA_037389465.1. Classification (NCBI taxonomy): domain Eukaryota; kingdom Metazoa; phylum Nematoda; class Chromadorea; order Rhabditida; family Ascarididae; genus Baylisascaris; species Baylisascaris procyonis. Next base: position 6,885,302 of record JAZARR010000146.1, read on the forward strand.
TGCAAAAATCGAGATTTTAGGAATTCTGGCCGGTCGATTCGGTTTTCAAGTTTTCTCTCGAAATATAGTAAGCTATATATCATTTGATAGAGTTCTTGAATCTGTATTGAAGGAGCTAGGCGGTAGCTATGTGGGCCTAACCGTTGCCGAGAAAAAGGTTCCGGAATATTAATTACAGTGCATTTGTATGAAAATATAACATTCGTGCACCTGTAGTTTCTTTCTTTTCCTATAAAACAGCGAACAATGCACATATCTGTGATCAGCTCATCGAGTTCTATCATTTCATAGCTAACTCATCGGAATTGGAGACAAAAAGTATTTTTTGAAATTTTCCATGTGTTACCACCCCCTTACGATCGAAAAAATGCAATTTTTGGGAACTTTTTTCTCGGCTTCTGTTTGTCCCAAGGATGCAATCCATACACCGTTGGAGAAGTCTCAGTGAGCTGATGACAAATCAAAAGACCGTATATTACAACAGGAAGCAACCGGCCGAGAACCTGAACCCCCAAAACTGCAAAAATCGAGATTTTAGGAATTCTGGCCGGTCGATTCGGTTTTCAAGTTTTCTCTCGAAATATAGTAAGCTATATATCATTTGATAGAGTTCTTGAATCTGTATTGAAGGAGCTAGGCGGTAGCTATGTGGGCCTAACCGTTGCCGAGAAAAAGGTTCCGGAATATTAATTACAGTGCATTTGTATGAAAATATAACATTCGTGCACCTGTAGTTTCTTTCTTTTCCTATAAAACAGCGAACAATGCACATATCTGTGATCAGCTCATCGAGTTCTATCATTTCATAGCTAACTCATCGGAATTGGAGACAAAAAGTATTTTTTGAAATTTTCCCTGTGTTACCACCCCCTTACGATCGAAAAAATGCAATTTTTGGGAACTTTTTTCTCGGCTTCTGTTTGTCCGAAGGATGCAATCCATACACCGTTGGAGAAGTCTCAGTGAGCTGATGACAAATCAAAAGACCGTATATTACAACAGGAAGCAACCGGCCGAGAACCTGAACCCCCAAAACTGCAAAAATCGAGATTTTAGGAATTCTGGCCGGTCGATTCGGTTTTCAAGTTTTCTCTCGAAATATAGTAAGCTATATATCATTTGATAGAGTTCTTGAATCTGTATTGAAGGAGCTATGCGGTAGCTATGTGGGCCTAACCGTTGCCGAGAAAAAGGTTCCGGAATATTAATTACAGTGCATTTGTATGAAAATATAACATTCGTGCACCTGTAGTTTCTTTCTTTTCCTATAAAACAGCGAACAATGCACATATCTGTGATCAGCTCATCGAGTTCTATCATTTCATAGCTAACTCATCGGAATTGGAGACAAAAAGTATTTTTTGAAATTTTCCCTGTTTTACCACCCCCTTACGATCGAAAAAATGCAATTTTTGGGAACTTTTTCTCGGCTTCTGTTTGTCCCAAGGATGCAATCCATACACCGTTGGAGAAGTCTCAGTGAGCTGATGACAAATCAAAAGACCGTATATTACAACAGGAAGCAACCGGCCGAGAACCTGAACCCCCAAAACTGCAAAAATCGAGATTTTAGGAATTCTGGCCGGTCGATTCGGTTTTCAAGTTTTCTCTCGAAATATAGTAAGCTATATATCATTTGATAGAGTTCTTGAATCTGTATTGAAGGAGCTAGGCGGTAGCTATGTGGGCCTAACCGTTGCCGAGAAAAAGATTCCGGAATATTAATTACAGTGCATTTGTATGAAAATATAACATTCGTGCACCTGTAGTTTCTTTCTTTTCCTATAAAACAGCGAACAATGCACATATCTGTGATCAGCTCATCGAGTTCTATCATTTCATAGCTAACTCATCGGAATTGGAGACAAAAAGTATTTTTTGAAATTTTCCATGTGTTACCCCCTTACGATCGAAAAAATGCAATTTTTGGGAACTTTTTTCTCGGCTTCTGTTTGTCCCAAGGATGCAATCCATACACCGTTGGAGAAGTCTCAGTGAGCTGATGACAAATCAAAAGACCGTATATTACAACAGGAAGCAACCGGCCGAGAACCTGAACCCCCAAAACTGCAAAAATCGAGATTTTAGGAATTCTGGCCGGTCGATTCGGTTTTCAAGTTTTCTCTCGAAATATAGTAAGCTATATATCATTTGATAGAGTTCTTGAATCTGTATTGAAGGAGCTATGCGGTAGCTATGTGGGCCTAACCGTTGCCGAGAAAAAGGTTCCGGAATATTAATTACAGTGCATTTGTATGAAAATATAACATTCGTGCACCTGTAGTTTCTTTCTTTTCCTATAAAACAGCGAACAATGCACATATCTGTGATCAGCTCATCGAGTTCTATCATTTCATAGCTAACTCATCGGAATTGGAGACAAAAAGTATTTTTTGAAATTTTCCATGTGTTACCTACCCCCTTACGATCGAAAAAATGCAATTTTTGGGAACTTTTTTCTCGGCTTCTGTTTGTCCCAAGGATGCAATCCATACACCGTTGGAGAAGTCTCAGTGAGCTGATGACAAATCAAAAGACCGTATATTACAACAGGAAGCAACCGGCCGAGAACCTGAACCCCCAAAACTGCAAAAATCGAGATTTTAGGAATTCTGGCCGGTCGATTCGGTTTTCAAGTTTTCTCTCGAAATATAGTAAGCTATATATCATTTGATAGAGTTCTTGAATCTGTATTGAAGGAGCTAGGCGGTAGCTATGTGGGCCTAACCGTTGCCGAGAAAAAGGTTCCGGAATATTAATTACAGTGCATTTGTATGAAAATATAACATTCGTGCACCTGTAGTTTCTTTCTTTTCCTATAAAACAGCGAACAATGCACATATCTGTGATCAGCTCATCGAGTTCTATCATTTCATAGCTAACTCATCGGAATTGGAGACAAAAAGTATTTTTTGAAATTTTCCATGTGTTACCCCCTTACGATCGAAAAAATGCAATTTTTGGGAACTTTTTTCTCGGCTTCTGTTTGTCCCAAGGATGCAATCCATACACCGTTGGAGAAGTCTCAGTGAGCTGATGACAAATCAAAAGACCGTATATTACAACAGGAAGCAACCGGCCGAGAACCTGAACCCCCAAAACTGCAAAAATCGAGATTTTAGGAATTCTGGCCGGTCGATTCGGTTTTCAAGTTTTCTCTCGAAATATAGTAAGCTATATATCATTTGATAGAGTTCTTGAATCTGTATTGAAGGAGCTAGGCGGTAGCTATGTGGGCCTAACCGTTGCCGAGAAAAAGGTTCCGGAATATTAATTACAGTGCATTTGTATGAAAATATAACATTCGTGCACCTGTAGTTTCTTTCTTTTCCTATAAAACAGCGAACAATGCACATATCTGTGATCAGCTCATCGAGTTCTATCATTTCATAGCTAACTCATCGGAATTGGAGACAAAAAGTATTTTTTGAAATTTTCCCTGTGTTACCACCCCCTTACGATCGAAAAAATGCAATTTTTGGGAACTTTTTTCTCGGCTTCTGTTTGTCCGAAGGATGCAATCCATACACCGTTGGAGAAGTCTCAGTGAGCTGATGACAAATCAAAAGACCGTATATTACAACAGGAAGCAACCGGCCGAGAACCTGAACCCCCAAAACTGCAAAAATCGAGATTTTAGGAATTCTGGCCGGTCGATTCGGTTTTCAAGTTTTCTCTCGAAATATAGTAAGCTATATATCATTTGATAGAGTTCTTGAATCTGTATTGAAGGAGCTATGCGGTAGCTATGTGGGCCTAACCGTTGCCGAGAAAAAGGTTCCGGAATATTAATTACAGTGCATTTGTATGAAAATATAACATTCGTGCACCTGTAGTTTCTTTCTTTTCCTATAAAACAGCGAACAATGCACATATCTGTGATCAGCTCATCGAGTTCTATCATTTCATAGCTAACTCATCGGAATTGGAGACAAAAAGTATTTTTTGAAATTTTCCCTGTGTTACCCCCTTACGACCGAAAAAATGCAATTTTTGGGAACTTTTTTCTCGGCTTCTGTTTGTCCCAAGGATGCAATCCATACACCGTTGGAGAAGTCTCAGTGAGCTGATGACAAATCAAAAGACCGTATATTACAACAGGAAGCAACCGGCCGAGAACCTGAACCCCCAAAACTGCAAAAATCGAGATTTTAGGAATTCTGGCCGGTCGATTCGGTTTTCAAGTTTTCTCTCGAAATATAGTAAGCTATATATCATTTGATAGAGTTCTTGAATCTGTATTGAAGGAGCTAGGCGGTAGCTATGTGGGCCTAACCGTTGCCGAGAAAAAGGTTCCGGAATATTAATTACAGTGCATTTGTATGAAAATATAACATTCGTGCACCTGTAGTTTCTTTCTTTTCCTATAAAACAGCGAACAATGCACATATCTGTGATCAGCTCATCGAGTTCTATCATTTCATAGCTAACTCATCGGAATTGGAGACAAAAAGTATTTTTTGAAATTTTCCATGTGTTACCCCCTTACGATCGAAAAAATGCAATTTTTGGGAACTTTTTTCTCGGCTTCTGTTTGTCCCAAGGATGCAATCCATACACCGTTGGAGAAGTCTCAGTGAGCTGATGACAAATCAAAAGACCGTATATTAGAACAGGAAGCAACCGGCCGAGAACCTGAACCCCCAAAACTGCAAAAATCGAGATTTTAGGAATTCTGGCCGGTCGATTCGGTTTTCAAGTTTTCTCTCGAAATATAGTAAGCTATATATCATTTGATAGAGTTCTTGAATCTGTATTGAAGGAGCTAGGCGGTAGCTATGTGGGCCTAACCGTTGCCGAGAAAAAGGTTCCGGAATATTAATTACAGTGCATTTGTATGAAAATATAACATTCGTGCACCTGTAGTTTCTTTCTTTTCCTATAAAACAGCGAACGATGCACATATCCGTGATCAGCTCATCGAGTTCTATCATTTCATAGCTAACTCATCGGAATTGGAGACAAAAAGTACTTTTTGAAATTTTCCCTGTGTTACCCCCTTACGACCGAAAAAATGCAATTTTTGGGAACTTTTTTCTCGGCTTCTGTTTGTCCCAAGGATGCAATCCATACACCGTTGGAGAAGTCTCAGTGAGCTGATGACAAATCAAAAGACCGTATATTACAACAGGAAGCAACCGGCCGAGAACCTGAACCCCCAAAACTGCAAAAATCGAGATTTTAGGAATTCTGGCCGGTCGATTCGGTTTTCAAGTTTTCTCTCGAAATATAGTAAGCTATATATCATTTGATAGAGTTCTTGAATCTGTATTGAAGGAGCTAGGCGGTAGCTATGTGGGCCTAACCGTTGCCGAGAAAAAGGTTCCGGAATATTAATTACAGTGCATTTGTATGAAAATATAACATTCGTGCACCTGTAGTTTCTTTCTTTTCCTATAAAACAGCGAACAATGCACATATCTGTGATCAGCTCATCGAGTTCTATCATTTCATAGCTAACTCATCGGAATTGGAGACAAAAAGTATTTTTTGAAATTTTCCCTGTGTTACCCCCTTACGACCGAAAAAATGCAATTTTTGGGAACTTTTTCTCGGCTTCTGTTTGTCCCAAGGATGCAATCCATACACCGTTGGAGAAGTCTCAGTGAGCTGATGACAAATCAAAAGACCGTATATTACAACAGGAAGCAACCGGCCGAGAACCTGAACCCCCAAAACTGCAAAAATCGAGATTTTAGGAATTCTGGCCGGTCGATTCGGTTTTCAAGTTTTCTCTCGAAATATAGTAAGCTATATATCATTTGATAGAGTTCTTGAATCTGTATTGAAGGAGCTAGGCGGTAGCTATGTGGGCCTAACCGTTGCCGAGAAAAAGGTTCCGGAATATTAATTACAGTGCATTTGTATGAAAATATAACATTCGTGCACCTGTAGTTTCTTTCTTTTCCTATAAAACAGCGAACAATGCACATATCTGTGATCAGCTCATCGAGTTCTATCATTTCATAGGTAACTCATCGGAATTGGAGACAAAAAGTATTTTTTGAAATTTTCCCTGTGTTACCCCCTTACGATCGAAAAAATGCAATTTTTGGGAACTTTTTTCTCGGCTTCTGTTTGTCCCAAGGATGCAATCCATACACCGTTGGAGAAGTCTCAGTGAGCTGATGACAAATCAAAAGACCGTATATTACAACAGGAAGCAACCGGCCGAGAACCTGAACCCCCAAAACTGCAAAAATCGAGATTTTAGGAATTCTGGCCGGTCGATTCGGTTTTCAAGTTTTCTCTCGAAATATAGTAAGCTATATATCGTTTGATAGAGTTCTTGAATCTGTATTGAAGGAGCTAGGCGGTAGCTATGTGGGCCTAACCGTTGCCGAGAAAAAGGTTCCGGAATATTAATTACAGTGCATTTGTATGAAAATATAACATTCGTGCACCTGTAGTTTCTTTCTTTTCCTATAAAACAGCGAACAATGCACATATCTGTGATCAGCTCATCGAGTTCTATCATTTCATAGCTAACTCATCGGAATTGGAGACAAAAAGTATTTTTTGAAATTTTCCCTGTGTTACCCCCTTACGATCGAAAAAATGCAATTTTTGGGAACTTTTTTCTCGGCTTCTGTTTGTCCCAAGGATGCAATCCATACACCGTTGGAGAAGTCTCAGTGAGCTGATGACAAATCAAAAGACCGTATATTACAACAGGAAGCAACCGGCCGAGAACCTGAACCCCCAAAACTGCAAAAATCGAGATTTTAGGAATTCTGTCCGGTCGATTCGGTTTTCAAGTTTTCTCTCGAAGTATAGTAAACTATATATCTTTTGATAGAGGTTGTAAAGTTGTGTCGATAAGAGCAAGCCGGAACTCCACGGGCCCAACCTTGCCGAGAAAAAGGTTCCGGAATATTAATTACAGTGCATTTCTATAGAAAATTCACAAAATTTAATTTTTACACTGAACAGGTCGTAAAAAAATGAACAAAAAATGAATATTAGTGAAGAATAATGTGTAAGCAAAGGAAAATAAAAGAATGGAAGAAGAAGAAACAAAAAGAGTCCATGTGGGTGCGGGAAGGAATGACCATACGAGCCTGTTAACTATATATTTTTTATTTCGGTATTAATATTGATGTCAGGTTTCTCCGCCCCTGAACCCCCTAGGAGGAGGGCTGCCGCCTCCCTTGACGTCCTGCTTTGATCTGGATGCAGTTGTTGCTAGGGAAAAAGTTCCTTCTCCATTGAATTACACTATAAATTTAATTTTAATTTTTCCTCACGAATTCTTGCAGCTGACCCAGAAAGTGTATATATCGTTTGAAAGAGAATTAAATACTGAAGCGAATAAAAAAAAAGGTTTCATCCAAATGCACCAAGAATTGGGGGAGTTATAAAAATTTCGATGATTCTCGATGGGCACTATTTTGTGAATATCAAGAATGTGATCATTGAAGTTCAATCAGTCAGCCCGTTTGATGAATCGATAATTGTGTGGTCGGATTTAAAAGCGTTCAACTATGTGTTTTGCTCAAACAGTTGTCCAACGTTTTCAATTAGCGTTCGATTCACTCTCTGCTTAGAGAGTTAAATGCTCTCTGATGAATGTTATTTTTGTTTGATATAGGCGTTCGATACTGATCTATTGGCGTGCAAATCTGCATCGTATTGTTTAGGGTAGTTGGGTAATTTGCGATGGAATGCATATGAGATGAAATGATGAGTGTTGCTCGGTGCTCGCCCATCTAGCTTTGTTCCAACAAATTATATGAAGCAATATCCGATGCACCGTTGTTGTTGTTGTTGTTGTTGCTGTTTTATGTATAGGTATATATGAAGTTTATACGTATTAATGTGATCGTTGCATTACGCCTCATATGTGTTTAGATTTTTATTATTGTTTTTGCAGAGTATTTTTACAATGTTTTCACATTGATTTATTGTCGGAACAACGGCGATGAAGTTACTGCTTGTTACCAATCGAAATATAGCAACAAAAATTTTTCGTAGTTGTTTTTCATGGAATGGTGGCATATTGCCTAATGCATCTGCATGCTCCGATACACCAATTGAACTCAACAACAATCCATACGAGAAGGAAAAACGTAAATGCATTTTATGCGCTCATAATATCGAACTCGATTATAAAAATGCTCGACTTTTACAACAATTCGTTTCAAGCTTTTCGGGACGCGTCTATGACAGGTGAACTAACAAAATAGGTTATATTAGTTGCTATCATAATTGAGTATCCACTATATTGCTAATGAAATTCTATCGAAATATTTACACGGAAGTATGGATTAAGGGATTAGAGTGATAGCGATCGGTTAATGCTAGTGATAGTGATAAGTTGGTGATAGGCAGTGATCAGCTGGTGGTAGTAATGATGGCCAATCTGTATCATCTTTGCAAATGAAACTGCATAGCACTTTCCCGATATTCGCGGCTGTCATAGGCAACTGCCCGATTGCATTGGCGCAAACGAGTCTACTCCCTTTTTTGATTAAACTTCGCTGTTGACTGGAAACTTGTTTGTAACTTTTTTTTTAAAATTGGCGACGATTTTTGAGCAGTGAATCTTCTTTTTTTTTTCATTTTACAAAATTGCTTCAACGTTTATTAGGCTATCGGACAGGTGTATTGCCAATATTTGCATTCACTAAGTTTCTCGCCACTCAATAACTTCGTTTTTCATTGTTTGACTTGTCATCCAACGTCACCTTCTTAAGCTTTTAAGAGGCGATCTTTCTTCCACTATTTTGCTGCTCACGCATTATGCCACTACCAGCCGGAGATGTAATTTTTCACTAATTTTTGTCAAAAGAGCAGCACTGTTCATATAGGTTGCACGACAACCTTCTTGAATCAACTGATTACTGAATCCATACGACTTGAGCTATCTCTTCTCTGATGTATTGACCTCAGAAATGCCGTCTAGCTTGCTTGCTTTCCTTTTGTGATTTAGGTGATTTTAAATTATGCGGCCAACGTTCTCGCTAAATTATATCATTTTAGGCATGTTACTGGTCTATGCGAGCATCAACAGAAAAAACTCATCGCAACAATTGCGCTGAGCCGACGTGCTGGCTATATGCCCATATTGGTCAAAGATCCCAAATACCTACGCGATGCGAAACTATTCGATCCGTTAAAACCTATTCGATCACATTCGTTCGCATAAATGTTCCCCGACGATATGGGGAGAATTTGAAAATTCATAGCAAAGGAGGTCTTATGAGCTTTAACAAAGTGGAGTGGACTTCATATATGTATGTGGGATTATCTTTGCTGGGGAGATTTTTGTTTTGATATATGAAAAGTGGATAAAATATGTCACGAAAAAGGATGGATGTGTATTTTTAGCATGCTTGAAAATAAATTCGCCTAACTGAGATTATGTTCACTCAAAAATTCCAACCCAAAGTACCATTTAAAGTCTCTCAATAAAATATACAAGGAAACGGCTAGATGAGTTGGCGAACGTGTTCTGTTTTTGTTGAGCAATGATTTGTCGTGTCTTTATTGCTGACAGTACAATTTAAATTATCGCCTTGAAAACTATTAGCATATGCGATGATTGTTATTCTATTGTTTCGTTAGGAATTCTTTATTATCTATTAGAGCCTCCTTATATTGCTTTTTCAGAGATAGAGAGAGAGAGAGAGGGAGAGAGAGAGAGAGAGACCATGGTTCTTTCACAGCTGAGAGTGGATTGTGAACATATATTTGAAACAAAAAATTGTGTAGGGTTCATAAAGTGTAAATAAATGCGATATAAACCTTCATGTTGCTTTTGATTTTCTTCGAATCGCTGCTAGTAACCTCTGAATATCGGATATATACAGTCTTTGAAGCATGCTCATAATGGATGAAAATGAGATTTTGCTACTTGCATAGTTAAAGGTTAATAAAACGAATAAGGAATAATCTAAACAGATCATTTATGACGGTTAAGAAGGATCGTCACATACCATCATCATAAACAGTGGCCTGGAGGCCATTTAGGCCATTTAACAGGTCCTGGATGGAGAATGTAACACTCAGGAGGTCGCTTTGAAGGGTCTTCAGAAGGAACGCATTAGGGCACTATTTACTTTAACCTTCAGTTTTAGATCCGTAGTTTCGCCGCTTGCCGCATGAGTTGTCTAAATAAGAGGGATGGAATCGACAAACAAAGCGTTTCGCATGTCGCAATCATGCGGAGCCTCGTTGAAGCGGCAAGGCGGCGCTGTAGTTTGATTTCGGTGTTCTCTGTCACTATGCCCCTTCGCGATCCCCATTCCCTCCATTATTAGAAGACTGTTTAACCGACTTGCATAGCGTTGCGCCTTAGAGGACTTTTACAAGCTGCTAAGACCTGAAAAGGGCTGAACCCTTTCTACCTTTTATACTTTTATACTTTATGCCTTCACCTCTACTTTTACTGTCTTACACTTATGCTTTTATATTTTTCGATTATATCATAAATTTGGTTTCTCTACCTCAATCCGTTGCTAAGTTTCTAATATAAATTTGAGTGTAAGACAGTAAAAATTGAAGGAATAAATCACTAAATATATGTAAATACTACTAAATAATAATCACTAAATATTGAAATCTTTCATAAATGTTATTTCGTTATTGCAGTTCTAGTATAAAAATATCCCAAAATCATTATACATCAATAAAAGAAATAAAAAAGTTTGTAATTGTTGCGATCGAATATGAATTATTTTATGCCAAACACAATGTGATGAACAAAGAAGCATCAAACGTTAAAAAAAATTGATTACCGGGCATCACATCGCATGAAAATATATGAAAACATTAATTACAAATGCAAACGCTTTGAATATTTCTGGAAAATCGAATACTAAATTCGGCTAAAATTATAGACGATTAGAAAAATATGGAATTGGCTTGCGTACCCGTGTGAATCAAGTAAAATGCTATTGAAAGGCAAGCTTAAGAAAGGCAGTGAGGAGATGTCATCTCCGGTGCTACATACTTATGTGAATGGCTTTACCCTTATGGCGTAAAATTTTTTATGTAACTGCTGCATGAGATGGAAATTCCGCTTAGGAATTAAAAAAGAAAACAACTAAATATTCCCAAACAGTTCTTGAAAACTTGGCTACCAATTTAAGTTATGAATTATGAAATTTCTCTTTCAAAGTGAAAAACAATAGGCACGGCAGCTATCCGTATTAACGGTACTTAAAAGTGATAGAGGTGATAAGCAGCATTTTTTCACATCCACCCATCATATCTTCATCATTCCCTATATGCCCTCAATTCTATTCCATATTTACTATGCTCTACTTCCTCATAAACTTATAACGTTTCTCTAGCATTAGTAATGTACAAATTCATAAAAAAAGTATGTTTATCACTCTTCTCGACGATATAAATTTTCATCGAGCAGAAACCATCGCGCTGTCTTATTTTAGCCGCTATTAATGATCTGTGTCTCTGAAAAATCCAACATATAATTCTTCAGCAATTTGAAATATGGAAAATTAGTCCAACCCGTGAGTGCGTTGTTTTCTCTCTCTTATTCAGTTACTGCGCTATAATCCTTGAAGAAAAAATCCGACAATAACAATGCAAAAATAATTTAATTTATATACATGTTGCGTCGAATTAAGACGTTCGTCCTCATAAAATAAAGGAAAGGTCAATCACACTCATTTAACACGAGATGATTCGTCCGTTTCGAAAACAGCGTCCACAAGTTAATGTGTGCCGCCCTTTCTTTTCCTCTCCCTTCTACCGACTTGCAACCTTGGCTATATCATGGACTACAGGCATAGGCCCAAAGATGAAATGCAACATTGAGAAACTTTCTCAAGCATTTCCCGTGCAATCATCGTAAGGAAATGTCACTTAGACTTCCTCATTTCCCCCCCCCCCCCACCCTTCCCAATCTCCTTTTGAATGCTTCAGCTCCGGGAGATTCGCGTTTGCCATCATATATTGTCTGCATCAGGAACCTTTTGGCTTTCGTGAAGCATCCTAGAGCGTTCGATCTTTACACAATTATGGATCTCATACACTGCTAAAAGCTATTTATTATTGTTATAGCTCAGTGAGAAATTGTCAGAGTACTCATTATTTTACATTCGTTAAAAACTTCAAAATTTATTCGATAGATCAGCTTCACTCCGAATTATCGTAAGATTTTCGTCGTAAAATGAGTCTTGTTGTCTACATTTTTGTCTAAGCGATACCTGTCAAATGTGCTTCTCTACCTGTTTCCCTGACTCAGGGATTTTTCATTGAACAGAAATACGTCATTCTTTGCTCTTCTATCGTCACAACAACATTAACAGCAAGAAATGACAGCATCAATCAAATAACAAATGGTGAGTAAAATCTCTGTGGACTAACGTTTCAGAACTAGCGAACTCGTTCGGAATATTCAATAATGTGTCGTCCAATTCAGCGTGAACGTTTGTTGATGAATCGGCATGTACCGCATCTACTTCCGTTTCTGAATCGAATGCGCCATTCAAATAGATTTTAAAAAACAAAAGTTCCACTTACTTACACAATTTCTAAGAAGCATATTCGGAGGCAGTCGAAAAATTGTTCAGCATATTTATACCTGATTATTCACTGCTTTGACAGATGAGAAAACTCCGGGCAAATCATTCGTAAAATTGCCCAAATCTAAGATATGGAAGTGGACTTCAATGATTTTGATAGCATTTCTCGAATCGTTGATAGCACAAGATGATTTTTCACAGCTAAAAAACAGCGATGAAAATATGCAAAATAAAGATGTCGGTTCTTCAATGACGAAAACTTCTTTCTTTTCTCAAAAACAAGTGAACTCATAACGTATTCCAACTGTTTTGATCAGCCGAATCAAACGGTACTCTTCTATAGGCAATCCCAACATTCAAATCTGTGCATCGGTGTAAGGAGATAAGGTGGCGCTTGCCGAAGTAGACGCTCAACCGATTATCACTTAAAACGAGATGAGCATTAAGTAAACTTTGAATGCTTAATAAAATCAGAAAGCTTACGTGAGGACAATTGCTCATTTGAGTCCAACAACGCAGACTCTTCTGAATCGCTACTTTCCACTAACTGTCTTCCTGTAAACAATGACCACTTACTACCATAAATCTTCGTCTCCTGCTGAAAGCAAACCATCGACATAACAAGAGCCATGACAAAGGAATCCAAATTGTGCGCATACATAGCGTTAGCTAAGCCTTCGTGATTGCATATTGTCTTTCCACTGATATACATATTATAGGTGTCATCCTGACAATACATATTACAGGTGTCACCCCAATACTACGGGGAGCTATTGAAAGCGACGTATAGTGCTATTCATATGGATTTTTTTTTTTGATAAATAAAGGAGAAATAGGCTTATATTTAAATGAGATCGAAGAAAATTCTGTAGGTCTAAATCTTAGCAAAGTTTCAGACTCAACTTTCACTCAACTACCATATTTTGTGATTCGCATAAATCGCTAAAGTCATTGAAGGGAAAAAATTTTCACTCTTCTTTGCAAAATGCAACTTTCACGTTTAAAAAACAATTCAATGCAGTAATTAGAAATATAATCTTTTTTAGTCTTTGAGCTAATCTAGAGAAATAAATTTTACAAACAACGATAACTAGTACTAAACTCGTCTTCTTCGAAATATTCGTAACATTGGTCACAAATATAAACGAAACCATAAATGCTTACCCTCCAAAACTGCTGTAATACGTTTTTTCGACATGCCTTCCAATTCAACGATGCACAGATCCATTAGCTCCTCTCTGTGAGTATGCTTAAATAAGGCAGAAATCATACAACTTTCAACGAAATCGATCACCTCTATAATGTAGAAAACTTCCTAGAAAGATATAACGCTGCAGACACCAGTGAACAACAATATTTTACGACAAGGGAGACGATACAATTCGACGGAACAAAGGCATCACCATCCGTCGAATAAGCACAAAGATTTTCTACAGCGTTAAACAGAATTTTTGTGTTCATTTTAGCAAAGAGACCTAAATTGATAACAAAATTGATAGCAAATATGGAAAAAAGCGACTCAACATTGAACCTCGTCAAATAGACTTAAATATTCGTTAAAGTATAGCCTTTTCAAAGAAATATTCAGCAACAATCGAAGCAATACATTAAACAACGCATTCATCTAATAATTCGAAACGCCTCTCAGTTCTTTCATAAGTTATCTCAGATGTGATTAGCAAGAGGCTAGAGACTATCACAGCAACCTCGTAGATATCCTATAAATCTCAATTCATTCCCTCAATTTAATATATACTATGAAACATAATTTTATAATCCCATAGTGAACTCAAACAGGTTAAAAGAGGGCGAGAAATAAAAAAACATCGTGCATCTCATTCATGAAAATCCATCCACCATAAATCTTCGTTAATTAAACCCATCTACAATAGTAACATTGTAACATCTTTAAAGCATACCGTCAATGAATCGGGTAAAAGTTCTCGTAATTCCTCTCGTGATAAAGAAATGAACATCTCCTCAACCATTTGTGAACGGTTGTCAATAAAAGCGCTTAACGGAAGGATTACCTCTAAAACGCCATGATGACTTGAAATATAACTCAAAATTCCTTGTGAACAAATCAATGAAAACAGCGAACATCAGTGACCAATAAAAATAAGCTTTCATATTCATTGAGGTGTTTTAAATGCTGCAGAAGAACTTTGTTTTCATAACATATTTTTCTTTCGAAGACCAACACCGCTCAACCGTAGCCTTTAAAAGCAATCGTCCTCTTCCTTCCACGACAAGACTTAAAATTACCTTCATCATCGAATTTTTTTGCCTGAGAATCAGCAGTATGTTTGAGCGACCATATGAATGGATCCGATCTGAAATAATTCGGCAAGAAATGTTATGGCTAAATATCACGCTTAGGATTAAAAACAAACAATGATCATTGAAATTCAAATATGCAGCTCTCACCTATTGCGAAATTTGAACATGAAATGCTGTTGTGTTTTAATTTCTTCTATCATCGTTCACCTATTTAGACAGAAAAAAATTGAATTCATCGATGAGTTAAGTGAGGAGAAGCCCTGACAGAACTTTATCCCCTTTTCCCTCATCTGTTCTTCTTTACACTCTTTCCCTTCATATAAATAATTGTTTTGGAACTCTTGCAAAGAGGAGTTTAATTGTTCCGGTGGAACATTCGTTCAGAGGAGCCGCTGTTGGTTTCCTCATTCAGTAAAGTCTATTCCAAAACCAGAAGGCTCAAAACATTTGTTCGGACTGTTCAAACCCATAACAGACACTGTTAAGTAGAATTTCCCTGATGCGTAAGAATCGTTTTATAAGATGGAAAGGGGCGGAGGGAGAGAAAAGGGTTGCTGCCCATACATGTCAAACAATGCATCTGAAAGGAACGACGAAATACTATTTATAAGCAGCAGTATTAGTCTTACCTATGTTGCCTTCTGTGCTTTTCTTTATGAGTGACGGCAGATCGACGAGCATCTGTTGATGACGTTCCACTTTCTTGAGTATCGCTGTGATGCCGTTCATGATGACTATGATGAACTTTTTCATGCCTCTAAAAAAATGCTGAGATATTCATCGGGTGACAAGTAGCTGACCGAAGAGGAAGTATGTGAAGTGAATATGAGATGAAGGGAAGGGGGAACAATCAAGCACGATGGTTTTAGTAGAAAAGGAGGGGGGTTGGAGTGTTGGGAGCAAGATGTCTCCAAGTTGTGGTCGTACTTGGATAGCCTACCTTATGAGTTTTCCTGTCGTTGTGATGAGACGATCTCGAACTGGATCTGTGGCCTTCTGATTTCCTCACCATTACGGTTCCGACACACACCAGGCAGATTGCAGTTCAACTCTGCAGTCGCATCACATTTTTAATGATTGCTCCAATAAGCAGGAATTATATTCCACGATGTACTATTTTGTGGGATTTTCAGCTTGAGGATTAGGGATCCTAAATTTCTTCCAAACGGCATGATTATAAGGTACACAAAGTAAGCAAAATGTAGAACACGAACACCACCCTGCTGTGATGAGTAAACAGCGGTCGCAGCGCGGCCGACAAGACAGGTGAAAGATGGCGCAACACAATAAACGACCACAACTCGGCTATAACTGGGAACTGAGAATGTAAGGTGACGTCCGGGAAATATGGTTTTGTAAGTTTGTGGGAAAAAGTTTCGAATGAGAAAACCTTAAAGATGTATCATAAAATCACCGCTTGGCACAGGAATGTGATCTTCATAGGTTTGTATCGCTTCCACACATGAGAAAGAAATACATCAACGTTTAAAATTTAAGGCAAGAAGGCATTGAATCAACGATGAGAGATGATCACATATCTTTAGATTAATTTTCAAGAAATTATAGACCTGCAAAAACAATATAAAATAACGAAGCAATCCTACGCAAGATACTGATACAACGTCTTTTGTCGCTAAGAGATCATTGTCGCTAAGAGATCATCCAGGATTCGTCGGTGTTCTGCATGTTTCACAATACACATATACTCAACGTTATCGATTGGTTTTGATTACTCTGTGCCGATTCGTTTCGGATTACCGTACTCTTATATGGTCTTCTTTTATTTTCAGATTGTTAAACGATACGCAGAAACGGTTCATTCGTAAAGCTTTTTTTTGTACAGATTACGATGATCAAAAATGTATAATCTGAATTCGATTGGATATCAGAGATTCAAATTCAACTTAATTCTTTGCAATAAAATTGTGTACGACTTTTCCCATATTCTATTCCCAAGAATCTTTCAGTCTCTCTCTCCCTTAGATGACAGTGGGCCATAAACTTCCGTTCGTCAAGAGAAGTTGCACCATAATAATGTCTTATAGAGTTTCCAGTTTCCAGTTTCCAGTGTTCTACGAATCTGCAACTTACTTCCTGACGGTATTGTTTATGCTCCCATTGCGTCTTTGAAACTTTTGGTTGAGTTCACATGATTGCAACTCATTAACTCCTTAAGTGTTTGTTGCCTTTTTAACAGAACGCTTTATAGATCGTCTGCTTCCTTTTCTTGTGTATTCGCATTTCTGTTGTCTCTGCTATAGTCTATTTTTTTTTTATTCACATAACATTTATATGTTTTCTCAATTCTGAACATTGAAATAGAATAAATAAAGAAATTATTGCAAAAATTCTCTATTCGAATAACATTCTGCTGATATTTAACGAACTTCAGGTGTTTGATGCTCGAACGTTGTACAGATGTCGTTGGCGCAGTTAACCGTGCTACAGATATCACAATAGCTCATGTGTACATGTGCCATCGGACGTTTCCGCCACGATAACTTACATCACGAGGTTTCACCTCACCTTTGTCATCGAGCTCGACAAACGTTTTCATCATGTAGTTTCACATTAGCAAATTAACCTCAATAACATATATGCGCTATGGATTCGTGTTTCATTAGGACACTTGAGCTTTTGTGAACAAATAAAAAACCTCCTCTAATGCTCTACTATACAAATGATGAGACATGACATATGCATGTATATTTTACCTATCCTATATTTTTCCAAAAATTTTTTCAACTGTTATTGCCTAAGGCAACTCTCAAATAGCGATCTATAAAGCACGACGTCATGGGAATAATGTTCAGCCCTCAACGTAGTTTTTTTTTCTCGAACAAAACGTTGAGCAAATGTTTTTGTGTTAAGTACGTTAAAACTTTACAAATATTATTTTCACTTTTCTAACGGGATGATTTGTTGACTTTCCGATATTCTTTTAAAATTCTTCTAATAAAAGATTGCACGAAAAATGCGTTGATTTTTAGCTATTTATTTAGTTTTGTGAATTTTTCATTGCTTAAATTAAATCGCTGTTTTGTTATGATTTTGCTCAAAATTTGTGATAGAAAATTCGAAATTTCTATTCTTAGTGGTTGTTTTTTTTCTTGAATATGAATTGAGAATAAATATATAAAGAGAAACAAATACATGAATAGGTTAAATTTACAAAAAATTTTATAAAGAAGCGAGAATTTCCTATTAAAAAAGGAAATCAAAACATTCGATGTAATTTATATTGAATTCAATGAAATTATTGATGAAAATTTTTTAGCGCTAGGATGAAAGTAATTTTGAAAACCTATATTAGAGTATTGAAGTTCACAATTTTTGCAATGTTTTAAGTTGCTTAGAATGTTGAGTTTTCGAGATTTGTGAATGTTGTGATGTTAAGCAGGTGAAAGGACAGTTGGCGCTCGCTATCCACAGCTGATTATAAGTGGTTGTCGGGGTGAGGTGTATTATGCGCACACAGCCAGCGGGCATTACGATGTTGCTAGTCACATCGCTCGCACTGCTCACCCTTAGTCTCCAAAGTGTTCAGGTTTGTCTATTCACTTTTCTCTTCTCGAATACAGCAAAAAAAAAAAAAGAAGAGAGGAAGAGAAAAAAAATATTTCATTGCAACGACAAAAATTCCTAATTTTTTTCTCTCTTCATAAAAATAATTCATAATTTCCCTATCATAATTAATCTATACATAATTCATTAGTCATGTGAATCTTTTCTAAAGTTCTCTGAATTTTTCTTTCCTGTAAATAGAAATCCGCAATAAAAAATTAGAGGCGGTAATTTCTAAATAATTCGCCCAGGTATTATTTTCCCCGGAAACTATTCCATCTAGCGATAATTGCTATGAGTTTTTTCTCAAGCGAGCGAATGCTTCAATTAAATTTTTTTTATTTGCGCAATAGTTGGAAATATTCTACAGCAAAAGAAATGCTAATTTTATCATTTTCGAGGTGCTAAATAATTGTGCTACTTACAATCAAGAAAACGTCTATCGAATAATCAAAAATAGAACAAGAAACCACAATAACTTTATCTTTTTGAAGCAGTTTGCACCCCTCAGTTGATTTTTTGCTAAAAACGATATTTTTTTATTCAGAAATTTTTTTTCTCTAGCATCTTTCTTAAATATGATTTTATAGTGTAAATCGTCGAATAAAGAAATCGAGCCTAATAGCGCTTGAATGTCTTCGAGAAAAAATGGCATCATCGGCGCCTCTAAAAGTTTTAAACGAACATCTCCAGAGTTCTTCGTACCATCTTTAAAAATTTACAAATCAAACATTAGGAAAAGAAATTCAATATTTCTTTCGATATTAACGAGTTTGGGAGAATATTTTATTCAACAACTTTTCTATATTTTATTGGTATGAAGGACCTATAAATAAATGAAATTTAAATAAAAATAATGGCTAAATACATGAAAATTATTTTAACGACAGCTTTCTATGATGCAGTACTGCAGAATTTAATTATGCAAAGAATATTTAAAAAAAAGGATATCTTAATTTTGGCTTATAATTCATTAGGTGCAGTTATTTGTTGCAAATAGAAATGCGAATATATTCTATTGATTAAGGCTTTACCACCAATATGCGATCAGGCGACCAAATGGAAGATCAACGAACGCGATATTGTAGAAGAGTCAAAGGGTTTTATACTTCTTGCTGTTTTTATGCCTCTTCAAGGAAACAACGTCAATGCACAACTTATGAAGTAGGTCAATTGATATTTTCGCTTATTATACTCTTTTATGCGTCATCTATCGTAATTGCATTAGTTTTTGTGAGCGAAAATATAAGCTAATTTAGCCAAATGAACGATCACTAATATAAGCCGTATCTGATTTTATGTTTGTTGAATTTCTTTATGCACAGAAATTATTCATGCTGTGTTGGCTGGCATCATGAGATTTTAAATTCGAAGTTAAAAAAATAAAAGAAACGGATAATTGTATACCCTATGAGGGAAACAATACTACCCGACTTTTGAATGATTATTAGTTTAAAAGCTGAATTTTTCGATGTTTTTATTTTTACGAAAATTCACGACATCAGAAGTGAGTTATCACTCGAATATAGCAGAATAGGCTTATATCAGTTATCTGCAAATAGTACGATGAAGGTGATGTGTTTATTTCAAAGTTCCACTCAGCTAGTTTCTTGATGCTTTCAGTTTGCGTAAAGGTTCCACTAAACGAGCATAACCCCATTCACTAATTTTTATTTTTATTTTTTTGCTTATGACTGAAAAACTTGTTCTTCAAATCAATAATAACTTCCACAAATTTGATCTATTCGAATTTCTATTCTTTCCTATATTTCAACTCGATACATGTAGCAACACTAATTTCAATGGAATTTTGCGATTGATGGCTTGAATTCATTTTCAAATCCCTCTTTCTAAATCACCCTCCTTCTCTGCGGTTCGTTTGCCCTCTGATCCATAAAATATTTAAAGAAATTGGTGCTCTTGGCTTTTGCTTCCACCAGAAAGCTAATTTTTGCAAAAATAATTGAATTTATCAACGCCTTGAGTGGATCAAACTCCATTTTATGACTCCGTTGATCATTTCGAGTATAATCTGAAATTGATCTTGAGCGAGGCAAACTGAAAGGCAAGTTGATGCCTTTACAAGCAAATTCGTCTTTGAAAAGGATCTTTCCCAATGCTGTTCTCTCTTCTCCCCTTCACGCTTTTTAAAATCTGATCGCATTTTTGACGTCGCCCTATCGACCTCGGAAGAGGTCAAGTCGTCGCTGTGTTTGACCGATGGAGTTTTCGAGAGATCAGAGCTATGCTTTTGTAAAAAGTCTAACATTTAAGGCACCTTCGGTGGTGTTTTTATACTTCAGTTATCGGATTAGCGTTGGTCAGTCATCGTTTTAATGTGCAGTGTGCTGCTATAGGAGCTGACATTGTACCATAGCCCATAAGGCGTCTCCATATTGTTTTCATAAGGAGGAGTGACTTTAATTGATAACAACTGTTTTATGATTGATGATCGTGTATCGATGTTCGGCCACATCGTGCACATGATTTGAGCATTTTCTCTTCTCACTATTGCTTGGAGTAAATCAACAGCACATAACTCACCTTTATCTGCACTTAACTCAATATATTAAACCCCACTAAGATCTATATAAACGTGCTATAGAAAAAGCGACAAATACTAATTGATTTTACTGGCTATTGGCACGTTGTAAACGCATCAAAGCAAATGTTATGATGATTCGTTTCACCTCATTGTGAGTAGGAATATGGCATATGAATGAGATGAATCGATATTTTATAGATTAGAAGCGGTAGGAGAAACGATACGAGAAGTTCGTGTGGTTGTGATTGCACCACAAAAAGAGGATTCACGATTACTCGATCGTTACCGAGAGAAATTTCCACGAATCACATTCGAGATCGAATCTGCACGTGAGAACGTTCGAGGGAAATTGGGTGCCGCTGATTATGATCACTTTATCTATGATAGGTTATTTCGTTTTCATCTTTGGAGTTTTCGAACGCAATTTTTTTTTTTCGCAATTGCTATAATTGGTTTCAGTGCGGCTATATGCTTGAAAATATTTCACTCGTTCGCAATTGATTTTATTTCAACACGCAAATTATACTTGATAGAATTTGAGTAGATCCATGAATGTGATGAATGATTCGAGATTAAGTGGGATTATTATTTTCAAATAATGGTATTTAATGAAATACCTTTTTTCCCAAATGCATTATTTCATTAAACTAACCTGTAATTATTCTTATATTCATCTATATCAAACTATATCATATCCGTTAGAGGAACAAAAGTGTAGGAAAAATTTATGTTCCCTCAATTACGCTGGAATATAGGCGCTCTATTTGCCTATACTCCTCATCTAAAAAATAACCAATATTGCGTCTTCGCTTCGTAGACTTAAATTTCTTTCGAAATTCGCACGATGGATGTGGTACATGTGTGCATGTGCGCATATATGCTTCTATTCACACCTATGTATTTTATTTTAGACATCCTAAAATTTTCGTAATGAGTAGTTTCGTAATAAATGTTATTTACATCCGTGATGTGTTTTTCACTTTCTGTTACTCATAAATTTCTTATAACTGTAAGTAATTTGCTGTTGTGTCTGACTAATTATGCATCACAAATCAACATTTTTTTAAACGCATTGTTCAATTTCTCGAAAAGTTTAGAGCAGTGTTTTCTAGAAATGAATGATATGCGTCACTATTTAGATGTGGTCGTATAGCGAATGTGATTCGACATCCGCGAAGTGATGTCGCTCGTTTTGAGGATACAGTGAAAGCGTTAAAAGGAGCACTCAACTATGCGCATTGTGGATGGTGCAATTATAATTTACGTCTTACACCTACACCTGCATTTGTTGCACCGGTTGGTTTCTTAAATAAGTTTTTCTTTCGTTACTGTTAGTGATCTCAGTCGAATGATGCACTAATCACCAAATGCCGCGCACTTTTGAGGTTTTGTTTGTGGGTGATATTGATCAAGCGTAACTAATAGCAAAATAAAACTTGAAAAAATCCTATCTTTTTTTCATGTTCTCATAAATGCTTAGTAAGGGAAATATGCTGAAGTCTTCGTTATTCGAGTACTATATTTCACGTTCATTGTTTGATCGTTTGCTCAGTGCAGAGCTGCTTAGTATTCGTGTACATCTAAACATACATCAGTTGATATATACTAAGGTTACGGATCGAATTCGAGGCACAATGAATTCGTTTTGCGCCGCCGGATGTAACTTGATAGTTGTGGCAAAAGCACATTGGATCAAGACAGCCGGCTGCGCTGAAAGTGCCGATGTGTCAGCGCGCAAATTCACTCGCAACAAGTGATGCTCTAAGGAATTTGGTTGCGGCGAGAGAGAGATTTGCACATACGAAATATGCGCCAAAACGGGCACTTAGTGAGGAGGATGTGAACGTGTTCAAATAAGTGTCTCTTTAAATAATCAACGAAGAATATGATAAAGCACTGCTTAGGGGGCGTAGACATAGTAAATACATGCATAGGCCATCATAAGATTTTCAACTTAACGAATATTGGGATTTTAAAATCTGCAGAAAGCGTCGTAGAATTCATACCAGCCGAGCTGAGTATTTGCTGATCAGTTGTTCTTAACAGCTAATTGGCATTATGGATCCATCTTTTATTGCAGCATATATAAATCAGTCCATATACGAGGCAAGTGCTTTTATTGACTGAATTTGCATTTATCATTTCCAGTGAGAATTGCGAGATAAAAATAAAGAAATTACCCATAATCACGGACCAAATTTGATTATTAGAATGCCCTCTACAATAAGACGATGAGGGAGGTTTGAGTAGCCGTTTACGTGGTGATATCGAGACAGGCATATCATGACGCACAACATATGCGCAATTAATGCTTACAAAAACCTTTAAATTATTTAGCGCATTTCTTATGCTTACTTATAAGCGCATATATAAATAATATAGTTTGTTGTGCAACTTACTATATTATAATAATATTTGTGTTTTCTTTCATTTTTAAATTCGAAATGGAATTTCTACTCACTGACAAAATTGCTACATTAAGAAAAAAATTAATATTTTTATTCAATAACTTGAAAATCACATGAGAAAAAAAATTTTCATGCTCTATTTTGTGAATTCATTCTATTGAAATAATCACTTCAAAATTCTAGAATTACTCGCATTATTCATTTTTCTCTTCTTCATATTTCTATATTCCATTGCGCTGGAAATAGTATAGAATATGTTGTATGACGTCATTTGTTGCATGAATATGTTTTCAGAAAATTGTCTCATCTTATTCATTTGGGAGTTCTGCAAATGCACAATTTCATCAAAATGTTGTGCTTTCTTTTCATAGTAAGAGTTTAGAATTTTGGTGATTAGTAAATGAGTTGTTCATCGCTCTCAACGAATGAGTTCATGAATCATTGGCTTTTGATTTCAGTAGTATTCAAAGAGCAATATGAATATGAATATAAAATCACTTATAAGATTTATTGCTAGTAGTGATGCCGGTGGTTACTTCAGGAAATGCAAAAACGTCGTGCTAGAGAATCAAGCGATAAATGCGAGAGAGTATCACATTTACTTGTGAACGAATTGGTTGGTTGCACCGCATAATCAGCCTTTGCATTCGAGCACTCCTCTTTGCCAATATTCACGACATGTGCCTTTGAGGCGACATTTTGTTGTTTATACTTGATAGAGCCATTACAGTTACGATTGATTTTCGATTTAAAATAACACAGCATTTATGCGCCTTGCAAAGCCTTTTGACTGAACGAATGACCATTGATCAAACTTAACTAAACAAATGCGCAAACCGTTTAAAAAGTGCTCACTTTAAACGCATATATAAGCACAAAAATTAAACAAAAATTAATGAGTTTATTCAAGAAAACGACAAAATAACGCCTCGAATAAAACATACGCATGAAAAAATGGCAAAAATTTTTTGTTGTGTGCTATCGAAATTACCGCATTCTCATGGGGACTATTTGATGTTATTTATTTACTGAATTATCTGCATAAATGAATTATCTGCTGCAGTATGCCTGAATTGTTTATGAATGACTATAGAGTGCATTGATCAATGAAGAAGAGCTTCATTGTTGTGCTTCGGATTTCTGGCCCGATCATTGCCTGGGTTTTCTTTTTTTTTTTTTCAAAGAGTATATACGTGAAAAGAAAGATGAAAAAAGATAGGCGGCAACGCTTGTAAGAAAAACCCAATTCTATGAATTTATATTTGATGAAAATCTTTTAATTTTAGCAAATAAATCAATGCAATATTTGAATTGTAGATTATCTTCTGAGAATGCTGTAGAATCGTTGATGAATCACTTTTCGTGAACTATCATTTTTTAAGCTTTATTTTTTTTTCAATCTTCTTTAGGTCGATTATATTTCGCATGCTATTTTTTTTTGTTCTTTATTTATTTATGAATTTGCTGTGATAATTTATGATTTATGAATTAAGTTTGAATTTAGGCATTTATTGCAGTGAAGACTTTCTCTAACATCGAATATAAAAACATTCAAAATAGTCGCATAAATACGTTGCGTTTTTTTTTTCTTCATATTTTTATCAACTACGATGAAATGTTGAACGATTTAATATAATCGCTATAATGAGATGATTGAACGCATAAATTAGCATCATTACCGTTACGACATTGTTCAATAATAAGTTTCGAAGAAGATTTCGTTTTTAGTGCTACTGCAAGATTAGTACCAATATAATATTTTTAAATGTCATATGAGACGAAAATTGCTGTGTCAAACATTTTAAATCCGATTTTCCTTATTTACCATTCGGCGCTAAAAAAAAGTTTTTCTTAATTTGCTTCTCATGATTTTATACTGTTATTGGATAGTGGCGACTGGGAAAAGCGACTGATTATATGAATGGTTGAGTGTCGATTAAGATTTAGACAAATATTGTGCGTAACGTTGGAAATCCCACCGCTTGCAAATCTCGTTCACAAGATGGATTTACTTTTGACTCAATTGATTTATGTTTGTAAAAAGAACGCATTTTTCATTGAGATTTGCGGCACTATCGCTTCTTGAAGAAACATTTCAACTTTAAAGACATTTTTTTGTCCGTTGAAAATTTGCCAATTCACCTAACGATAACATTACTACGAATAGGGTAAATGACCTCCACTGAACTAGTTCAACTGCTTCATTGATTAAGTGATATTCGCAAATAATGAAATAGTAAAGTCAGAGCTTTTAGCTCATTTAGTATGATAGGTCAGAGCTTTTAGCTCATGTAGTATGATAGGTCAAAGGTTTTAGCTCATGTAGTATGATAGTACGGAACATAATGCTATGAGTTTTTTTTTTTTTTTTTTTTTATAAGCGTAGTGAAAAAAATAATTTTATCCACAAGAAGACATTGATCAAGATATAGACGCTAATGCATATGAACAACTAGATTAGATTTGCATTTATCACATTTCATATGCTAATCAACGTCAAAATTTTCCATTAACGTTGAAAAAATTGCGCCATTGATACCAATCGAAAATATACAATGCCTTCGTTTGCTTCCTTCTCTCAATTTCTCATCTCGTCATCGTGGTCTTATACAAAGCTCCAATGTTTAAAGGTCCCATTGATATTTCTAGGTATTGTCGTCGACGCTTCAAGGATGTTTTCTCGTTGAGAAGACATATGTGATTGTGGTTAGCCTCATAGTACATAGGCACTAATACTGCGCGAATGCTAGTTGTTCTATCACATGACTCTTTCCTCAGTCTATCTGTTCCAGCTTTTAATGAAACTCTCAGATATTGTCAGGAAATTGGAAACTTTTCTTGCAACGTCATTGGATAGCGATAAAGTTAAGCGTTCATTGGCTATAAGAATATATCTCAGTGCTAGAAATGTTTCGCTGATAAAATAATTTTAAACTGTAGAATTATTCAGCAATAAATTATCGGTAATAAGTGATATCCTGTTTCATGTATCATCTATCTCTTAATGGCTAAGATAAGAATTTCGACGATGAAATATTTCAAAAAACAGAAAATAGTGATGATCTAAAAAGTATTCTCAAAATTCGCATTTTTCAGCACATCAATTACGGTGTTTGCTTTGATCAGTTCTACATCTTTCAGAGATATTCGAAGAATACCGAACGGCTTGTTATTGCATTCTGATACCCCTAGTTCTCAAGTTAGGTGCCCTCACAGTCTGTTGACATAATCTAACGACTTATTTTTAGTTGTGCCTCAGGTCTTCATATTTTTAGTTGCACCTGAGGTCATCACACATCTCTCTTCCATCAGTCAACAATCGTTGCTTTTCTTTAGTTGCAGTGCTGAAATAAAATTCACTCTTGAAATATTATCATTTGATCCACTATGTGTTCTTTTAAATGTAAAAAACAAAAAAAGAATCGTATAACAAATAATGCCTTATGGAATATATGCGACATACTATTATAATATTTAATTACAATGAACAAATTATATAATGGAGAAAGCTGAAGTAAGCAATCTTTTATAGAATTCAATGCTTATTCCCTCAATTGGGGGGGGGGGGGGGAATAAGATTAAAAAAAAATAAAAAAGATAAAAAAGATCACTATTTCTTCAATTCTTATTTTTGATTTGTAGCCAAAAAAACAGTTAAGAAAATTTTTTTAAAATCATAATTGCTATAGAAATTAGCGAAATTTTATGTTATTATTATTTTTTTTTTTTTTTGTTGTTTACAATGCAATTTTTGTTGAATTTACCGTAGTGTTGACGCTATCAACATAGATAATAAATAAATAAAACAATTTCATCGAAGGATGCTGTTACGTAAGTATGAAAGCATCCATATGCTTACGCAATCATTCCATTACAAAAATGCAAAATATTATTAATAGTATTGTCGTGTTATTCATTTCACTTTCGCATTAATCTTTCAACTCATAATAAGTCATCATTTTCAGCAGATAACTGCCTATTTACTTCCATCATCTGTGAAAGGAGCATCAAATCGAGGATCTACAACACTACACACCTCTCATACACTTTCAACAAAAAGGCCTGAAATATCCTACATACAATCGACACCTCAATATGTGGACAACCAACAGGATCGGAAAAATATAGACGAACGTCACAGGTTCTATCAGTTGTTTCTTCGTTTAGTTCTTCGAATGCTTCTTTCCGGTTGGGATTGGGTTGAGCATGAGAAGATGGGAACTTTTCCATATTTGCTTTCTACGCGAATCCATGAGATCATATCTTTAACACCTAATTTCGTATTGCTAGGAAAGGATATGAGAGCCGCGCAAATCAGTTATTCGCTTCCGCGTCCAAATTCGCTTCTTTTCACTTATCAGAACTTTCGCAAAAAAAATCCTTTTGCCTCAATATGATCTAAGTACATACTCGAATCTATATTTTAATTGCTATTACCAATAACGATTTTTTTTTTCGCCATCCATAATCTCATTCCGAATATTAAATTACTTTATCGAATATAGTTTTGTTTGATCAATGCTAAATTTTGAGATCACAACTAAGCGATTTTTTAAAGGTACAGTTTTATGAAGAGCGGTCAAGGGTTGTGACTGTTAAACATCCCAATTTTATGAATATAATCGAAAATTGGATTTTATAAGTGAAATTTTATTCATTGACTTGCTACTTGCTATTGAGTAGGTAATTAAATGAACAAAGAAGAATTGGGGGCTTATCAAGTTTTCTGATGTCGAAAAGGGCGACAGAATACAAAATGAAACTTGTAAATGTTTTTATGTTATCGTTTTTGATTCTCCTATGAGTTTAGCAACCTCATTTTTTTTGGATTTAAAAAAAGGTGAAATTTTGCTGACGTGTGGAGAAAAATTTTCATCGGAAGCACATTCTTTTAATGCTTTTCGAGTAACCGCATGAAATAATGATCAAGACTTCGACCGAAAAAAAAGTTGATAGATAGTAACGCCGACTATCAAAAGAGGTCAAAGTTCACAAACAGAAGTTGTGTTATTTATATGCTCCGAGTATGTCGTTGCTCCGAGGTATCGTTGTGCTCAAACACTTGGATCTTTTCAGAATTAATGAATCGGTTCATGTGAATATTCGTCATAATCGTTGGAGCTTTACAAATGCAATCATTTGTAACACTTTTAAATAAAAAAAATTTAATGATATAAAGAAATGAAAGAAATGAAATATTTTTCTTCAGAGTAGAATGTAGGTGAAAACGACGTGAAGGTGCATGGGAAATGCTGAAATGATCTTTTTCAAAAAAAGTCATTAGATTTCTATTTTTTTATCACGTATGTTTCTATATCGAATCACGGAAGAGATAAAGCGTTGAGGGTTTAAGGGAGGATGTAGAACACGCACAAGCAGAACGATTGCGAGAATCGAGCCATCGAGTTCGTTTCAATACTGCTACATTTAACGGGCGCATAACATCAACACAATCAGCACAAAAGCCTGATAGAAGACAAGGCGTATGGCGACCAGCTTCACAGATGCTTGAGAGAAAACGCCCGCAGTACTCAGCGAAAAGCCAAGAAGGAAAAAGCAATGACGGGTTTGAGAGTAGTGCTGAAGAAACAGGTCGTACACGACTTGAAGCAGTTCGAGGCAGACAACATTACGAGGAAGTCGTGCATAATAGAAGGACACAAGAACTTCAGCAAGAAGAACAAAAACGTGAGCAAGAACGAAGGCAACAAGAAGAGGAGAAGCATGAGCATGAGCGAAGACAACAAGAAGAGGATCACCAACGACAAGAGTCTGATCGTCAGCAACGTGAATACGAACGGCGTAACGAGCAATACGAAAAGCAGCGAAGTCGCCAAACAAAGCAACAACAACAACAACAACAACAACAACGACAACAACAACAACAACAACGACAACAACAACAACAGCAACAACAACAACAACAACAACAGCAAAGACAACGACAACAGCAAAAACAACAACAACAACAACAACAATACGCACGAGTACAATCACATCGTCAACAAGGAGGCCGTGAGCAGCACACCGCACAGAAACCGTTCGGTATTTCCACTACCTCATCCTTCTTTCATTTAACAATGCCTCTTGTGTTCTTGAATTAGAGTGCTGAAGATTTCATGTCGTTTACGGAAAACAAACACTATATACGATTCAGCTTATTTCTATTTAGTTAGACTTTTTTGTGCTGACTATCTGTAGCATGACGTATTTATTTTATAGTTTACTGCATTAAGCTGTCATTTTAAAAAGGCCTAACCGTGGGCTTTCCTTGCAACGATAATGGCTAAGTAACTGCTTGATTTGTTCTGGCGTGAAGCTGCACTCTCGATTCAGTATCTATGCACTCTAGATTCAGTATCTACCTTCAAAGCATCTATCACCGATGACGGTATTTGGTGATCCTTGATTTTATAGTTCCAAATATACGTTCGTCTGTTGGCATCTTCTGAGCCTATTACAACAAACATTGATGCGTTGAATTCATTCCGAAAGAATTGCCCTTTAAGGTACCAGGATTTATAGAAATTATCTGGAACTGTGGAGGACTTTGAAATTTTCCCCATCCTTTACTGCAAATAGTATTCCGTGTTATCGCATAAACCGTTGAAAGTGGGAGCAGTTTCTTTGTAACGTTTTGTTCGATGCCTGAAGTATTCTGAACATGTATGAGGAACTTATTCATAGCATTCCAACTTGAAAATTAAATCTGTATACCTCATGGCCTCTTCGAGTTAGGGACTTCTACAGTCGAAGACACACCGCATTGCTTGATACGCCCTTGAATGATATCCTGTAGAATCGGCAAATTTTGTTGCTTCATGATGAAAGAAGGAATAATACGAGAAAATTGACATTCGCATTATTAGCCTCGGATCGAAGGAACGATCAACACGATGACTCTTCGGTAGAGGACTATGACACGGTGTCGAGTCCTGAACCCATCACTGTGACTGAAAGCAACTTCGGAGTGAGCGAGCACACACAACCACTATACGGCTCAGATGAAAATGACGATTATGTCGACTATGGCGATCCACATTTTGGAGTCACAACTGAAGCTCCTATTAGAGTAATGATTGTCTATCATTCCTCTCGGCGTTCTCCTTGGAGCACAAATTTTATAAAGAGTGATGTGAAAAGACAACGAATCAGCAGACTATCTAGCTCCATAAAACTTTTAATTGAATTCAGACTATTTCACGTGAAATTTTAGCTCAAAGTATTATGTCGACCATAGGGAAATTTTTTTTTCTGCGTCTGGGTGTGTGTGTGTGTGTGTGTGTGTGTGTGTGTGTGTGTGTGTGTGTGTACGCAAATTTCCGTGCTTTTATGCGTGTGCATATGAGTCTGTATTTGTGTACATGCACTAGCGTACTTGTGTCTATATCTGTGTTTGTTCTAATTCTCGAAATTTGAACAAGGTTAAGAATGTGTTACGTAGGCGCCAAAAAATGTGCTCTTCAAAGCATCAAATTTTGTCAGTGAGTTTAGAGCTCTTCTTTCACAGCAAAAAAAAAAAAAAAAAAAATAGTTCGTGGAATGTTGCGATCTGTGTGGCAGACAAAGCACACATTCCACATAACGTCTTATACAGCATCTCAGATATCATTAAACTGTAAAAGTTACCAATGAAAGGCAAACTGATATATTGTATTTCACAGTCAGGAAGCAATATACAATAAACGCTTAACGATTCCGATCAATAGGTTAAGGTCGCAAAGCATGTGAGATAATAATTATAACTTTGAAGTATTTTGCCAGTTTTAGAATAATTCCAGCATATTTTCACACATACACGAACATATGAATTATTTATTCTATTGCCATATAACGCGAAGGTAAAACGATTCTCTCTAATCGAAGATGATATTAATAAAGAAAATTTGTTTAAAATATTAGGTATTTGCATTTCTCATAGCAAACGTCTAGTTGCAATTTCATCGAGAAATTTTGCAAAAAAAAAAAAAAAAACAAAAAAATCAGTATTTCCCTGAAAAAGTAAATTCGCAAAAATAGTGATTTATTGAGTTGTTTGAAAGAGAAAATCGAAAAAAGTGAAAATTTCAGACTCAAATTCCACCAACACCATCACCAAGCGTTTGGCCAACCCCGTTCACATTTGTCGATAATATTCCATGTGGCGCTTTCACTGATGACGTCTGTTATCAGCAGGTAAATTACTCGCAATTATCATCCTATCTATTCAAAGGGGGTATTGAAAATAAAACAGCGTATGTAAGTTTAATTTGAGGAAACCAATGTTTAGCAATTTCTATATTGCAATATATTAAA
Source organism: Baylisascaris procyonis (assembly GCA_037389465.1). Taxonomy (NCBI): domain Eukaryota; kingdom Metazoa; phylum Nematoda; class Chromadorea; order Rhabditida; family Ascarididae; genus Baylisascaris; species Baylisascaris procyonis. Next base: position 6,916,888 of record JAZARR010000146.1, read on the forward strand.
TCGCACTATGTTATAACAGGAGACAATTTTTTGCGCATCATATCAAAGAGCAAATTTTTTCGATTTGAACGAAAAAAAACCCCCATCTCAAGAGCAGAATGAATGAAATGACCAATTTTAAAAGAAGGAAATCGAAAGAAAAGTATCACAGTTTTCCCAACGAAACGTAACGCAACTCCAATAAATTGAATATGAAGCTTCTTTCGTCACCGTTTCGCGCGAAACATACCGTACACTTTATAGTCTCTTATCAAGATCCACGATTAGCCTCATTTCTTCACTTTCTTCCGAAGAACTGTAAGTCATACATAGGAAGAATAGCTGCATTTCTATCTGGTGCATCTTAGAACTGTGGAAGCAAAAAATTCCAGGATCGGAGACATAACCCAGATCCCTGTCATCAAATTTTATTCGATTTACGACGCAATCGAGAAATTACACTTGCTTTTTTCTTCCACAAAAATTCCCATCCTTGACTTTTTCGGCAATACCATACACTAGTTCTAACTCAGAGATAATTATCTACCTTTTTTTTTTGGAATTTTGGCAACGTCAATGTCTCAATGAGAGATTTGAATACTTTTATTACAGATAAAGAAAAGTGGTAAAGAGAATCTAAGCAAATGCTGCAATAAAGGAGTTTATCTGACGGACGTCTGTGTACCAGGACGATGTTCTAATACTACTACACGCCTTTGTTGCATGCAAAAATTTATTCAAGTTAGCATCGGTGTCTTCATATTTCATCATTACTTGCTTAATTCGTCCTATGTTTATCTCAAATGGCATACTGTTGCCACTGTGAAGGAAAAATCAGTTTATTTATTTGAACCTCGATTTCCTTTCTTTATTCACAGTATTGTCATTTGAAAGCAATAGTGTTATTCTTACCGAATGGGTAATAGAATCGTTATTAATCAGATGTATTAGATAAAGTTATCTATGCAGTCTAATTTCTCTGAGGTTATTTGCGCCAATTCAAATTTAAGAGCTCTGAGATATCGAAGTGATAATTTTACAGGCAAAATACATGTGTTGCGAAAACAGCACTAATTCACTGTCGGCAGCTGGAGATACGTTCAGCCGTTGTTGCTACGAACATTTTGTTGGCAAAGCGGTTGGTCTATTGAAATTTGTACGCTTGATTGCGTTTGTATTCCAGATCTTTTTACTTGCCCTTCACCTTATAGAAATTTATTGTCCCCTTGAAAAGAGCCATTGAATGTATTACAATACTACATTGTACACAATGAAATAAACGAAATGCAGAAAGGTAGCTAAAGGAAATATTATTCTCAAGCTTATGTAGTGTTCTTACCTTGCCTATTAATGAATAAAACTCACTTCTATTAGAAGTGAATTTTATACATTAAAGCTTTAGCAGAATTATGGTAATTGCCAGATGAGTGGAACGCAGAATTCAGCATAAGATGAGAAGGCGGTATGAGGAAGCCACTGGGTAAAATTGAATCAAAAACTCAAGTATTGTTGACAACTGAGCAAATTGAATAAATTATACTTCAATTTTTTTTTAGTTTCACCAAAAATAAAGAAGAGAAATAGTGGAGACGTTTTTTGTTGGAAATTTAACGATTATTATAGCTAATCTCAATTCATTTTATGCCTGGAATAATGCACACTGTTAGCCGTTCTGTAATAGAAAGTCGCCCCTCACCATGCACAACGTAAATGAGAATTGGAAGTCAGAATTTATGAAGAAGACAGACATAAGTAATAAGCGCATATTCGAGGGCAAAAAATTGGAAAAAACATGCCTAAAAACTATCCCCTATATGAACATGAATTATTTTCGATTGGCTTAAAGGTATCTTTTTAAACTTAAACTAGCATCCAAATTTACGTAGTTCTATATATTAATGTATATTTCATCCCGTTTAGAGGGTGAATGGATCGATTGCGATGGTCTAGAGTCCAGGTAAAACCATCAGCGCTTAGTGATGATCGTATATTTTGTTTGCTTACGGTAGTGCTATAGAGTCCGTTCAGGATTCCTGCTGTCCACAGCTGTTGGCTAAATACCACTGGTTGTCAACGAGCGAGTTGTGTTTGCCGAATGTACGCGCCGATCTGAGTGCAATCCGTATAGAGGTCGAATTGAGTGAGTCGAAGAAAGTGAGCGTCGACCTAGGTGAGGACCGCTCATGGGACTACAAGTGCAGGCATAGTGGCACTGCACCGCAGTTCATCTATGTTCCCGATGAGGAGTCAACCGATAGCGAAGAGAAAAGGTGGGCAAGCCGAGCACTAGTAGTATTTAAATTTTCGCAGTGTTTTGGATCAAGTGTTTAAATGCAAAATGCAGCACATGGAAGTGTTTGACATTGTTTTTTTGGCATTTTATCATTATTTACATCAGAATATAGTAAGAGGGAACAAAGCCTGAAACGATGATGATATAGGATTTTGAAGGCGATGATCTGTGACAATTCGAGAGTTTCTTTCACCTCTTTGAACGATTCAATGCATACTTACAATATAATAATAATTCATCAATTACTCCCACATCTGCATTCATAATTGCATTTTTTTTTTTTCAGTGATGATGGTTAACAACAGATGGATGAGGCGCATTTCTACCAAATGATCACCTTGGCAGTCTATTCTATGTTTGTTTTTTTAACTAATATTATTAGTTTTTTGTATCAATCCTTTGCCTTTGTACCCCTCAGGAGCTTATGCCCTCAGGCGGAGGAGGGAGGAGAGAGGGGAATTCCGCGCAGATGAGAAAGTGTTTTATATTAACGATATCTGAAAAAAATGTAGGTGGTGATAAGGCACACGTAGAATAATATCAAATATCAATGCATTTCAAGTAAATAGAATATGCAGTCGAGTACGAATGAAACGCGTAATGTTCAGAACACAGCTTATAGATCATATAGTTTTCACTCGAATTGTGCACGAGTGGAATTGTTTTTCGAAGGATATGGGTCTCTTATTCAAGAGAAGGGGTTTCTATTTTGGGACACAAAAACTGAAAAAAAAAAACAGTGACGAAACAAACAGAAATGATATGCCTTTTTTTGTGCGCCTTGTAATAGGTCTACTGAAATGGCACGACGACCAATAAGAGAAACTTTATGGGTATCGCTCAAAATTTCAAAAATCTACGAAAGAAATTCATTTGCAAAATTTGTGGAAAGAAAATTTTAAAGATATACTTTAGCAAACCCTCGAAAATACATCACCGTTGCACTCTAAAATCGGGAAGTATAGCAAATGGGCGTGGTTAAGTATGTAAGGCGGTATGCCACAAGACACGCTCGTCAAGCTAAGCAATGGTTTCACCTCAATGTTTACTGTATTTCGTTTTGTGTTTTCATGAATGCTATTTATAGTTTTTTTTTTTAACGTGAATGTGTACCTCGATTTCACTTTCTATAGTTTTTTTGTGAGTTTAATAAGAATTTTAACGTCTGATTATAATCAAAATATTTTGAAGTGAATATCGCAGTTCAATTATGCTAATAGAAAATACGAAGAAATCCACGATAATAATATGAAATTTACTATTGAATTCATAAAAAATCGAAAGAAAATAAACGAAAAATTTGAAAAAGCATAGTATATTTCGTGTCATCTATGAAGTGGGTACATTAACAAAATACTACGCTAAACTTAATAATTCACCAAGAATATGGACATATGGATCAGCGTTAGCACAGCAAAATGTTGCACCGATGCCGAATAAACTCTCGAATCGCGTTATTCATTGGTTCTTTTCGTCGACAAATTCGTGTATAGCAATATTTATACAGGTGTCTTAACCGACGTACTCGCTAAAATGCCATCCGATTTGACAGCAGACGCTGTTTACTCATATCTTCATAGGCATTTTGAAATGACTCGATGAAACTGCATCTTGCATACGCTTCTTGTGGTGATAGTCATTAGCTGAATAGGACTTCAATCATAAGGCTTTCACGATACATTCATACTAGAAGCATCTTCGATATTTTTCCTCGGGAAACGTTTGTCTGAAAAACGGAAGCGATCTGGTGTCATTGTTTTTGTCTCATTGAGGATCTTTATGCTAACTTTTATTCTAATCGTTCTCCTTTCACCTCATTGCCAAACTATATCTACCATAATCGATTATATAGAAAAAAACGCACCAGAAACTTTTGATACTTTATTATACTAGAAATTTCATATTTAATGTTGATCACATTTTATTGCTTCTCATGCAATCTGTACAAAAGAAGACTTCAGATAAACGAAATACATCCCCACTGACAGTCTGAAATCAATGGAATTTTAGTGGGGAATTTCCAGTTCGTCGTAGAAAAAATTGATCAATGGATATGAAAGTAAACTCAAAGATTCAACTTCCTTTTAAAAACTCGTTTTTTTTTAATTTTTTCCATTGTATTCATATAAATAGGAAAGTATAATTAAAACCGAATTAAAACAACGTATACTAAATAGTATTAAGAAGGTATAAACGGCACCTAATAAATGAAACAATCTTTAAATATTTCTAGACGATCATTCGTAAGTAGAGAGTATCGCTGATCACATCATATCACTTCAATCTTTCTAAATTAGGCGCAACTATAAAATATAATCCCAATCGAACACATTATAAGCAAAGAATCGATATCGATGCAAAACCATTAGCTCACAATAGTTTGCACACTTCGATCAACTTAGAGACAAATTTTATTAGTAATGAACATTAAAATTTTCGTAAAAGATAGTCAGGTAAAAAAACGCTGAATAAATAGCCGCCATCGACGAATTTTGTGAAAAATAAACAAAGTTTATGCTTTCTATTCAATCATTCGTTCTTGCAACATCATATAGAGGCCTCAACATAGTTTTCAGCAACGAACTCTTTATTCCCTAGCTATTACAGTAGTCATAATTGAAAGAATGGAAGTCTATTGATAAATTGACAAATAAGATGCGTTCAATGCACTCTAAGTAGATGCAAAAGTTCTGAAAAATCGTTTATTTAGAAAATTTTTGCTTTATAAACTTAAACAACTCCATATAAAAGAATAAATAAATAAATAATGTGCTAAAAAATAAAAATGATATTTGTTGAAAGAACTTCCGCTAAATGGGAAAAACATCGTTTAAAAAATAGGGTTTTTTGATGTCTTATTGAAAATGGCCAAATATTGTAAGGAAATTTCGGGCGAAATTTTTTTCAAAAACACATTCATCGCCGATCTAAGAGAAGCGGAATTCTTTCTCGCTCCTCTCATTACAATACGCTGATACATGATAGCCTCTTTTCTTTTTTTCCCTTCGTTCTATATCTTCCGAACGAATATGACAGGTGGATGCAATGCTGAAGAATTTTCATGGCGAAAGGATAGTGGCCTAATTTTTGTGGCCACTATTTAACGTCAAAGGTGGATACATCAAAAAAATACCGTTGCATGGGCATCGCTCGACGTATATTATGAACACAGATTTGGAGTTTGACGGTTGTTCTCATAGATTAATTCGTCACCTAGAGTAGGGAATTCGCATTAGTCAATCAACTGAAGGCGACCATTCCGATAGGGTTTTGCTAGTTTGAAGTGATTACTAATTGCGAAAAATGAGAAATCAACGCACATTTGCCAGATATTTAATCAGAAAAAAAAAACGTTAACAAACTTCTGTGTGTTCGATGCTCGTATAAAAAATATTCTTTGCGAGAACTTTTGCGATTCACAATGATACTCTTCAAAACATTATATACGTTGCAATTTTATTCTCTTATTGCCCACCGAAATTTTCTGGAATTTTGATATTTCAAGGTTGATGTCCTCAGAGCATCGTTTCCATGAACAGCTAATTCCAATTTTATCAATATGCGAAAATTTAGATTTTCCACGACGCTTCAATTTGAAGCTTTAATCGTCGGGTGACGCCGATTAGTTCAAAGCACTTAGAGATCTAAGAGAATTTCGCACAACATAAAACTGAATCTGCGAACCTTCTTCTTCCAATGCCTGCAGAAGCCGATTATCCTACGGTCGCGAACAACGCAATTCACAATCGTTTAGATGAAACTGGTATGGTCGGTAAAGAACTTCATAAGCAATATCTTCTTTGCATCTCACAGACATACCGATTTTAGACAAGGATGTGCAAAACTAAGCTTCCTGCAAAATGAGCCGGAAGTCATCAAATTTCGTCGACAGAAAGCGACGTCAAAATCAGTTCAAAATTCTATCGGGACGATGGGTATATGATGAACGGCTGCCGAATAGCAATGAGCAAAATCGCCGTTGTTTTACGTAACAAAGCGGCGCTTTTGTATGCCGGAATAGGCGTGAGAGTTGAGCGGCATGGAGGCGTGCACGCGGCGCTGTGAAGTTGAACATTGTATGGCGGCGCGGGAGCATGGCCTTATGTAGCACGGCTGAATCCGAAGCTTCGTTCAGCTATGCCAACATCTTGCCTGGTCCCACGACCAAGCAGCACCGTATGCGAGGCACACACTCGTTGCATTGACAATGAGCTGTGTGCGCGCGTTGTGCACTGAGGCCTCCTACCATGGTCGCGACGCCATACATACACATACAGAGAGCCAATTCGACGGCTAATATTTGCTCAGTATTCAGTTAGTCCAAATCTTCGCCGCCTCGAATGTTTGCCGTCCTACTCTCACTCTCGACGCTCCACCACACTCCCAACTGTGTGTACTCTTTCCGTCAACCTGAGCACATTTTCGTGTATATTTCTCGTTGGCAAACGACCCGTTCTCTTTCATCGTCGACTTCGTTGGTGCAGTTCCTACTGCAGTAGCAGCTACTATTTGGAGCGTACCTGAATCTGTCTTGAGTGAGTGGGTGCCGTGTAAAGTACTTGCTCGACTATGTGCTGCAATGGCCACATTAAATGGATGCCACACCTTGGTTGACCTCATCCGCTCAGAACACTTTTCATCCCCCCAAAGAATAGTCTCTTTGAACTGCACGTTGAAGGCATTGCTCGCACGTTGTGCAATGAAAATCTACCGTTCCTTTCAGGTCATCCATGTAAACTATAAATATACAGCAGAGAACTTTGATGAACTTCTGAAGCTAATGATCGATTCGGATATGTATAGCTAACGCCAAAGCACTCAGCTTAAGGACCATAAAGCACCGGCAATTGTACGGTACGCTTACATTCTAGAAATTGAAATTGCATCTTCAAGCTGCTATCTGCTCTTCGCATTTCAAAAGCTCAACTCACGATGAAAGACTTTTCGCATCTATAAATAGTCTTGGCGTATCATTTCAGATTCCTTAAGAAACACCGTGTGAAATATTCCTTCAGATATTATCAATAGAAATGCTTTTTTCTTGCATGATAGTGTGAATTTATTTTGCTTTGCTACTGCACATGAATATTTTATTGCGAGATATGAAGATTCACGGAAAATGAATCATTTTTTGTGGATAGCCGCAACCTTTAGAGAGGTACTATATCGAGCAGCTTCACTTTGAGAATCCGGTTTTGTGCGTCTCAAAAGAGATCCTCTCCCGTGAAACAGTGCATACAGCAGACTCTTGTCTCGCAGTCACTTCCAACTTTGAAAAAAAATTTCGAGAGCGGCTTTGCTTCTTCTTTCAGCTTCTCTCTGTCTTTCTCTCCAACTCTTCACCCGCCATCGTCGTCTGTGATTCATCCTCTATGAAGCTGTTACTTCGAAAAAAAGAGGAATTTCTCCAAGACGAGTGTTGAGCGAATTCAAAAGTTCAGCTGATTAAACATCTACTCTTTGGTACAGAAGTCTCACCTTGTGAGCCAATAATTTGCAACAGTAAAAGCTTTAGAACCAGTTTTATTCAAAATGGTGATAACGTGCAAGGGGTAACAAACGTTGAGGCAAATTCGCATGCGAAATTTTTATTGACATGCGAAGTGTGGCAAGCGTTCCTCTTCGTCCAATGTATTCTATGTTGCTTATTAGTGCATCCTAACAGTACGCTCGATCTTCACTGGGAAACTTCTCGGCCCTGTACGACATGCGAGGTTAAAAAGATTTAAAATGCAACATAATCAAGGTGTGCTATTCGCAAAATTGAGCAAGAAAGTCGTATTTGTACTACAGCAAACTCCGAGAAGGGACTCGCAGCGTTGCTAGAGTTGTTCCGCTCACAGGAATTTATTCTGCCAGAGTCTTCCCCAGCCAACCACTTTGTACATTTGAGGCACCCACAAGTGCTCGCAACGATGCCCGCCCGTAGACGGGAAAGTCTTCGCTCCTAGGTATGATGCGAATGCGCATTTGAAATTGCACATGACAAATGTGTTGTATAATCACTAGGCTTGCACTACATGAGGTTATATCATCTAGATCAGTGGTGAGATAAATTTTGGCTCAAAAAATAACCGTTGAATTTATTCCACGAATGCTGAGGGAATAGGTGATGCAATTGGATTGGTCCGCACGCAGGTTCCTATTCACTAAAACATTTCTCATTTTTTGAGCGCCTCTGTTTCAATAGATTTGCTTTTGAAACTCCTCGTTAAGTACCAAAAAAATTCAATTTCGCAAGCGTTTTCAGTCGTTGCGTCAGTGAACAGTATTCTGTGAATCAACTTGCGCATTAGTACACTTAAGCCGCACAGTTCCTTAAGCCTGCATGCGATTGTGTTCGGTCCCCTCCCCACTCCCTCCTATACCATTCTTTGCTCGTCCGCAGTCGTGTAGTTTCTTTATTTTCGTCGCGAACAAGGGAGTTTTAAGGCCTTCTGCACGCGAACCGGCTTGTTCTTTAACAAAAATTCACTGCAGTTGCCAAAATTCTTGCATGCGAGCTCCTTTCACCGGCAAGAGAAATGGCAGTAGAACAGGCTGTACGAACACTCTAGAAACGGTAATATTGCTCACCAATATCTTCAATTATTGTCGCAAACAGCAAACTCCGTGCTCCCGAACGTAGAGGTGTGTCCTTTTTTGGAAGGAAGATTTCGATAAAGCAGCAAAAAGTTGGAAGCAGATATTCGAAGGAATGCTTCAATTAGTTGCTGAGAAGAGTTCTTGACAAGCTGTGGTGCAACCAGTTACGCACTTCCCCATCTCATCAAATGTCAGAATAATCCAGATACTGAGTGCAAAGAAGTTTCCTATGCCATGAGTGAAAATTAGCCGTAAGAGCTGTTTGCTTATGCTAGTTTTGATGTAGCAGAGGGCATCAAAAAAGACGTTGAATAGTGCACTCTTGATGTAAATCTGCATAATCGGTATTGAATGCGGTTCTAAATCATTAGGTGATTTCATGATATTCAATTGCTGCTCTTTTCATGGTCAAGACCTATGGCCTGAAGTTAAAATAGGACACGATCAAACTCATACGACGACATTTGCGCATAACTGCAACTCATATTTGGTTCCTCAATTTTTCCTACAGCAATCTTTCTTTCTCAAATATTTTGTTTTGTGCCCTCTAATCAGTAAATTACGTTCCCCTCAGGCCATCTCTCCTCATATAAGTCTATACATGCATATGTAAATGTCGTGAAATGTCTTACTGGTGTTAGAAGTGCTTTGTTCAAGATCCTCTACAAGGCACCTTTATATTGTCAAAAATGCGACATTAAGCAACAAAGTATCCCCAACGTCGTTATCAAATGCAAATAATTTATCTCTGAGCACAGGGTTCGCTTTTCATCTAATGTACAGAGGTCGAAGAGTTGCCATCGTGATGTGACTGTTCGTTGCGGCCATAATTTAAATGAGCGTATATGAGCACGCCAATATCTCGGTGACCATTCTCCACCGCTATTGAGAGGGCCGTTGAACTGTCCTGAAAATCAGCTTTATTCATTCGCTGTTGAACTAAAAAACTGCTGAAATCATGTAATAAAACATTAAATTAAGTTTTTATATAATTCGTATTTGTGAGAGAATAGAAAGAGAGCGAAAATTACAACTAACACAATCGGAGAGAGATGCGTCAATGTCAGGTTGCGCCAATAGCAACTTCACGATTTCCTTATGCCCATGCTCGGCGGCACACATCAATGCCGTTGATCCTTCTTCATCCTGACATTTTTTTAAAAAATATAGTTTCACTCATTAGCTTTTCGCGTTTCTTATGACGGGGGATAGTTTTGAATGTGCAAATACGGTCTAGCCTAACTCTGCGACTAATTTTTAAAGCTTTCATTGCTACAGAAAAAAAAAAATTCAGAAGCGAATTGTGGTAATAGAAATTTTTTTTCATCAAACTTCTCTTCTCAAACTATACGACATTAATAGGAAACTCCAGCATAATATATGTTGTCTTAGCTGCCTTCCATATGCGATTTTATGAGAATAAATAAAAATACTTTCCTTCTTTCATATCTGGCGCACCTTCAAAAAATTTTCGACAATATTTTCAAGCAGAAAATAGCCTTTATAAGCTAAGAAATAATTGTGGGAAAAGAATTGCACATACCTGTATATTCAGATCTGCATTGCATTGTAGCAGTAAACGCGTAGTGTTGATTTTGCCATGCGAGACAGCGAGCATTAAAGCAGTTTGCCCATGCTAAAAACATTGAATCTTTTGCATCGAAGTAAGCGAAAATCGCTCTTTAACTTCTCTAGCGGCTCTTAAAGGAATTGGACAATTAGAGAAAAGACTTTAAAATTTGAAAGTGAATATCGAAATCGGCAGAAGTAAATTAAGTATTGAAACAACCGACGGCACCTCATCACCTTTCTATGATGAAAGTAGCAAAGTTTTTATAAGCTAATCGAGTGCCTAAGTTCCTTCTAAAATACAAGAACAATTTCCATGCTTTTGCGGATATGCATCAATTTTGAGAAAACCTATCTAGCTGATTTATGGAAGAAACTGCTGGTAAGTTATACATGAAAATATCACATCACCTCCTCCTCAAAGAATTTAACTTTCCTCTCAAAGCCGATAATCTGTCTGATTCGTTAAAATTTTTGAAATTAATTAGTCGATAATAACCTGAACAGCTTTCGCATTAACATTCCCAAGTTGGAAAAGACGATGGATTACTGCCGATTCAATTTCGTCATTCACTTCGCATAATGCAGCCAACATCACTGGCGTATAACCGGCCTAAAATAGTTTCAAGAGTGCTTCAAACGGTCACATTCCCTCTCAATGAAATCCTCAGAATACCAGCAGTCATCAATTGCTGCAAAAATTCGACTTTCAGAAGAAATTGTAATTATAAAAGTTTCAGTGATAAGATGAAATACAAAATTTGAAACTAGTTCCTTAGTTCCAGAACTTACTTTTCATAGACAACAAATAGATCTCATAATTTCATTTTAAATTTTGAATAAATTAAGCTTACCTAGGAAAGATTAAAACTGAATAGATATTCTCACTCTAACGGAATTCAATTCCACGTCAACAAGCTCAATAGGCGGAAATATTTTGAAAGAGCATAATCGCTAACCTTATTTGCACGATCTAGACAGCAAATCCTTGAATCAAGTAACACGCTGACGACATCAAAATTTCCATGAGAAACTGCGTAATGAAGTGATGTGTTTTCCTGCAATCAGCGTCCACTTAATCGATCAAAAAAAGCACAATGTGGTTGAATTCATCTCTTTCGAATTGCATCGGAACGAAAAGTGAATAGACAAAACAAATGAAGATGGAAGGCATCCCGTACAAGAAGCGTCATAATCTCCCCAATATACTTCATGCTTTTTTCGCTAACACGGCGACCAAAAAAAAAAGAAAAAATCTGCCTCAATGATTTGCAAACGTCTGCGAATAAAGAGTGAAATGTTAGCGCAACCTGTATTCTAATGGTGGTAAAAGATATCAGTGCGAAACAGCTGGCGACACCTGGAAGAGGTAGCAAGAAAACGATAAGATCGTACATTTTGGTCGGTCATATTGACAACAGTGCCGAGCAGTTTAGGCGAAAATGCTTCTAGTGCATCAATAAATCCTTCGACCTGCGTCGCTGAAGCGGTTCGTCGTGCAGCCGTTTTCAGCCATTCATGTTGTACGAATTTTGTTGCCCATTCCTGTATTCAAAGCGTTGTTAGTTTTTTATCAAGTTCTTCACTTTTCAAATAAACGTCACATCTCATTCAGCTTAAAATCCTTAAACAATGCTCTCTGGCAAAAACAATAGTTGGCATGATATGTTGGCGAATATGTAAAAAAAGAATAATATGCAAAAAGATTTGATATCGTTTACCCAATCTTCATCCGGCGTCTGCTCCAATGTTCCAAATTACCTCGCTGTGCCGGCTTCTGACAAAATGCACGAAAAATTATCCTATTTAGGCAGTGTTTTTAGTGATAACAAACCTGAAAGGTTTCTGACGTGCACCATTAACTCGCCTCATTCTCATGACTACGGATATCCCAGAAAACGAGACCAATTTCATGTGGCTTCATTGTTTGTCATTCAATAATGTTGTAATATGGCTGTGAGACACATCCGCTTTCATATATTGCCCAAACTAATATCGGAACAGATACGCACCGTGTACGAATAAAAACACGCACATACGCGTGCACATGCACGCAGACATACATACACGGACATTACAAAACCTCTTGCAATAAATGCGTCTGTAAACAACGATATGATGCACTCTCAGCCGTTAAGGCCGCAAGCGTTCTCGTTGATGAGTGGTAATAAACTTCTAAGGCTATTGTACTACGCACCATGGTGGCAGCTTCCACAGACCCCGGGTTATCGATGTTCTTCTGGAGCGCTTCGAGAGCCTCTTTCAAAGGCTCTGACATCTCAAACAGCTGAGGAGTACTGTCTGCCTTCGTTTCGTTCGTGTCGTATGAACCTTCGGAATCTGATGAGCAACTAGAGCTGCAACAATTCCATTTTTGCTCTTAATAATAAACGATTTAAACTATTTCAGTTATGTTGTGTTTTGTCCCATACGTTTGACTTAGCATTTAAGATGTTAGTATTTCAATATTAACTGAAAAAATTAGGGACAACAACTATCGAAATCAGCATAACAAATTTCTCAAAGAAATGGAAGCAAATGCATTGTATCATATTCACTCATATTGCTGCATTAAAGAAGTGATGAAATATTGTAGCAAAGATACTAGTTGCATTTATCGAAATAATACACACTATTTTCAATGCAGAAATATAAATATTAAAATTGAGAAAGCTAAACCTGGGTAGTTTCTAGAGTTCGGCGCAATAGACACTTCTGCGAGTTGCAAGCGTTTAGAACGCAATCATATTTAAAAAAAAAAAAAAAAACCCCCCAGCGAGGGTACCTCATTATAGTACCTCTACAGGGATGAGGCTATCTTATTATCCGGAATTTGAGCTAAGAAGAGCAATCTTGCAGGAAGTAGTATATCTTCATACGCATATTTATAGAATATGGGAAGTAAGTGTGTTCTGTTTGTTGTTAATCTGACAATCCCATAAGATCAACGGTTTGATGAAAAACTTCTTATTAGCGATGTTGATTTATTATGCAATGTACCTGTCCTCCTCAACAGCTGGATTATCGTAGGATGCACTCTGAGTTCTCACTGGTGAAGTTTGTGGAGGACTTCTCACTACAATTCTTCCATTCGAATGTGTCCGCAATGTGCGCATTTCGGAGCGCAATGGGGTTAGGCGATCTGCCACTTCCGCTTCCTAAACACATACATTCGCATCTGAATTATCACTGTCAATCGCTTTGCTTTCTACTCCACCTTAAATTACATTCTGCTATATTGAAACTAATCAGATCGATCATTCTCAGTCCTGTAGCGATCATAAACCCGAAGCAGATGCAAGCTGAGATTATAAACTCCATTGACAACGATCCGCAAGACATGAAAAACTATCAAACTCATTACTATTGGCCTATTTCTGGCAGCCAGAGTCTATTAGAACCGACAAACGATGCGCTCAAGAATGAAACTGAATAGAATCGGCAAAAGTTTGAACTTACTTCATCCGGTGACTGTGCCTGTGCCTCACCAGGATTATATTTAGCAATTTTTGGCCGTGGAATCCTGGCCGGAATAGGCTCAGGAACTCTGGATGGTGGTGCCACAATCTCCTTCTTTAAAATGACCTTCTCCCTAAGAGCGCCTTTAGGTGTCTGTGGTGTAGACGGCAGCGATCCATGCTACAAAGGAATCACCAACAAACATTGAATGCTTTATTAGTGTTATCAGATGAATCAAAACATAAAGTCAGTTTTACTCAATCCCATCCCTCTTTTATTATATGCCCTGTGTCAATTCGTTATATTTTGCAAGTGGTCGCATGCTGCGAGTACCACTTTATCTTCGCACAAGAAATGTGCGCATTTCCGATTCTTTCAAAGAAAAAGAAAGAAAAGAAATAAGCGGAAATGCGAAGGACATTGAACAAAACTTCAGGTGGATTGCTCTCACCAAATATATGACTTGCAAAATTATATAGGAAAAAATATTAAGGCATATATAAATTGAGTATGACAAAACGCTGTAATAAGATCAATTAATGCGTTATTTTAATTTTTAAAAAAAAATTAGTAAAATCTATGCTAAAAATAATTTAAAAATGCTGACGTCATAAGCCGCTCATTCTGAATGAGTTATGCAAAACGCAGATTTCTCTTACACTCTCTTAATAAGGTAAAAAACGTGTTATGAAGACCTATATAGTAAGCGCATAAGTTTTTTACTATTCAATTCATCGATTACTCTATAGCGAAATAATTCAAAAAAAAAACACCAATTCTCTACTATGGCTCCTTATTAGTGCTCATGTAGTTTTCGAACTAAAAAAAAATCATTTCTCGTTCGATTGACTACTAAATTAAGATAAATTAAAATAAATTAAAATTATTTTAATCTTTATGAGATCAATTAAAATTTATCTCGAAATCTTTTGACACCTTAAATCCCTATAGTTCATACCACTGAATACTGACAGGTAGTAAACGGTGTTCTGGAGTCATATCATATTGCAAACTTTTTGATCGAACAATCGCCAAAAATTTTACTTCTAATTAGCAAGTAGAATCAATCCATTACTAAGCTGATCTGAGTTAATAAGCATTTATGATGAACTAACTGAACGAATTTTCATTCAGCTTCATTACGCTACGTTGATGCCAACTATCTGCGTTCAATAGCTTCCTCAATAAATAAATCTATGTTGCCAAACACAAGTACAGCCATAGAACAGAAGTACGTTCTTGTGAGGTAATCTGCAAATGGGTGGTCGCATGCCTGCATACACCTACGAAAGAATCTCGTCGAGAGATAATACGATCTGTTTCAATTTTTAGTTGTAATTTCATTTAATTAATGTAATGACACTATATTATCAATCTCATGCATGTAGAATTTCATATCTATCATTCATATCAATTTAAGTAATCAATAGATATCAAAGCAGTCGCCAAGGTAGTATCCGATCTACTGACATATATAAACCGAATAAATTAACATAAGAAAAACAATAAACCATTGGATGAATTATAATACTATCATCGATACTTCTGAATCCAATATCTGGTAGAAACGAAAGTCTTTAACTCATTATTTTTATTTTGTTGAGAAATTTTTTTACGCCATTAGTTCCTGCATTCGTAGTCAATGAATATATACTAAGTGGATACTTCCCGTTCTAAATTCATAAATTTTCATCTCAGTCATTCTTGCATTTTTTTTTGTATTCCATTCAGTTTTATTCCTGATTTTAGATTCATTACTTATATTGATTATGGGAATACGATTTAACTCTTCTAATTGTACAATTTTATACTTCTATATTATTTCTCACTTATATTTTCATACTTTTCTTTCCAACTCAACATTGTTTTTTTTTGGCTCATAGACGATTATTTCTTCCTATTTTTTAATATATTCGGTTATGATCCACTTTTTTTTCCGCTCTGAGTTTTTGATATTTGAAATCTGCACACAAATGAGCAAAAATTTGCAAGCGAATAGAAGCGTTGCTATAATGTACTAAAAAAGACATAAAAGCACATAGAAAGTTTTTTTTTTCGGTGAGAAGGTCTCTTCATTTTATTTGTTTTGTATTTATAGACAAACAGACTGATAAAAAAAAGCCACCTGCGCATACGGTATGCTAGCATTGAGACTAGCATAGAGAATGACTTGATTGACGTCAAACCTCTTTGATATAGACACGACAGCTAAACGATAACAAAAGCGAATTTTTCATGTGGTGTTTTTATAATGACTTTTAAGCATCGTTGTAGGTGAACTAGAGACAGGAAATTCGTTTACATCAGTTAATAGCAATCCTCTGAATGACGTCAACAGAAACGAATCACACCTGTGTTTTATGTTGATCGGTGATGTATTGTAATGGATCACCCTTATTGCTATCGACACGACAAGATTTCGATGCAATCGTGCCTCGGATGAAGCTCGATTGTGGTTGTGGAGACTTTTCGGTGAGGAGTTTCTTTACAATAGCTGCACGCGCATGTCCAAGCGCACGCGGCTGGGCCGTTGCCATCTCTTCGGCAGCGGTGTCTGCGCATCGTTGCCGCATAGGCGACTCTTCGGCAGACTCACCAAACCCAATCGCTTCTGGGTCCGATAGTGTCTCCCCTATGAACGAAATCTGCAAAGGAGGAATATCGCCTAATAGTTGGAGTGCTTTTATTGCGTTCTGTAATCGCGGAATAGTTTTATCTGAATTATCTTTCTTTGTTCACTTCGAATTCGCTGAAGCAAAACTTCTTCCTTCGTACTTGAGAGGAGGGTATGGAAAGCAGAGAGGGGTCTTAGCCTCCCATAAGAGATGTGTCAAATTGGGAAACGATTTTGTGGCATACGAACTGTTCAGAGAGCTAGTCGATTGAATAACGAATGTATCATTATCTTCTAATTACGGAGGTGTTCGACCGCCACCCTTCCGATACGGTACAGTACAAAGTACAGCTACGGTTATCCACGCTACTGCATCAGAGTCCTCTCTCATACTGAGGAATGAACAGATTACTCATTTTTTAAAAAGTGTACCCTTTCTTCTTCTTCGGTGAGGAAGAAGAGAGAATCTACACAGTTATGAGTATTAATTTATAGTAAAGATGTTGCTTTTTGCGGTTGGAAGAACCAAGTTACTACTGCATAATTTTTTATAATTTT
The DNA here is from genome assembly GCA_037389465.1 of Baylisascaris procyonis. NCBI lineage: Eukaryota > Metazoa > Nematoda > Chromadorea > Rhabditida > Ascarididae > Baylisascaris > Baylisascaris procyonis. Next base: position 6,933,945 of record JAZARR010000146.1, read on the forward strand.
TCCTAATTTAACCTCGAATTTTATAAATAAGTGTTTCATTCCATCATTTTTGAATGCAAGGATTCTCCAGCCTTCTTTTTGTTCTTAAGAAAAAAATATAACTCGCAATTTTCCAAATTGACAAGCAGCAGTAGCAAAAATTCAATCAAAGAACCTTATCTTCATCGTCGGCGTCGGTACTCGATTGGATCATAGAATGTTCGAACACCGTCCTCGCAACATATTTCCTGTTCTCCTTACTCATATCATCTACCGTATCCTCGTCGTTACCAACAGCCACATCGGTGGTGTCGCGTGATGGCATTAGCCAAAGCGATTCAGCAATCTCCGAATCACTCAGCACACGTGGTTCGCTTGGCTCTGGTTCTAAACAAATAAAATTTCTTCCCAGCAATGTGAGCGATTTTCATATTTCCTCTAAGCCAAAAAATAATTTTACAATATAGGTGCCTCATTGATCCAGGCGAGCTGCAATGATCGGAAAACGGCGAATCAGCGTGACAGCGGTAGTTGAAGCGCCGAATTGCGACCTCAAATTCTGAGGGTCACAGACTGGGACCAAATCTGCGGATACAGTTCCCATTCGCTGCATATGGGATAGAGGTCAGTGCTGTCAACTTGTGATATAGAAGAATGAATGCAATGGTGACGAAATTTGGCGCATATAATATGACTGTAGGATCACTTCGCCAGCATGAGCTATATAGAATTTGCAAGTCATTTTTTGATACACAACTGATCGGAGGAGAAAACATAGAAAAAGGTCGAATTGCCAAAACGTGTATATCGTGCCAGCATCATTAGCGGACGGTTTCTCCTTGCCTTAGGAGTCGTCAGATCTAAATTAAGCAGAAAGAGGAAGTAAAGAAAAGAAAGGAGACCTAAAATTGATTTTACGCCGCCTTCTGAACAAGGAAAACGTGGATTAAATTGCGTATAGATGCTCAAAGATTGTGAATTCAACGAAGCAGTATGAATATATTATATATCTGTAAGATGGACCAAATTCAGTCTGCGTTGCGACCGTTTGCGAGCATGCTGAAAGAGTGTCCAAATCAGAAAGTGCTGCATTCTCAATTTGCGTTGAAGCTGTTGCCGTGGGCGATTTGTGCCAAAGATCATCACATGCAGTGGAGGAATCTATCATATCTCTCTTGATCGTTTCTATGCCTTCTTCCACCGTTTCCACAGCTATAGTCGCAGTGAACACCGACCTACAATACATGCTTCAGAATCACTTTTATCAGCACAAGTGAAAATGCAGGAAAAGAAAGAGGTGAGGAAATTAGAGTGGAGGGGATCTAAAGAAGGAGAGTGGCATCATTTAGTTAGTTCCAATTTGTCGCACTCGTTATCAGTGCTGCCAATGAGAGGCGGCGCATCAAGTTGTAAGGTTTAATTACAAGCGAGTTCACGATTATATTGCTGGAACGTTGAGGAATTGATATTTGCAAATCGGTAAGTCGGCTATTTTTACGAATCTTGTCTTTTATATTTAGAGAGTTCATCACCTTTGCAAAGTATCAAATCAACGTTGCATGCTGATCGCTTTTGTTGGGCTTGTTATGGACTATCATAATATATGCAGCTGAGCTCAACAATGATGATGTTTTCTTACAAAATTATTTCATCAGTGATTGTAAACGATAAGTGAGATATTGACTAACCTAGTTGATATTGGATCAGTCTGCATATGCAATGTACGGCGATCGATGGGGATGGTCATCGAACCAGCATCTAGCATCATAATTGCTTGATCAGGACCCACACATCGATTGACTGTTTGTGAACGCCATGATTCCGTAAGCGTGGCACATTCGTGTGTGACTGCGTGAGCGTAGCAACCATTTTCTGAAAGCGTAACTCGAAAATGTGCTTCGTCCATGAGCAAAATTTTAATTTTACCGGCTGTATTTTGTTATTCCTATTGCTATTGCCCTAATCACCTTTCCCATTGAGATTGGTATACGATTCAGTATAGACAATTTCGTTGGAATGGAATAGTTGCAGAAACTCTTGTTCTTATTATTCGGTAAGATGAAAGTGGAAACAGAGATCGATGAATACGCACGAACTGCAAACAGGCAATGAAATGAGTTCGTCATAGAAATTCGAGTGCACTGAGGGGATAGGATGGAAGGGGGAGGGAAGAGGGAAATGGAGCTTGGACTATCGACACCGTTGAAAGCCGTCCATAATAATGCTGCATTTTCATGAGCATACCTTTAGTGATCAAAGGTTCGGTGGAACAAGCTATGGCGATGCATTCTTTTTTCGGTGTCTCAGTCCGCTGATTGGCTAATAGCGCTTCCACATCCAGAATCGTTAAGGTGGTGGCATCGCAGAATTGCGTTTTGGTCGGCGATTTGAACGATTCTGTGCCAAGGCCGACCGAATAGCATTGAATTGGAGGAGGAGGTGAGCTTGACTGATCACGCACCCAATTGGCAATCATAAGATCTGATCGCGATACATCCGTTTCCTGCGAATAACTTATGAATATTATAAAGATGTTCCTCGATAGTTATAAGATTAGACTCTATATTGGATAGAACCGAAGGATAGAGCCCGTAAAAGCTCCAATGGAATAGATGCCACAGTCCTGGTACCACATGCAGCATGATCATGCACAATGACAACGAACGAGAAGGTCATCATTACTTATGAAAAATTTGTTTACAGTTTTACAACACAAGCATCGTTCTAGTGGCAAAAAAAAAAACAACAAAGAAAGCCGAGATCTATAAGAACACGCCAGATCACACCTTGTGCGCGTATTCGATGAGAGGTGCGTCATTGGCAAAGTCGGCCTTTTGAACTGGATTTGTAACGGTTCCAAATTCAAGTGTTACGGGTCGAGAACGACCAACACCTCTGTCCGATTTTTCGGGTCCACTCGCGTTTACACCAACGTCGCGTAGTTGAACTGCTTCGGTTCCTTCAGCCTTTTCTTCGCATTTCTTCGCAACGCTCAGCATTTCTACCGCTGCAAGTCTGAAAAGATGTTGCTGAGACACAAGCTGCCCAATGTTCATGTGTCATCTATCCCAAGCCCTCAAGAATATCAAGTTCTGCAGGTTGTTTTCTTTCACGGGTTAGGATATTGTCCAAATCTAAAACTTCTTGATGTCTTATTCATCCGAAATCAAAAGAAAGGCTAAAAAATGGCCAAGCATCGTCATAACTGTTTCTTTATGAAAAGTCTAAAATGCACGACTATCCAAAATGCTTATTCAAAAAAACCTCACGAAAAACTTTCTAAAGTATCGCTCCTATCGCCGAACACGAAATAGATGATCAGATATCTTTCAGTGTGGAAACATCGAGAAGCCATTAAATTCCATAAATTTGCTGACTTATGTGTTGGTTTTCAGAGGAAGAAAGAAGAGGAGAAGAATGATCAAGAGTAATATTGCAGTGAATTGGACAAAAGTACCTTTTTCCTGTTAGAAGTTCTAACATCTTCCAACGTAAGCCAATAAATACGTAAAATGCATCCAATTTGCACCCGTAAAGCGCATTTTTGAATGTTTCAGTACTTGTAAAGAACTAAAAAATTTCATTTTGAAAGAAAAAATTAGCTATAAGTTTAAAAAATTCCATTCACTGCAATGAATAAAATTTCTCATTTAAATCCGTTTGATCAGATCGAATAGAATATGAAAGATCTTCTCGAAGGCTTGTAAATTATAGCGTTAGTTTTTTCGGAAGAAAAAGTCCGACCTTACTGAAAGTTCGGAGAGTTGTTCCTTAAGGCTAGGACAATCACTACATGGCTTTGCCGGTGGAACAGGTGGCGTTGAAGTGGAAACTGAAGAGACGCTTCTGCGAGGCTCGCTGATTGTCTTTGACTCAAAACTACGGGAATCTACATCAGTGCCTGTCGATGTTGAACGCCTGAAATAGAATTGTTTGCCTCAAAAGTGAAACTACACATCCTCTTTATATGAAGCTGAGTTAATATGACAGTAAAGTGACTTCTATAGACTTATAAGAAAGGAATTATGGTGGGAAAGTAGATTTCACAGCAATTAAAAACAACCGCATACGAGAAGCAAACTTAATAGATAAAACTCGCTAACCTATTTGAAACTGCAGATGGTTGGTCAATGAAGAATTGGTTTGGTGAAGATTGCCTGCCTTGCATTCTCAATGATTCCAGCTGTCTTCCGAGCGGCAATGAGCCGTATGGCACTGATGGAGGCGAATCTGCTTGCTGGCGCTTTCGCCATTCCTACAGCAGTAAAACGTTTTTTCTTTCTCCACAATGAAAGTTCGAAAAGTGGAGAATAACCGTGCAGCTAACATCTGTGCTAAGAGAACAATGAAGAGAGAGGAACAAGCTTTGAAAAAGTTCTGTTCTATACCATGGATGAAAAGGAGAAGAATCGACTTCATGCTCCTGAGAGATTCTTTATGTATCTCTCCGTTTGCCTGTCACTGAAAACCTAATGAAAATAGAAACAGTCAGCAGTGACCACTTCAAATAAGCCAAACTGAAGGTGTGCACAAATTTTAATGAATGTGCAATAAACTTATGAACGAATAGTGAAGGCGTATGCTGCTTAACCGATGATTACTTGCAACAACATCATAGGTCGTCTAGACAAATGGAGCTTGCTCCTCGACGACGTGAAATTTATAAAAGCCAACCACGTATGCAGAAGGTGGCTTCGTTGATTCGCATTCTGAATAACCATCGTCGGCTTTTTTCCTTCGCATGCTTGCGAATCCGTCCATGTCTACCGTGCTGGAACTCTTCTGCACAGGAATTTGTTGACGCCTCCACTGTGGCGACGACTCGGAATTCGTCTGGTAGATGGACGTTGAGAACGTTTTTCGGCACATATCGGGCGTTTTGCTACCCAAATAATGCGTCTTGCCCTGCTCGTATGATGACCGCTCTGACTAAAAAACTGATTGATACAGTGATCAGAGTTGACTAAAGAGGATAGTAAACTCGAACTTCCGTTGACCATTTCCCTCTTTTTAAGGAAGAGAATGCTATTCCTCCCTCCTCTTTCCCTTTCCCATCCTCCATTACATCACACTCTCTTTTATAACAAACCCCGTGTTTCCACTCTTTCTCGCACCACCGCTCTTATCGCTTCACCTCTCTCCTACTAAATAACATACGACTGAAATCGTAGGAATATGGCAAAAGCTTTCATTAAAACATGTTACACCATAAATCATTGATTGTTCCGTGAGCCAAAACGCACCCCCCCTGCAGTTCAGCACCTGAGCTCATACAGGAAAGACTCAGACTCCGTAAGCGAAGCCGAATATCCCATTTCGTCTTTGGGAGAAGAGAGGATGGAAAAAGGGGATGCAGGAAGAAGGAAAATTACTTCTTAAACCCAGCTAATGAAGTATTTGCAATCCGACTTCGTTCCTGAATGCCATCCTCTAGCAAGGAAATTCAACCACCAGAACTTTCGATGAATAATCCATCGCCATGATTCATGCCATAGTCTGTACCACAGAAACATAATTAACCTGCATCCCATTCATAGCAAACGACAATAAGAAATTAGGAATCTGAATTCCAGCTGTTCAATAATTGTTTTCTTACCTCATATCCGTTCCTTGAACCGAACTCTTGAGGCCAAGTGAATTCATGCTGCTTTCGAAAAGTTGTTGCACCAGTGCTTCGTCGTCCTTCCATTTCCAGCTCTTCTCGCTTTTTTGCTTTTATTTCCGACAACGTCCTACCCAACGCAGTGCAATACGCTAAAGAAATTGTTATCTGCTTTCATTTGAACCTCTTAATGAACCTAAGCATGATTTCTTCTTCTTGTGTTCGTTCGAGTATATTGACGAAACAAAATATTTTCTTAATGGTGAGTGCTAAGTAACACTGACAGCACACTAATGAGAGAAGCACATTATTATATGCAACTAAATAACAACGCAGCCTGCTAAATTACAATATGTTTTACAAAGACGAATTAAGCCTTCAATAGGAAACTCGAAAGACACAACGCTAAGCAACTTGTAGTACTGAAATGTGGAACAATGACGAATAGTGAGTATTTCTACGAACGTACATTGTGGTGGCGTCGTCGATGAAGGTGCCACTGGCGGCTTTTTGGCGGTGAATATCCCATCTGCAAACAAAGCAACTAAATAAAAAAAATGCAGATGCGCTTTACCTAACGCTCAAAAAAACAAAAAGTTTTATATTATTGTGCCGATCATCACATCAAAAAAGCTATCAAGACATTCGATCGTTTTCAATGATATTCTCAGCAACGAACAAAGCGAATCCGCTCAAACGTTTCAGTCGGTCATTCTATGGGTTTATATTCACTTTCAAGAACAACTGCTTGAAAATATTTGCGTATAAAACAAGTCTAGAGTCATTCAGAATCTCCTTTGGTTCCAAATTACGCTGAACTCATTTAGACAACACGAATACTTTCCCAACAAATGAGTCCACTACTATTATACTTTTTTATTATGCAAGCATAGTGTATTTCGAGAAAAGTGAATTTTACAAAGATCTTTTGCATTTATCTGATTTTAACACATTATCATGCTACCTATTATAGACATAACACAAACAATCTAAAATTGTAGTATGCATTCCATTAGCGAAGATTTTTAAAGCAATGACGCGAAAGATCTGTGTTAAACTCCAGATTTTGTCGGGGAATGAGAGTAAATAATAAAAACATCTCTTTGTTTCGAACGAGATTATGTAGTCCCTCTTAGGCGGCGCCTAAACGACATAGCAACATCTGTACAATGATTATCCGGTCAAACTGGCTTCCTATAACCTTCATTTTAATATGACAAGGAAGAAAAATTTTTTGCTCAATATTGCAATGTTTATCGCCAAATTTTTAAAAATTTAGAGGCGCTCAATATTAAATCATTGCAGCAAGCGAAAGAGATGAATCGATGAATAGCTTTCGCCTCATTTATGAACTGTTGGCGTGTCGCTTCGGAATTTCGTGTTATGGATGAAAACTTTATAGTTCCCGAAGGTAACGCTGATACGGGATACGATCAACACTAGGAGAACCAAAAAAACTCACTCACTTTAACATGAACTGGTAAGAGGTGCGAAAACTGTTCACAATAAGGTCATTAGCTTGGGGGCATCGAGTGTGCATCATGGCGTGCGTAGGACCGCCATAGGGCAAGGAGAAATACCTCCTCCTACGCTATAGTGGTCGGTTATCTGGCGGTAATGCAACAACTTCACCTCAACGCGGAGAAACTAGTCTGAAGTACCCGAGATACACGCGGGCCCCGCAGATGAGGTTCCCAGGATTCATATACAGAACCTATTATCACATGAGCTCATACGAGCGATTCGCCGGATGAAAAATCGCCTCGTGAAAGCGGGATCAGTGCCCTCCACACCTCCCTATATTTGAGGAAAAAAATGTCGGAGGGACCATTACTGCAGATAGCAGGGTTTGCTAGCTTCTAAAAGCAAAATTTAATGCGCAATCCGTTCTACGCAACTGCAACATGCTTCCAATGTCCCTTTATGCCTTGAGAGTAGGGAACTGTGATCGTAATAGGGCATGTCGATGGAAATACCAATCAAAGAGAGGAGGCCTCTCGTGCATATGCATTACGAGAACTGTCGAATCGTGCACTTCAATTTATGATGTGCATTTCGCGTAATGACAGCCAACAAACCTCTCAGTATGAATACAGGCAGACATTAGCGAACAACAATTATCGTTTCACGAACACAAAATTTCTGCAAGCAAAAAAATATCTGCAATGAATTGGATCAATCACAGAGAGAAATCGTTACAACTTACCATGACAACCATTAGGAAGCGGTGAAGCGTTGTCATATGAACCACGAAAAGAGGACGACGCTGAAATCTTACAGTCATTTCAAAGCTATTCTATCTTTTTGCACATATTAGAGGAATAAATTCTTCGACGAAACAATTCAACGATGATAGGTTAGTGGAAAATACAATACTGGTACCCTTTTGGTTCATAAAATCAGATTTCACGTTCGTATTTCTACTCTTAAATCAAAAAAAAAACTTCGAGCGTCACTGGAAAGATTTTGTTGTATCCTTTGCCGACTTCTACATTGGAATCCATTTTTAATATTCAGAGAACATCTGGGAAGCAAAATTTTCAAAAAGATTTTAGAGGGATATAAAATATTTCACATGGCTTTTAACGATCATAACTTGTTGCTGAAGCAGTATGATTTTTAAGCCGCTATCCCGTTTCTCATTGTTATTCGGACGGCTCTTTATGACACCCTCAAACGATATGGGTGGGAGGATTTGTGTATGAAAAGAGTGATGGAATGTTGAGGGTTGTTGTTCCGAAAGGTGTTTGGATGTGTTACGTGCTCATAGTATAATATAAAACGCTCGCTGTGACTACGATACGGCCGTAAATAGTTTCGCCGCTCAAAGCGGTTTAATAAGAATTTGTGCGTATCGGCGAAGTAGCTGGGCAACGAAGCATCCGAACGGTACAAGTGGCCTTACCTATCCCGATCGTATACGAAAGCTGTTCACTGACGCGGAACGATGTTTACGCATGCCGATACGGCTATCGAACGGTTCCGCTCATTGAACTGTCTCTACTTGTACCTTTTTAGCAGGTGTAATTTCGTATGCACATATAGATGTGACTCCGTACGGTTCTTCTATGGGACAGCGTTTACGGTGCCATATTATTACTCCTGGTATTGCTTGAAGTTGAGTGTAGCTAGTTATTAAAAGGGATTTGCCAGAAAGGTTAGCAGCATACCTGTTTTTTACCGATTCTTCTATAGCACCGGCGGGTTGCTAAAAAACCGACAATAAAAAACAAACAAAGAAGGCCTCCATATTTTTTTTATTCTGTGCGATCGCTTAAGCGGGGCTAAAAATCCATTTATGCACAAGCAAGCGATCCCAGAGCACAAATTTATTTGCTAATTTTTTGACTTCTCGAGTGCTTTTTACTTTTTCAAAAGACATTTGATCACGAAGATTTTTTACGTCTGAGATTATCCTAAAGTTACCTACGTAACGAAGTTTCACTGAAATTGCAATTCTAGAATGCTGACTTTTTTTCTTGGGCTCCAGCTCCAGCTTAAATTTCAAGGTTTTAGAGGGGAAGCTACAACCATGAAGGTAGCGTCGTAAAAAAAACTGCAGTCCCCTCAACAACTTAGAAGTTTACGGAACTGCCTCGACGTTTGACGTCATTTATGGTCTTTCGTGAGGCTTCCGTCAGACGTTAGATTTGGAAGCTGAGATATTCCCTTCTAGGCAGATAACTTCAGTTGGCAACGGCTTGTATTCTAATATCTGAGGTAATGACTATCAAGGCTAGCTTTCATGATAAGCATATAATATTTGCTGCGTAAAGGCACCTCATCTTATCACACCTTATCACTGAAAAAGAGAAAATTTTGGGATTATAGGGTGAAAATGACGTGCGGCCATCTCATACGTATATGATTCAAAAAAGGGCATTACATAGCGGATATCGCGAGGCAGCCACATGACGATGTAAAATGGAAAAACGTTCTCACTAAATATGCATTGTCGTAAATCTCTAACGTGGAATTTTCAATAATAGTAAAGCCCTGAAAGCATTCTACGGGTTTTTAGCTATCAGAAATTTGCGAACGAACGTATTCTCGGATGAAAGGTTATAGTGGAAGGTATTTATAAATTTCGGTATTTCCTAGAAAGATTTGCTATGGAGTCTGCTTAAGTTCAACTCTCGTTATTAGTTATTTAAGTTCAATTACACTTGAAAATCTCCGGTTTTGTAGAGAGGAGGGCTTATATGTTATATTCGAGGCAGGGGGAGGGATGGGGTGGTGGGCGGATACTTACTTATAATCCTGAACTTAATTACAATAGGTCCTCAAACAAGCAACCCTATATATCGACGAGCCTCTAATCATATATTTTGTTCATAAAGTCGGAGAAAATATCATTGTCTACATTGGACTCTGCATTCATAGTAGAGTGCCTCATGTGTTCTGCACACAATGTGTCTGCCTCACATTCTTTTCAGACAATTCATTTTGCACTTCTCTTCCTTGAATCATACATGTGACACGTGCCTTATGTGGGCAAAAATAAAACAAGTGCAAAAAAGGCAGACATATTTTCGATGGAATATACAATACAGCAGACCTGAAAGGAATCTGATAACATGAGCATAGAAGGAAGCGAGAAGTTCCGCCACAAAGAAAATGTGCTCAGAGACCTGTTAGCAGGTAAATGAGAGGGAGGAGAAAGCGCGTCTTAAATTTCTATTCCCGAAAAATCCCTTTTTTTCGAAACTGCTGAGTTAAACTATCTGAGATTCCTGAACTATTCGACTTCATACTCAAATACTGCAGCATGGAACACAATTTTTTTTGCCATTATATTTCATATAGGTGTTCACTTGTTCGTAGTGCTTATGTTTGAATTTTAAAATGAGGGCAATTTCAGAGTGCAGCGTCGACATTCTTTACCATCATTCAAATAAGCTATCGCTTTTGCTAATGCTTCTAGTAGAGTAGAATTATAACCTATTAAATTAAGTGTAACATTAATTAAATTACACATGACATCTGTCTTATTAACGTCGAATGATGGGCAGTCTTAAATGAATCAAAAACTACACTGAACACCTGAATTTTTTTGACTACGAAACATAAACCTGCATAATGTCTTTAACAAAAGAACTATACAATCTGCATTTGGTACATTAATTTTCGCTGTGCATTTTGATAAAATATTTTAGAGTTCATTAAGTATACACTCATCAGCATTCACTTCATTCACAACTTTATTAAAGCGAAGCGCAGACGGCCTATGAAAATATTGTGCCGAAATATTGCAATTGGGCTTCAATGATAAGGCGTTCAATTTAGAAATAAGTTTTTAAAAAACGATACTCAATCCATTTATATTTATTAAGGATTAGTGAAAGATAAGAAAGAAAACTGAAATAGTCTTATTTTTTGTGTATTCAAAAATTAGCATAATTACTTAATCGGCTATTATAGTGATGACGAGAAAAATCTTTATAGTTTTAAGGAATGCGATCTAAATTCGCTATAGGATTTGATAACAAATGCATCAACGAACCGTCGAATTGATTGCGTTTCCTAGCCGATAGCGGTGTTCCCTTAAAGAGCCAATGCATCGTAGAATTCTTGAATACGATTTTTATTAAGAAAATTTAGCACCCCTACAATGCAGTGGATATGCGATATAACTCTTCCTTAAACTATAGCGACCGGCTGTCGTCAGTGATTATTAGCAATAGCGTAAATTCAAATACAATATAGTCGGTGCATTTCAAAGGATTGATCATCTTTCATAAAGGCAAAAATATGAAACAGTATTCAAATGCTCATGACGATCACATTGATTCTCTTATCGAAATAACGATGCAGGCTTAACAGTAGATGTATGCAGTCGAAAAAAGGATTTAATATATTTATTATAGGATTGTCAGAATTGAATGAATAAATAGCTGAACAGAGATGGCTATTGTGATAAGAAGGTTTCACGATTCGTCGCATTTAAGAGGCAAATTTTCAAAGAGGAAATACTTAGTTCTAATTTATGAACATATGAATTTTGAAATGAAGGAAAGAATATTCCTTCTTTAGAAACGTTGTGAATTCAGATAATTTCAGTCAGCCGTGAAAATCGAATCAGAAATGGAATGTAGCCAGACGAAGAAATTTGTACTCGAAAAATTTCGCTAGAAACTGTTGAAGGAATATAATTTGAGACGGAAGGCCAACTGGTAGACGAAAGACGAGGAGACGTTGAGGCAATGCTGAAGAATGCTTATAAAGTGGTAAACTGGGGGGCGTTGCGCATTCACAGACGTTGCTCATAAGGCAGTTCCAACCAGAAATATTCGTGCACAATTTTTCACTAAACTTGACCACTTTTTTCATTTGATTTCCTCTTGAAACAGCTGTAAACTTTCGACTTGTTGAGTGAAATTTTTATTACATTGACCGTTTATCTAAGAAGATGTTATGTTCGGATTGCATTAGCAATGAACATAAGCATAGCGGAAAAAAAAATCGAAAATTTATGAAACTATCATATTGTGAAGTATCTAGTTTGCGAGTAGACCAATTGAAGGAAATAAAGAACAGCTTGATGTTATGAGCGTTTGTAAATTGTTTCGTTTAGTTTAGAGCCGCTAAGACCATACTGCTGAGCTGCTTTATCATTTTTTGGACTCCTCTTTGGACCGGTCTAGCTGTAAAACAAGCGTCTCCTAGCCCAAATTTATTTATAGCTGCCTTGACCTCATAAGGAACTTTTCAAATTCTAAAATAAAATACTCAAACACTACATTTGCATCAAAAGATAATTGTACCATCCCTCACTGATAAATTTTTACCGTATGTATACACTAAGGTCATTTTCATCATGTCATTCTCATATGTCATTTTATTGGACATTATGCTTGAGCGGAATTGTTTTCAAAGAACTGAAATGGTGGATTGTGAAGCAGTGTGAGCATTCAGTGAATCAATAACGAAGAGATCTATTTGCTGGATAATGACACAAATTAGGCATGCTGTAATATTAAGGTTTTCTGCTTCTAGTATAGCCTTATTGGGATTGAATTCAATAACATACGATAAATTTAACATGCCAAATAATCTCCACCATATACGCCATTTACATTCTCAATAAGAAGAAAAATTGGTTGTTTTTTTTTTTTTTTAAACAAATTAACGCGTAAATTAGCTCTTTCTTTTCATAATAATTCGAATGCAACGTGAGCGGAAGTTTACAAGATTATTAGATTCAAATAAGTCGGAAAAAATCTGCTTAATTTAATCATATGAGTTCAAAATTGAAGGGCATTTTTTTTGGCGAGCTAACCTCTAGTGAATCAATGAAGCGTGCAAATCGGCCGCTGTATATTGATGTTTAGAATATGAAAATCACACTAAAACTATAGTGCACTGTTATAATTTCTCGCAGATTTTATAGAATAATGAAAGCGATGGTCAATCGCTCTATCGCGGAGCGCAGACCAACGAAATACCAACTGCTAGCAATTTTTTAACCAGTAATTTCATTTTCTGATTTACTCTCTCTCTCTTTCTATATATATATATATATATATATATATATATATATATATATATATATATATATATATATATATATATATATATATATATATATGCTACATAATATATACCTGATATTTACTTTATAGCCATGCCTAGATATGCTAATATTAACAACCCCGAACATTTATATCAATTTGTATATTATGGAGGTTTATGACTCATGTCGTTGAAATGTGAATACTAGACTCCATTGATTGTGAGACGTACTGAATTCACTGGAGAAGAAAAAAACCCCTACAAACGATCTCTGATTTTTTTGCAAGTCCTCCAATTAAGTGCACTTGAAAATGCACCATGTTGAGTCTCCTTTAGCTCAAATTTGTAGTCGTTTTTTACTAATGCGAATCATGAAGGTCGTTAGTTGTTTGTACTTTACATATCGGAACGTCTCCAAATATAAATTCACAACATCACTGAGAGTATTTTTTTTTTTTGGCATCATTGTATATCTTACTGCGATGTAAACACGCTACTTGAGGGATACCGATTGATGAACTTTAGCGAAGCTTGTGTTTTCTTTAAAGAGAGCGTCAAATCCAACAAGAATCTATCGATTTATCCCTATACAATGCTTTCGAGCAATGAAAACTAATATAGGAGATTATGCAAATTGGTTGGGCCAGGTGTTGAATGGCGAGAATCTCCTCGCTTATGGGCGTATGATAAATAAGAGTTTTGTACATAAGACAGCTGGCAAGTTGACGAGAAACTAAGTCGCATTCATCTCAACTATACGTTTCTGCATCGATTTTGAGAAATTGATTCGATGTAAATGAAACGCGCAATCATTGTGAAAGAAGGTGTGAACAAAATCTATGCTATTCAATCCTTTGGAATGAAACTTCTAAGTCATATAAGGAAATAACAAACTTTAGTATTACAGCAAATTTAATATTCTATAGTCTTCTTTCAACTTGCAATATCATCTCAGCTTATTTATAAAATATTCTTCGAAATGTTCAAAAAACATACAATGATTTACTCGTGATGATTGAGAGCGATTTGCTTGAGGACCAAAATCGGAGAGATAACCATTGATACGATTGGCTTGTTCGAAACGAAATACATTTTCACGATCTGAGCAATAGTCACGTGATGGATTGAATGTCTCCTCGAAATCGCTAACAATATTTTCAAGCGAATCACTGAAAATCAACATAAGATATGCTTCTTTCGTCTTAAGTCTGTGATGAACAGCAAAATTTTTTGTGTTTCTTTTTTTCATTTCATTTCGTTAATTAAAATTGAAAAAATTCTAAATAACGTAAAGCATAAGCTAATGTTAAAGATATTAATGTGAAGAAAAAATCAGATAGTCATGAAAAAAATGCTACCTAAAAATCGACTCCATTGGGCTCATTATATTCCTTGGGTGTGGTGATGTTGCGCTAGTGCGATTGCACGACATCGGTAGCTCCTTAGGGGTCCTACGAATTCGTTTGCTCTAAAACACGTTGCCGCTAAGCAAACACGTACCACACTTGTGCTCAAATAAAATTGTCCAAACAATACGAGCATCGATAATTCGGCAACGATCTATAAATCTGCTAGTATCGCAGCAATGATGGCTGATATATATATATATATATATATATATATATATATATATATATATATATATATATATATATATATATATATATATATATATATATATATATATATATATATATATATATATATAGCAACTATATAAGGTTATATGTGACCGTGAGGTGTAGTGATTGTAAATCGAAAGGGATTATAATGTTGGCAATGATTCGTTCGCCCTTTATCATCTCAACAGAATTGAGAGGTATTGTATCGTCCAGAAAAGTCCCCTCAACGCATGAAACCTAAAAGAACGTTAAAGATTGCTATTTGACTGCACTATTACATGAGTTTTTCTTAATGGTGCTGCGCGCCTATCCTTCCCATCGTTACCTCTGCCAACTATTTTCAGCAACCTTTGCGTTCTATCAATACTCCAAAGCAACTCGATTCATAATCAGGCAGCAAGATAAAGGTTTGCGAAAAGAGCAACATAAAGGTAGGTGAAATGTTAGAATTCATCAGTGACTATCTAATGCTAAGAATCTAACGTGTATCAAATATTCCAAGACTAGAGGGAACATGAAACAAGCCCTCTATGCATATCTTTCACGATTTTTCGCATCAACAACGCCTTTCACCTCGAATCTGTGAATAAATTTTAGGTATTTTATTACCTCGAGCGCTCAGAAAGTGGAATCGCCACATCAATTCTGCTTTCATATTCTTTCCCAAAATGTTTAATATATAGCATAGGAATGGTGGGTAAGCACTAAAATTCTATCATATCGCCAACTAATAAAGACCTTTAACATTCACAAATGATGAAAGCGCAGCAGCAATGCTTCATCCAGAAAAGCACTCGAAAATAGTGATGAATCATATGTGGAATGCAACAATCGAAACTAATCAATTGTTTCAGTACGTTCATTTAAAATTTGTAAAGGCTAGATTTTCGACCATCATTGCCATTATATATTAGCAGTTTACTTCTCATTATGATATTGATTGTTTTAAAAAAATATCCAATGAATCGTCAATTAAAGTTGTAGGTGTTTTCTGCCTGACCATTATTTGCATTTACTTATTTTATTTTGAAAGAAAATTTTTTAAAAGTGGAAATGGAATCAAAAAAGCTTATTATGGTTGCATTAAAAACAAAACGATTCCCTAAGTCTAATAATTCTCATCTAAAAATAAATGGCCTATTTTTTGAATAGTAAATCCTACTAGCTGTCAACGTTCAATTTTCAAGGTTCATATGCTCGATAGATTACAGCAAAAACTTTTGATCGATAGTCAATAGTAACTGACTAGCGTATTAGTAAAACTTCCATTAACGCATTGTTTGTGGTTGATCAGTATCATCCACTATCAGGCAGAAATGGAAAATGTTAAAAATATGCCAGTGAGCAATATTCATCGGAACCGGTTCTTTGGAAACTGTTCCCTCGATGGCTACGTTTAAGTAAACAAATGCTTTAGAAATTGCAGCCTCTTTTAGTGGATACTTAAGTCGACTGCAACAAGCACACACTTCAACGGCGAACGCTGAAAACGATCATAGAACGCAAATTCAGTCCATGCTCCATTTTGCACCGTAAAAGCTCCGAGAAATAGCTGCACCAATATGTGGCATTTACAGCGTACTATTAGCAGGCCACTGAAGTTGGTTCGATTTAGGAGGAAACGTCGTTTTCGGCAACTGTGTAATACTCATAAAGCTAACTTTACAGGGGCTAGACAACCGCTAGTGGAAAGCTTCTATCATGAATAAAATCAGCTAAGTGGCATTAAAATGCGATATACTAATTAACAACGAATAAGAAAACCGTCTGACCTGTTGTTGAGGTGAATTACCATTGGCGACATTTTCGGCGAACTTAACGAAGTCGAGATCGATGTGAAATCCATAGGGACAACAGTTACATTTGGCTTGCGAGGGGCGCCCTTTCAACGATGACATCGTCGTTTCGAATTTGATCCAATAAGACGCCCCAAACTATGAAAAAAAAATACATTGCCTTTTACAATATTACTATCATTAATCGCTTTCCTATTTGCGCGTACATGAAATTTAAGAACGCAAAGAAAAACGATTGGCAAAGTAATTATGAACACATAACATGTACCTTGTAAAGTAATGTGGTCATACTAATTATCAACTAAACAACAGCTGTAATTCATTTGCTCATATTTTGTAAATGTGCTAACATTTACGATACAAGCGTTGAAGAACTTTTACTCATTTGGACGTATGACATAAACAATGCTACTTGAAATACCTGTTGACTTTTTCTGTACTCTTTCTGCCGTCTACATATGATTTCATAACAAGTAGTGATATTTTATATATATATATATATATATATATATATATATATATATATATATATATATATATATATATATATATATATATATATATATATATATATATATATATATATATAGAAATAGTGCATCTACACTACAGTGACTGTAGCAAAAGCACATGTGACCTGCAAAGAATCGATATACGTAAGATTTTTATTCCTCTTGCAAGGTTTTATACAGTACTACTCAGCGATCAAACTCTTGTGAACATTCACAGCTGAATGACTTTATGCATCATTTTATTTATTTATTATTATTGCCATCTGACTTCTAAAAATACGATTAGTGCCATACATCAAGCCAAAATGACCTCTAGTTTGTTTTACAATGTTTGTATGTAATTTACAATGCAATAATTAAGCTAGTTTCTACTATATTTAAGATGAAGAAATTACAGTGAAACTTTGTAGGAAGCATCACTGAGAACACACAAAAAATCGGCCACCTCTAGACCTTCTAAAATGAAAGGGATTTTTTTCCTGTGTGTAATGACCACTACTTAGCAACGACTGTCAAAAGTTTAAGCTCTATATAAACAAAGCAAACTGAAAATGTGTGAAAATGTTGAATAAATATTTCTTCCATACATATAACAACATAATTGTAAAACATGATGAATGATGCGACAGCAAAAACATTGTGCATTATTTTGTAATATTAGTCTCATTTTTACATTGAAATAATCTTTGCTTTTTTTTGGCAATGTCGAGATTCTCACAAGATGAATTATAGTCTCATAGATGCCTAACTCTAGAGTGACTAAACGATAGCTGAATAAAAAGCCATCATTTTATGTTTAGCCTAAATTTCGAAAGGAAGAAAAGCGAAAGAATGTTTTTGAGAACGATTTCCATTCAAAACTTACCATCTATAATATTCAAGGAGATAAAGTGCAGTGAATAGCGTCAATGAAAAGTCGGAAGCGTTGCTTCATTTCCACCATTACATCATTAAAACGCGTTAGCTCGTGATGTAAGCTCTTAGTAAGATGCTAATAAGAAGCTCATAGTATGACAATAATTTACTATAAAGCGCTAAGCTGAAGCGGATTAAAACTTGACACTTGGATGATGTATATAACAATAAGGAATACTAGTGATGCGTTCGAAATAATTCCAACACAGATAATTACAAAGTAATTACAATAACAAACGTAAATCTAATATATAGGAAAAATGACGATTTAATGAGTGCTAATTGTTGAATTGAAAATATATCGGCATAATAAGAATATCGAGAAGGGAAATTTGCATCGCACATTGCGGTGAATAATTCATCAAAACAAGTTGTCGTTATCGCACTTTGCGATGCCGCATCAGGACAGCCGGCTGCGAAACGAGGAATAATAAACGGCAAAGGATGAAGTTCTCTACCACGCCCCTCCAACCCACAGATCAAATATCCCGTTTTCTATTTGGGGGCTGTAAACTTGTTCTCAAACACCTTGCAAAGAGATCTCTACCACTAGCATGTCTTAATTTCAACAAATCTTTGCAAAATTTCTTCAATGTTATGTGTTCACGCATTACTATCATTCTATATAATTGTAATTAACGCTAGATGAAATATCTTTTCACTACTTTTTATCTTCTTGGGGAAGAGGATATATGGGAAAGGATAAGTTAATGTACAGCATCACTTACGCATCCCATTACTCAAATAATACTTCCACTGAACGTTATACAATAGAATTCAATGATTAATTACGCCCTAATGTTGCAATTTCTTACGCGAATCGCGCAACTAAAATAATTTGGCAGTGCAAATCAGTTGTTTAAAAAAACAACAACAAAGGAATGAAAGATGAACGGAAAAGAACAATTCACTGAGCTCAACATTAATACAACCATCACTCTAGCTATATTTTATACTGAATAATTATTTTATAGTATTTTATTTTAGAAAAAAATTCCATCGTTTTATATCTGAATTTTTTCCTCCTTTATTATTCATTTTGGAAAATTTTCTAGATATATTCGACACATTTTCTACGGCACTTACATTACAACAACAATAAAAATTTTAGTCGGCTGAGTGTAATTTATCTTCTTAATTGTTTCCATAATAAACGTTCCACTGCAGCAATCATTCATTAAGAACCAATGAATTTATGCTAAATAGATCTTTATTCCTCTTTTCGATCTAACAATGATTCTGAAAATAATAGTATAAATGTGACTCAAAAAAAAAGAGAAAAAATACCAAAAAGTGATTGAAATTTGAAATGAATTTTATATATATATATATATATATATATATATATATATATATATATATATATATATATATATATATATATATATATATATATATATATATATATATATATATATATATATATATATGTATATATATATATGCATATATCAGTTGATCATTACGAAAGAGATCTTTTAAACTTTCTTATTTAATCGTGTTCATTAAAAGCATGATCATAAAATACCAAAAATTATTGAAAGAAAGAGCCAAAAACATCGGTCACCTAATTAATCAATCAATATTGATAACAATGTTGGAAGAAATTCTTCAACTTGAAAAGTAGCATGTTTCAATTTCTAATGACTAATGAAACTATTTAGAAATTTATTTTTCTACAACTTTTTATCCGGATAGTTTTGCTACCATCGAACTTTTCGCCTAGAGGAAATGAAATATTTTCAAAGGAATTTCCTCCAATCGAATCATTTATTTTCTATTTTCAAGTTTAAATATTCTAAATAAAATTTTCAAAAAAAAAGGTATCTTAATAAAAGAATTATAAATAGAAATTTCAATCGCACAAAGTCCACAAAAAAAATGCCATCTATTTGCCTATATGAAATATTGCCAATAAAAATGTTCTAATAAGCAATTAAAAGAAGCTAAACGATTAAAGAAGAAAGAAAAATCGAAATGCGAATAAGAACAACGAAAATATTGTGGCATTCGAAACCGAATTCTGAGAGACGAATAATTTGCCGAGTATGTAAATACAACTTATATACAAGGCAAACAATATCGACGACAACCAACGAGTAAATAAGATCTCGCAAGCCAACTATCTTTTCTCTATTCTGTTTGGAAGCGATTAGCGCTTAGTTCCAAACGCACTTATATGGTGGGATCATATAATCTCATATATATTGTACGGGAATTTATAAACGTCTATTTATTGATAATGATTATGATACAATGTAATACTACCTAGATTGATGCATAAATATGCAAATTTTTCCGCTTCTAGATTGGTGCAAATATGCAAATTCGGGAAAATGCGACGCGAGCTACGGCATTGATATTGCACAAAAATAAATATATAACATCATGAGGCAATAAGCCACACACACATCATGAACGCACTGCACAAATAAAACGTTATTCACAACTGCTGTCGTCACTAAACGATCACAAGTGATAAGGGGCAGTAGAAGTGTGGGCATCAAAATGCATAACGTTTTGAGGTCAATGAAGGATTTCGCCATGGTATCTACTGAATCTCTGCTTTTAATGTTATTGTAGACTATATTCATAACATCAGTGAATAAGTATCTACCATTTGCAACGGATAAGCTGTATGGTAATGAACTACCGTATATCTTTCACACCAGGCAAAATGGCACTCTAAATCAAGTGATAATGAGCAAGAATTTTTTTTCATGGGTTTTAAGATTACAATCAACCTATGTGCATTGGATGCGCAAAATAAGTTGCAAGAAGTTCTATAAATTATGAACATATGGCCTTGCGAACAGATAATGAGAGTAGAGCGTTTCATTTATGATATTCTATGGCATCAAGTGAAATTTAACTTTGCTCTTCCTCAAACATAACTCTAAACTTATTCAAACTTCTCGTATTTCAATCTATGCTTATTATGGAAATAGTGCGTAGGGGAATTGCAAAAATGAAAAACAAAATTGTAGAAAAATTAAAAGTTGTTAATTTATCAAAGAGGAAATAAATATTCACTTCCATTATACATGTTATACTATAGAAAATAACTCGAAAATATAGAAGCGGAACCCAAAGAAGTTTACTGTTTGCAGCTGCTTAGAGTCAGCCAGCATGTGATTGCACAGGTGCCACAATCACAATCATCATTCACAATGCAGATTGATCATTGTGCGGTGAGCTAGCCAAATGATGATTATTTCCGATATTACGTGCATAACAATTACCTATCATTCTCTCCCCCTCCCAATTCACTTGAAAGAAATCTACCATTCTCATTCTAAAATGAAAGAAAAATATCTCGCACTTGAGACAATACATGGTGTATATGAAGTATGCATCCTGAGGAAAAAAGAGCGAAATTCGTACACATTTAAATTTATTAAGGAATTGTGCAAAACGAACCGAATTGTTCGAGGAAAAAATATTGAAACGACTAAAACAACTTGCAACATTCATTCACTGATAATGGTTGAAAGGCCGAAATATTGGGGAAAATAATGAGCAGCAAATATGCATCACGAGTTTAAAGAAAAATGGAATGGGGAGGGGAAGCTTGGGGGGGGGGGGGGGGGGGGGAAGTAAAAGCGAATAAACAGATTGCTGCTAAGGAGGATTGTGAGAGAAAATCAAATGAAAAGAGGAAAAAAGAAGGATAAAGCAGTCTACAAATCAGCGCATCTGTTAAGCTATTTGCGAGCATATTCTCGCTTAAGATGCTTTCAGTGTTGAAGGCGTCTTCAGCTTTCAAATAGCTGAACGCAAAATTATCGACTGTGATGAATACTCATTAAAAAATTTAGTAAAAATTCTATCTTCTCAAAATGTAACTCCTTTATTGCATACTAAAGATGCTATGATCATTGACATGCTCATATTTTTGACGTCGGTTACTAGTAATAATGTTTTGTTATGAATCGTTGGAAGAAGGCGTTTTTTCAAGTGTTTTTAGTCTATCAATGCATCGAATCGTTAAACATGAATTTATCTTCAAATTTCCATGGAAAAGGCTCGTTGAGAAAATTTCTTAGCAAGTGGATAAAATTATTCGTCTTGGAATTGCAAGATTATATACATTAAACGAATTTATTTTAGAAATTATTGACTACATTTCATTAAAATAACCTATTTAACATATGCAAATTAAAGTGAGACATAAGCAGAATTAAAATAATAGAAACAATTAGAAA
The DNA here is from genome assembly GCA_037389465.1 of Baylisascaris procyonis. Classification (NCBI taxonomy): domain Eukaryota; kingdom Metazoa; phylum Nematoda; class Chromadorea; order Rhabditida; family Ascarididae; genus Baylisascaris; species Baylisascaris procyonis. The sequence goes on from JAZARR010000146.1 coordinate 6,956,088, forward strand.
TAACCGCTTGAAACAAATGAATGAAGTAGAGGAAATCTGGGCAAACCGTTTGCTCAACGAGTAGTTCGAATCGGTGCTAGCAATTAATTACAGCACGCCGAAGTGGTGTGCCAAGGTTGCCATCGTAGAGCGTTTTTTTTTTACAAACGTCCCCATCGAACGCATCATCTTTGAGCTGTGAAGCCACCCAAAACGACATTCCGTATGTGTAAAAAAACATTTGTGAGTTTAATATTGCACTAAATTGCTAAACAATTCGATTCTAAAGTTCCACTAAACGAGTGAAATGGATTCATTTACGCTCATTTTTACATCGAATGTTTCTTTTCCTCTTCTTATGCGCACAAAGAAATAGAGGTATTGAGATAAAGGCACATATAGAAGAAAACAATTATATGTTGGTACCTAGAATAAAATAAAAGTTTAGACAAGAAAATTTTCAATGATTTAATCAAAAAATAAACCTTAGAAATCGCATAAAAAAGGCAACAGAAACACCAATTTTTTGCTTTACGTTCAAAAGAGCCTCTTACTTCATTCTTTCAAAGGCTCTAAGAGTTCTCAGAGAAGATAAGCCACAGAAATTTAACGTTTCGATATGCAGCACTTATTTATACTCAACGATGATATCGACTTATGCAAATGAGTCGAATTTGCAATTTAAAATCAACTTCACCATATGATATGATTTTATAGTTATAATATGATAAGAGCGGAAACAGTGACCAATGCACTATGCAATCATTCATGTGTTGACGCTTCAGCGAGCCAGCACTTCCTATCTACTATTATTATAGAACAGCGGTACACAATTCACAAGTGGGCGTACGTTGAGCACATTCACAGTCGACACTTTCCCATGTGAAATATCAGCTTTCAAGTAGATCACATTATATATATATATATATATATATATATATATATATATATATATATATATATATATATATATATATATATATATATATATATATATAATCGTTCATTTTTCACTTATCAATTTTATTTCACCTATATAATCATCCACAAAAATCATTCATTTTATTTCACCTGTAAAATATATTTTGCATAAGCCTCAACATGAGCATGAAATGCTGCATTCAAAGCTTTTGCTCTATTATCTCATCTCACCGCCATCCCTCCCCCTCCCCTCCCTCCACTTCCTCTTTGATCTCGTTTTAAGCGTGCCTGATTATAATTTCGAAACGTGTTGAGGGCTAACCTCCCTTAACCATTTGAGATGTCGTTCCACTGCAGATTAGTTATGTTTGATATACTTTGTAATTCGATCGTCAATCATATTTGTTCAATTACTAAGCAAAATTAAGAGGCTGAGGTGGACGCGTAAGGATATATATGCAACTAGTCCAAACTCATCATGATTAGTGGGCTAAACACTTCCCCTTTATCGATGAACCTCTTCATTCCGACCCAACTATCTCTTATTTTAGCCGTTTTGCTCAAGAATTATGTCATCTAAACCTAATTAAACGCACAATTAAGCGCAAGCATATTGATGGACGTTCATTTATTGGCGCACAATGCAATCCTCTAGCAAACGTTGAATGCTAACCATGAAAAGCATATGTTATTCTGATTGCGATGTACGCAGAAAGTACAATTCAACATAGATAAGAAATAAGTTGGAATGGTAATAAATAATACTCGTTAAGTACACTTCAATAGTGATGGCTATTACTATACTATCAATCGCCTATAACTGCGTAATTGTTGAAGGATATACTTACGATGTAAAGCACTTTTTGATAGTATATCATATTGTATTGAAATAGATAGGGATAGGGTCTTGATAGAATTCGTTAAAATTTAGATGAGCATTCGAGTGTAAAATGAGAGCTTGATAGAACGAGTTTTGCGATATGCACTTTTCCAATTGGTGTTAATCACACACTTCATTTCATTGGCCTTGTGAAATGTGAGCTTTGAATACAGTTTTCGATATTTAAAGCGTTATACTTTGAAGAGTTTTTTCTGCTCGCAATGAGGATATCATCAATTTAAAAATGTGAAATTTTCATGGAAAGTTTAAAATTGGGAGAAAGTATATGGGACAGAATAAAGAAGAAACGTTAAACGATATAGCACTTAGCTTGCATTTTTCCGCCTTCCGCCTTTATAAATTATTGATAGAATAGCTACAATTTGAAAAGTTTCTATCAAAATTCAGCAAAGGCAAAAAAATTAGAAAAACATATCGTCCTTCCGGCCTTTTTCTCCGATATCATCGAGAAAATGAAACGAAAAGCCGCAAAAAGAACATAAATCTAGACAGCGATAAGATTTAATAATTGTTTAAAACGTAGGCATTAAGTGAAACGCCTCTTTGTGATCATTAGTGAGAGGAAAAAAAATAGCCATTTATTCATCACAAAACTCATAATTTAACTTGACTGATGAAAAAAAAAAACTCATAACAATGTTACGATTCGCATCAACATTCAATCTTTTATGTGTCAAAAAAATTAAACTTTATTTCTGTCAGATCAATTTCTGTCAGATACAGCACTCAGATAAATACTTTTAATATTTTCAAAGGCTTGACTTGTGGTCACTTCAAAGGTGGACAAGCTCATATTCCCTATACGATGAGATTTACTCGGCTAGCTTCGATTGTTGTTCGGTTGTTTAAGTTGTGTTACACTCAACAACAAGCAGTAGTATTCGTATTGCATGCAAATAACAACGGAAAAACCTAAGCAATGCAACTCATCGATAGATGCTTTGTGAAAAGTGTAGCGTTGAAGCAGCAGGTGTCAGTGAACGAGTGAAAGTGAAAATATTGGCTAGCGAGGAAAATTGTTCGTTCGCTAGCAAACTATCACAAGCCGTTATATTCAACTAGCTTTCCTCACGCATCGAAATGTGAGTGCGAACATTAAATTATTTTACGAGTATTTCCAATCTACCAACTTACGTATGTAAATAAAATAACCGTCAAATTTGAAAAATTTAATAAAAGTGCAATCTAAATACTCTCATATTTTTATGCCTTTAGTTATTACAGATACATAAGGTGAGTGCAATTTTGACGCAAATATATGTACTACTAATAATACCATCGCAAGAGTATATTCCCCTAATTATAGTTTTTTTTCTCCTAGAAAAAGATGGTATGAAGAAAAAAAAATCCGGAAAAAATTTCATTTTCCCAATGAAATTATTTCCGATGTTGTTCGATTTGTAGAAATTGAATTTGCGAAAAAAAATTGAATTTGAAAAATTCATGGGCAAAAATTCACAAATCACATATTTATTCGTTGCTCAGCATCATTTGATTATATTTAAATGCGCCGAAACCGATTTCAGTGAAGCAGTGAAAATTTCGCACGATTTCAAATACTATGATAAAATCTACAACGAAGATAAAAGATAGCACCTTAAAAAAATGGTAACGTCGAAGAATTGAAATAATTCAACTAAAAAAGCTTTGACTTTTGAATACAATAAGCAATCTTTGCTGGAAATTTGCTATTGATGAAAAAATATGTAGGCTAATGAATCGTCGTAAAGAATTATTGAACTATGATCAGTTGTAATGAAGAGCTCAACTCGATGGCACTTCTTCGTGTCGATGTAACCATCGAAATGATTGTGTGAGCACGATTATTCTGCAATATACTCTCAAAACTGCATTATGTGCACTTGAAATGTCTCAACGAGGAGTTCTATTTTAATAGAGACGACCTCTGAAATCCTCATCTTCCTTAAGAAATCAATTTTAAGGATTAAATACTTTATGATTTTTAAGTATTACCTTGTTACTGCATTTCTCAGACTGTAATAATATTACTTTTAAACAGACAAAAATATGCTACAATCCATTTAAAACAGTATTATCTATTAAGCGTTTTCGCGATCGAATGTTTTAATTTATTTCGACCGTCATAATTACTACTCCATAATTGATAACGTGAATCCTTTATCCGATATGCTCAATTATTTGCTGCCAGATGTTAAGCAATTTTTTTTTACCGTAGATGATTCAAAAAAACTGTTTGATAGCCACAGCCGCATCTCCAAGTATATTTTTTAATCAACGACTCCAACATATGAGGACACCAATATAGTTATTCGAAAAAAAAAATGAGACGTTAAAAGAGCACAAAGTATTAGCTGACCATGCTTGCAGGATTAGCCGAAGGAACGAAGATCCATTAACTACATCTCTCTTCTTTTTTTCCCACTCAAAAACTTGAAATAACGGAGAAAAAAGCAACATAGGTGTATCAAAGAAAAAAAAAGAGGCGTCAATTTTTTTTCATAGAACAATCGATTCAAACAATCAGAACAACAGGTGTGCCAATCGGTTGCGAATCTAGAAAGTTTATATGCACAAGATGCATCTCACTTTAGACGAAAATAAGTCATATGGTGCAGCTATATGCTTCAACTCGACCGATTGAGAACACCTGTTATTATTGCACGTAAAAATTTGAACATAAAATAGCAAGCATAGAAAATAACAAGCAATTAAATGTCTATCCATTTAAGAATTGATTTTAATTCTCTGTAATTTCTTTCATAGACCAACAAATTCTGGTCCACTGATTACACCAATAATGTTGACTGAATGACTCCCACAAATCTATAATAGGATCGGTTTTTGAGAAAGTGAAAAGATAAAATATTCGGGCACAAGTGAACTATGCATGTATTATAACAGTTGATTTCAAAAAAAAAAAAAAAACATCTTGGAGTGAATTACGTCGTCCAACTGCTTCCTCATATCGCATTTCTAACCAACTGCTTTAGCGCATTTTACTAGCATTTCAAGGCTTTGAAGTATGACTCTTCATTGTGTATGAAGACATTTCAGACCCATGATCAAGTAAGTGCTTAACAAGTCAATAACAGTGTGGGATAGAGCGAAATCGGAGGTTATTGGTCATAGACTCCTCGTTTTTTTTTTTTTCAGATCACCGAGTTGCATGGAATTCTTGCGTTATTAAAGACATTCCACGGATATTTTGCATCGCCATTCCTAAGTCCATCTTAATTTTTTCAAATTTCTATGCTATAACGTGTGGGGAAAAGGGGCGGAAGACTTAATGAGAGGAATTTATTGAAAAAAAAACTTGTAAAACATCAGTTGCAGTGAACATCTTAGTGAAAGTTGAGTAATGTAGGCGAGTCATTAGTATGCTGAAGGAGCACATTTGATGCATTAACCAAAAAAGTGCATCGATCATGATGCACAGTAAAAATACACCATCAAGGTCATCGTTGATCACCCATAACACCTGAATAGTCTCTCTCTTTTGAGCCATTCTCAGAAATCACTTCTGAAGTACTTTCACTTATATTAAGACATAATTTCTTTTTGTTTCAGTTATCATTGCAGATCTCTTCTCTTTTGAAAACATCTTTGATGCGGATGACGAATGCTAAGCTAGATTGACCTGAGGTTAATTGAGGCGATAGGATAAGACGAAAATAATACGTTCATACGAAAATAATTCTCTTCATTTATTCTTATGGGCATATTCTGAACACAACAAAAAACTTTTACACAACAGATTTGCTTCAAGGATGTATCTTTTCCTACATTCGTAATGCCCTAAATCGTTGCAATTCCATGCTTTTTGAGCAATAAGTAAGCCAAAAAATCGTGAATTCAAAATATATCAAGCTGAAGATAGTAGATAGTACAAGATCGGTGCACAGCATCCTTTTCGAAGGTAACGACGACCTCTTATAATGAAAACAATCTCTTTGCGTCTTTAAATTGGTTGTCAATTACGCAATTATATGCTCATCATGAATTCTTGCAATCTTCGAATGATCACAGCACTAATAAACCTATTAACCTTATCTTTTCTTTTCAAGGAATTTAATCGAATATTGGATAGACTGTAGGGATCATTGAGACGCTCTCCTCAATAATCTATTTCAGCAAGAGATAAAACAGCTTGTTGTGAAATACCAATGTGAGAGTAATAAAATTTCATCACCAAATGCTTGAAAAGTGTTCTCGAATCTGTCCGACGTGTTACATTACTGTTTTTCTTAGTCATTGTAAAATGATTGCAACCATATATGTATTCACCTAATCTACTGGATTATTGCATTATTGAACTTATTATCTGCCTATTACCTAGCTATTTACCTCGCCATTTGCAGATACTTTTTGAATCGTTATTGTGGAGTGCATTTATGCAAATGAATGCAAGAATAAAGCGCCGTTAAAAATAAAAGATTAAAATTCTCTTCACGCCATTAATACAACGACGCATAAAGGATGATTGTTGAACTAAACGTAAACCTGACATCACATAGATATGAAAATATATGAGAGTAAACTGTTTCAGCTTACTTTTATATAAACATATAGAAGTATGAAAGCAAACTGAAGGGATAAACGATTTAATTATGAATAAAGGTGATGAAAGAAAAGCAAAAGAGTCGATTAAAAAAAAATTGCGGCTGAACTTTTACTCTCGATTCAGTCATATTACCTTTTCACCTGTTTTAGAGTTAACGCTACATTCACTGCTAGGTAGGTCCTTAACATATACTTAAAAGGCGAAAAGCAGCTTATATTGAAAAATTTGCATTAGGGTTTACTATGGCTAATGTGGTTGTGCTAGATGAGAGGATGATTCGATAAGTGTTTTATGAATCTGAAGCAGTCCACCTATTCGATTTCTTATCTATTTCCTCTTGTACAATGCACTGATCCACTTAGCAACAATTATAAATGATGCGCATTGTTATTAACGTAAACAAGAATATGCCCACTAGCGCACATTGAAAGTACATTTCGAACGATTCCTTCCCTTCATCAACACTAATTTGGGTAAACATGAAAAGATCAACAACGCTTTGATATCAGTTCATCTTTTACTATACAAAATTCAGTTTTGTATCATAAAACAAATGGATATAATAAAGAAAATATAGAAGAGTAGAACTTATAATTGAAGTTTGAAAATTTATGAAATAATTGAAAAATTCAAGTGCTAAGAAGTTGACGATATATTGTGTTTGCTTTCGATAACAATATGAAAGACGAAGCGCAAAATATAAGTTTAAAAAGCACCTGTAACAGTAATTGTTAGATGATAGTCAAAAAGAAATATTGAGCTTTTGTCATTCGAATCAATCAACTGAGTGATTTTATCGATATATATATATATATATATATATATATATATATATATACATATATATATATATATATATAATTAGTGGAAAACAAAGTAATATTTGATATTATAGTGAAGTACTGTGAGTAAGAAAAACGGTTTTCCTGTTAGGTGAAAACCTGTGCAACAAACATTTTAAACAAGCAGTGTAAATGAAACGCAAATTCTTCGAACAATACAGGTTTCCTAAAAGGAGACCGATGCTGCAAAATACACTGAACGGTTGCTCATTGAAAAAAAAAAAAGAAAAAAAAGGAAAAAAAAAGAAAAAGAAGACACAAGTAAAAAATTACGCCAGAATTTCTTCGGCTGTTCGCTACTTGGGTGGTCTCAACCATCATGCACTTCCGTGTTGCTTTAATTAATTGATAAAACGAAAGGCTAATTTTGCTCAACAACTATTCAGCAGCTAAACGAGCGGCATCTAATCAGTTTCAAATTTGAATAAAGAACATCAACAGAGTAATACTAAAAAATTGCGCGCGGCTATTTTTCTACAACAATATTCCACTTGAATATTTTTGAATATCTGCATACAGGGTTGTTCGTTCGGAATTGGATCCTCACCTTTACAGCATGGTATATGTTTCTTGTGGCTCATTTTTTTAGAAGAACTAAGAACAAATTAGTACGAATGGCATCAAACTTGACGCATTAGAAAGCTTCAGCTCGAAGCAAAAAAAAAAAAAGAAAAATTATGCACCATCACTACACCAGGGGTCATTTTATCGATAAACCTTCGACATCAATAAACTTTTGGCACATCTCATCGTGAACTCAATGTATTTTTGAACATAAGGAATATCAACAAACAATTCTTCTATCAAAACAATTCTGGTAAATTAGTTTTGAAATTATATAAAACAATTAGTTTTATTATTTCCGCGACCGACTTCCAAAAAATTCATTGAAATTTTCTCATTAAAATTTGATTGCGCTAAAAATTCATATAATAAGCAACTGTTACTGGCAGATGCTAACGCATGAATGAGGAAGTTTTACGGATATTTCTGCGCTTACAAAATAGCGATTTAATGTTGCCTCTAATGCCGGCATGAAGTGCCCAAACTTCAACTGGAACTTCCACCAATCATCCTTACTTATATTTACTGCCCGTCGGATTGAATATGTGAGGAAATAAGAAGGGTGACAGCCGCAAAAATTATCGAAATACATCGAAATAAACGTAACGATAGTAGTAGAAATTGTGAATGAGTGACCGATTAAACATTCACGATACGGCAAGCAAACAGTTGTGACTTTGAATATGGCGATGCTCTAGCATCATAGGCGAGAGACGAATTGCGGCTGGTCCGATGGGTGATCGTCGAATGGGGTTTCTTGCTCGATGACAAGGCGCGGTAACGCCCTTGATGCACTCCCGTATAGTTGTTGTTGCGGTGACGAGGCCAATAGTCAGTCACATTACATACGTTGTCGTTGAGCAGTCCACAGACAACGCATGAGCATATCTTCATTACGGTACAATCTATATCATTGTGGTGCATCTGCCACCCGCAAGATCAAATTGCCTTTTCATTCCATTTCTCCAGCCTTCGTTCAGATACATTGACGCCCTCTAATCATTACGCTATAATTTGTGAGTTATTTTGCATTAGATTACTACAAGAGCGATGGTGGAAACTGTAACTTAAAAAACTAGATTCCTAGCTAATTATTGAATTCACTAGCTAATATGTCGACAAATCACCGCCCCAATTTTGTCTCTTATTAGCGAAACATTGGGCATTTTTAATGAGCCACATCTGTATAGGTAGACTGAAGTGGAAAGGCAGCGTAAGGTCATTCGATCACCAAACTGCCTTTCGTTTCCAACTTTGTTACGTCGCAACGGTCATCAATAGAGTCCGCCCAAACCTCAATGTCATCCTACGATCGATCTCATCAACAATTATTCAAATCACACCTGAATTGTTGCTATTGTGAAGTCCTTATTCACTACAAAAGAAGTAAAACTGTAATAGAGCAGTATGAAATTCATTGAAAGAAAGAGCATGTACATATAAATACAATAGCAATCAAGACAGAAGGAACATTACGGGAAATTCATATTTAGCAATCAATATGTATGATGGAAAACATACATTATTCAGTACAATGAGTCGTAAATGGAATGCTAATCAAAGGACGCAAGTTCATTTTCGTGAGAACAGTGAAACTTCCTGCGTCAACGACTCCTTCTGATAGCCAATCTACGAATTCACAAAAATGTTCGGTCTATGAGTTTTCTATGCTAATAGCAATCTATATATTTGACGCCATTATGGATCAGCAAATGTGAAAATTATTTAGATGGGAATTTTGAGGAAGAAGTTTATAATCTTACAACAGAGAATAAGATCCAACTAAACACGACGAGAAACTAATAACTGAGAAATAAAATTCCATAAGGAATATCTCATAGTATGGCCTATAAAATTATAGGCAAATTTTGCAAAATGCATCACAGATGCGTTGTTTCTGAAATTTTTCAATAAGCCAAATGTTAGAGCAAAAATGTGATAACCAAATCTGAGAACAATACTCAAGGACACTCGAGGAGATAATGCACAATGTAAGCTCTACGGTAACGCTTGAAGCACTTATATTGTATTGCTAGCGATAGATCATTCGCAATTACAAATGCATTGAGTGAAATTCCGACTATTGCAACTGCCAGCTTAGACTATAACTAATTTTTACGCGCGAACTTCGAAATGCAATCATCTTAGCTAGGTAAGACCCGATAAAATCATATCGTCAAATCGAACGAAGGTCATGGCGGTTGTGTAATATTAACCATGTGAAACGTCCAGCTACCAATTCTTCAAACAATTCGGCCATTCGGTGAGCGCTTCATTTCGTCGTAATCGAGAGCGAGGATACCTCAAATTCCACGATTTTCAGGAATTTCGGATAAGAGTTCAAAATTTGAGATCTTCTTTCAAAGATTATTTCGAAAGAATTTTTGCTGCTTTTGCAACTCGCATGCATTGATTGTCTTCGCTGCTTTTATTCTTGTGATGGTTGTTTCACTTTTACTTTCTAAGTTTTCTGTCTTCAGTTTCTTTTCGTGCATTCTGTGCCAGCGATCGAGTATGAATCTAAGTTTCTACGTTAAATAATCAACGAAAAAAAGCGAAGATTTAGTCGCCGAAAAAGTAGAAAATAAATGCTCAACTTATTTTCTCTCTGCTCTCTCTGCACAAAGCAATTGCTCACTATGCGTGAAGTCCAGTATAACCTCGAAAAATAATCCCTCAAATACGTCGTTTGAAAAGTGCAGACACCATTTTCGCTTATTTTCAAAACCTCTGAGGTTTATTGTTGTGCTTATTATACGGTAGATTTTCTACAAAAACACAAAAATAGATGCTAGCTCGGTATCACTCGTTCAAAGATATTCTTCTGTTTTGAAAGGATATGCGACACTCTACAGTAATCTTCAGGGATACTGCAAATTGTTGAGAATAACGGAAAAGCGCTGAGACGGCGCTCACTTCGTCCGCATTTTACCGCCAGCTTGAATCGTGCAGATTTGCACATTGCTGTGTGTCTTCATTTCTGCCACGTTGAATTTGGGGCTGTGTGCGGTTGCTGCTTCGTGGATCTTGTTATTTGGCCTTTCTTCCAGGTTTTCTGCAACCGTTGCTCGAACTTGGCTTCGTTTCTGACTTGAGCTTTAGTTGAATGTTGAGCTTTAGTTGAATGTTCCTTTTATTTATAGCTTTTCAAGAACCCTTTAATGCTCTTTCCAAAAAAAGTAGGTAAAACTCCATTGTTTAATAATGTGGGTCTGTTTGTTATTACTTCCTAGTTGTTATTAAAACATCTTCAGTGGACATTTTATAGCTGGGAAGAATGGGTGGCGAGAAGAACGACGAGCCTCTAGTTGCCACATACAGAACTAATCGACCTCCATGGATCGGACTTTGGAGCAACCGCGAATAGTTGGTTTCATCTTTTGTCAGTTGCTTGTTGTGAATTGTTTCTTTTCTTCTGCAGAAGCGCTTGACAGATAAGATTTGGGGTGATTGAGTGTTGAATACCGTGTCTCAAAAGCGGCAAATTCATGGTTGACTTGGCCTTTTCTTTAATGTACCAGAGTAGGTTTATTGAAGGACTGGCGTTCTTGGTTGAGTGGATTCCGTGCCTCATATTTGGGATCTCATTTTCTCCAAGCAATAAAGAAGGGGATATTTCAGTGATGCAACGATAATATTAGGCTGAAAAAGGTGCGTGTGGGTCGTTGAGCGTGGTGAGTGGAGAAAGTAGGTAAAGGACTATGAAATGTGCGGCTTTTGATTTAAAAAAAAATCCAAGCAAGTGCATAGAGTGAATGAGATACTTACTTACTTGCCTTTCCTCTCGCTTACACATATGAAAAGTTTATTGACCTAAAACGTTGCAACGTAATGTTTACATTGTGGTCAGCATTACAACTTGCGCATAAACAGCGTAGCATACCTTGTCGCTTTCATCTATCCTTTGTGTGTTGATCCTGATAAATCCATACCAACTGTACTCGTTCAATACGCTTGGATAACTGTCAGCTTTCTGTTCCAATGAAGTGGAAACTTCCGAATCCTGTTCGAGATCCCAATACTAACAATAATTCTGAAGCCATTAATGGAATTGCAGCAAAGGACGAAAAGAATGGTGGGGTGAGCTTGGCCATAAGGATGAGGTGGTTCAAAATGGCAAATTCCGGATGCTGAGAGCGCGGTATCGTGAAGAGGATCCGGACTGGTGAGTCGACATGGTTTCTTTTTTTTAACTCAATAGAGTCATTTAAGTTTGTTAATAATTCGATCGACGCCCACTCAAGTTTTGAATTTTCCGTTGGTTAGTTCTTGCATCAAAATACGCTTGGTTTAAGAATGCTCTTGAAATCGTCTTCTTTTTGCCACCGTCGTTTGCTAACAATATTGCCCATTTTTTGCTTTTGGATGTCACCTCCTTCACCAGTCTTTAAGATGTGTTGTTATTTTCGGCAACAGCAATCGTAGCTGCCAATGAAAACTTTGGTTTGGTATAGTTTAATTTGCAACCGCATTAAAGGGTTACTTTGTGTGTTCTTGTGCAAGGCCATTGATATCCTATGAGATAATTTTATGAGAGGCTCGGTGAATTCACATGTGCATAAAACATTGTGGCAATTGTGAATCCGAAGTAACAATATGTTGAAGTTTCCTATATGTAGTTTATCGCAATACCTTCATGATCGTGCATGTAAGTATGTTACTTTTAGGTGGGATCCTAAAGTGCCCGACGGAACTTCGCTGGCGGGACCGTTTGGCCTGGATTCTAAGAAGTATCCGAATTTAACGTCGAAAGCTGACCAGCCGGGACCACTTCCCGAGTTTCAGGAGAAGGTTGCGTTACGGAACTCATTTTTGATGCCTTTTCTTTCCTTTATTTTTTTGCTCTTTGCGTTGGGTAATGGACTGACTGCCAAAAGAATAATATAGGGGAGAAGGAGAGGGACTGAAGGTATAGTTACCTTTCCTGAAGGCGCTTTAAGAAAGTTTGTGAAAGCTTTGCTAATGCAAAAAGAAAACTCGTCACCGTTCGATCATCAATTAAAGAAAAAAACTTACGACGTTTTTTGGTGGAAATTAGAGTGTTATTATTTTCTGAATAGTTTTCTTTTGAATTGTTTATTGACGTGACAATCATCACTAAACATCTCAATATTTTTGATATCTCTATGATGAAATTCTTATATTATTTTTGGCCATCTTTTATCTATTCAACTTGGAATGTTTTTATTTGACAAATTTCTTTCAGATAACATTGAAGAAACATCTTTGAAAAGAAATAAAGCCTACTTGGTCATTCTATTATTAGATGTTTTAGAATGCTTTATCCTTATCCAATTATGGATTCTTTTTTGAAGCACTATTGTATTTCAGGTGTATAAAAGCTCCCATCAGTATAAAGCGATAGCCGAAAAGTATAATCTAAGCAAGGAGCATCCGGGTCTAGGTATCAGCCCGACACTCACCGAGTTCATATACACGCCCAAGGTCAGTTTTGCAGTGTCCATAAATCGTGTAGTCGAGGATCTTTTCAGAGTGGCGGATGGACAGGCATAGCGAGTCTCATTTTACAGTCTTTTTTTTTCAGATGGTGATCTCTTCGCAATGGTTGCTTTAAAAAGATCTGCACAGACATGGGGGGCTTTCTGATTGTCGATACCCCCTCGCAGCCAAGTATAAAACTGCAAACATAGAAGGCCGAAATGTTTTCATTTCATGCATTAGAACATTTCTGGTTTCTTACATTATCCACTTGTATACCTTACATTCGATGTTTTAATTTCTCCTTGATTGAACAGCTGCATAATTTAGGCGGCTGGTTGATTAGATTGTTTAGTTCAATGTGTTTGAATGATTTTAAGGATTCCTGTGACCTAATGAATTTGATTCATAGTTCCCGACTGGAGAATCAAATTCTTGCATCAAAGCAATGATCATAATAATGATTACTATCTATTTTCAGAATAAGCTTGGAAGAAATGCGCTATTTCCGAATGCCTGGTACCATCTTGGTCCAAGATTCTTCGATAAACCGTTGAATGAAGGTACTTTCGAGAAAGGACTCGCTTGCGCCAAGTATGCAGCAATCCTTCGTAAGTCTTTAATATGCTTGAATCGGAAAAGGGTTTTCTAAAGATTAAGCAATTGAAAACTCGATATCTCATAATCGCATAGACTGAAGCAGTAACACTTAATAACAAAATAGTTGAATAAGTGTGCATACTTTGCTGCAATGTCACTTTAGTATATCCGATATTAGGTCCACAATCGTAACGTCAATTAGGGGATATCAGACATTCCCATAGTGATTCAATGCAAATAAGTGGAGACGTTTTTCCATATATGACTTCAAGCCAGTTCGTATATGGCTCCAAGCCTATCTTTTCCTGAGGTAAAATGGCGGAGCTTCTGAAAATTGATGTGAAATGTGAAGAAGCGTTAGCATATGACGCGTCGTTTTAGCAACAGACAAAACGAAAACATTTAAAAAAAAAACGTAACTGTTTTCAGCTTTGGAATAAGGTAGCCTTCTTTGTCTAGATTGAAAGATATCGATACACAAGATTTTGAGTCCTTAGATGTTTATGCACGATTCACTCAAATTTGGTGAAGGGGAAAAGGATTCCTAACCGCGCTTAGTTTTTTAGTTGCGATCAATTTTGCTAACCAACGCTATATGATGAGTTATTTTGGCCTTGAGGATATATATGCCGTCCGGCCGCCATCATAACAGTTGAATTTAATGTCTATTGTCATGCCGTTCTCTGTAGTTGAGTTGAAAGTTGGAAGCATTTCGCTCATGCGAGAAGTGTGACACATCTATCAAAAGCGTTTTTCAGTTGGGCCGTATACTATGCTGGAAATCCGAGCAATGAACTCGGTGACAGTGAAAGATTTCACTCCACGTGCATTCATGAAACGATACTTCCAACTGGCACCAATACCTCGTAAGAATTTTTGAACCACTTTTTATATTTCAATCTGTGAACAAAAAATCCATAACTAATTACCCATGTTTCTCATATTGCTTCCTGCCACGTTGTCGAGGTTTATGAATTTATGTTCCCAGATCAATCCTCTCTTTGAACAAAAATGATGTTTTTGAAAATTGTAAACATTTAAATTCCAGTAAAGTCATGCGCCCTTAAAGATGCTCTGAGTGATCGAGGAATGAAAAATTGCTGATAGCTATTAACTTTTAATTACTTTACCTTTTAGCGAGGTCGATGTTTCACTTATCTCTTGCGACTTTGGGGTCTGTGTATTTTTCTCTTTTTTCTATTCATAAGTTTGCAAGGTGAACTGCATATTTATGTGGCTAAACGATGCCGTCTTATTGCCGTGACTCCTCCACAGTGTTCAACTCAATTCATTGTTCTAAGTGCTTTTGCAAGCTTTCAAAAAAGAAAAAAGGACTTATTATGGGAGCGCGGCGCCTCTGCTTTTGCATAAATTTGTGTTTGTTTTTATGCCCTGATAAACACTTTCTAGTCTCATGATGCCTATAGCTGATGCCTATACATTTCATTTTCTTTTTTTTCCCCTTTGCAAATTAAATTCTCTTGGTCTTGGAATTTGCTTATCGAATTTTGCTCGCTAAGTGATCGATTATGGGAGGAACGCCTCTATTAACTATTGAACATCTTGCGAGATTACTATGCCCTGCATCGTTGATTTGAAATGTTTCTTTAGGAGGTTGATCTGATGGTTTGATCATATCGGCCAGCCATCTAGAGTTGCATTTGCAAGATGCATTGAGACAGCGTCATATCTGCACTTATGTATGTGGCGTCTGTAGGTCTGTCTGGATACTTAAACTCATAAACGTTCAATCCGTGAATCCATGATTTTTCAGTGGCGGTTGCATTCACTTGGGGAGTGGCGTTGTCTACGGCTGCGACGATTCGCCATAAGGATGACGTCTACAACCATCTTTACTCTTCAGCGGCTGTTGGTACAGTCCTCGCTGCTATGAGTAAGCGATTATATTGAAATCAATGAATCCTTTTGTTGAAATGCGCTATTACCTTTGCCTGTCACGGTCCCTTATTAAACGCGTATTTAATGTGGAAAATGCTTGAGATTTTTGACAGCCATAAAGTTTCCCCACGTTATAATGCTTTCGATTTTTTGTACTGTTGGAACTCGCGAGGCTTTTAAGCTCACTACGTTCATAAATTCCTCAATTCTGCATCAATCGTATGCTCTAAGTTAAGGGGGGTGGGGTTATAGACAGGGTGAGTACTGTGTTTCGTGTTGTAGAAACTTTTTCTGATAACGATATTTTTAGAGCACAATTTCGCCATTGGTCTTACGGCTGCAGTTGTTACGTTGGTCCTTGGCAACTTCTGGCAATATGCGAGGGTTTCCGAGACAGGATTACAGACGATGGTCGCTCACCAGCAATCGGCAGGAATATGGGGTGGTCCGCTTGCGTGGAAATGGTTCCAGAAAGGCGACATCGAAGTGCCGACGACGACGTATTAAGCCAGTGTTCATTCGGGATTACTTTTTAGGCCGACCGAGTATTTGATCGGTGTTGTGCATATACCTATGCGCAGTTGTAATAAAGTTTTGATTTATTATCATCCAAGTTGCTCTTAAAATATAGAAAGAAACGTCGAATCGGTGTTGCATTGGTCGTCGAATTCGTTGTTTTAAAGATTGACAAGAACTGGATTTTCGTCCCTTAGAAAGTGATTTGTACTTTAGTGAGGATACGCCTGTGCATAGAATTTGTTCGATGAATCCGAAGGTTTGGTGCATTTCGTGATTCTTTATCTGTAGATGATTAATAAACAAATTATTAAATCGCTCACCTTGTTTATTCACAGTTCATGGTAATATTACGAGGTCATAATTTTGAGTGCTTCTATAAGCTTCATTTTATGACGGTTGTCGAGTGATATTACAACAATGACTATCGTCAACATCAATTAATTTACGTGATTTCATTCAGGTGAGATGAAAAGAAAAACCGTTTACGGCGCTACTGATATATTCCTTTTGGCGTAGACTGTAGAGATGCAACATCTTTAAACCTTTAGCTTCGTCGTCTTGGCAAAGTCGGAATCATGCGACGATGTTGCATCTAGCCTGACACTGCTCGTTTGATGAATTTATTCGAATTGCGTTGCTAATGAAGAACTTCGCATAGTAAAGAACGAGACTTCCGTTTAAACTTCATTTTCACCTTTTGTAGACTCAACTATTCTATCATCATTTGCGTACATATAGCAGTAAAGATCTGCTTAAATGTCGGCTCGATGCGCTTCTTTTTTCCCCCGAATATCCTTATGAAATCTTAGCGAGCAAGACTGCTAGCATGATAAGGCTTTAAACTTTAATACTTCTTCGCTGCCGTTATATATAGGCTAAATGTGCATAACTGCGAGAATGCGAGATTATTAGTGGACACAATGGTGTTGCCAATAGCGACGAGACGCGTAGTATCGTCGACGATTGACAGCGTCAATATCTCATCGAAATGCGCACATGTATGGTTTTCTATCTTATTCGCCTCATAGTGGCGGTGATTCACCTGGACTATTCGACAGCCTCTAGAATTTCCGATTGTAAATGGCTTCGTAATATTTCAGGTACGATTTTGTTTCTAAATATGAGCCTAATAATCCCAGATCACCATCTTAACAATAAAGAATTTTTTTTTTACGTAAAGCAAAACACAAGCATGAAATGTGGAACTACTGAAACAATCGGGTAATTGAGTTGCATATTTTTTTAAGCGTTAATGTTGTCATTTGTGATTTAATATGTATAGGTTTACACTTGTTGACAAGTATTGTCCATATGATTTCGAGGTAACAGTATTTGTTACACATGTGAAAGTTGTTCACAAACCGGTCCTATAATTGATAAAGTTGATGAAATTAGTGAATGAGTTAGAGCCGTCTGTTGAGTAGAAAATTCCATATTCTTGAGTTGAATGATTTGAAGAAATTGCCTCTGAAAATAGAAGAAAAAAAACTTCTGCAGCATATTTTAGAAAATTT
The DNA here is from genome assembly GCA_037389465.1 of Baylisascaris procyonis. Taxonomy (NCBI): domain Eukaryota; kingdom Metazoa; phylum Nematoda; class Chromadorea; order Rhabditida; family Ascarididae; genus Baylisascaris; species Baylisascaris procyonis. The sequence continues at coordinate 6,973,809 of JAZARR010000146.1, forward strand.
TCGAGCATTCATCGATTTTCGATTGTTTAGTGATAAGTAAAATACTTCTTATGAACAACGAGCGTTAATTGTTTCGATTCCATATTTACTCATCGTATAATTCATTTTCTTGCGTTGTAAAATATTATGCAATAATATTCTTCAGGACTCATAAGGTTTTTATGCTGACATATACTAGCACTAGTTGAATTCAAATCAAATTGTTGCTTTTTCAATCACAGGAAATTGAACCTATTCAAAATAACTCTACCTTTGTAATCACTTTCTTAATTCCTAGTTTTACTTGTACCTCGTTTTTCACTTTTTTTAAAAATTCTCATATGGTGATTTTCATTCTACTAATTACGATTACTAGTGTTTAAAGGTCTCTAGTCCACGAAAGCTCTTAAAAATTTTTTTCTTAAGAAGGATAATCGTCTTTTCGTTACTTTATGATAAGGGGATTAATTTTTGCTTCTTTTATTAGTGCTGCCACAACAATCTAGTAACCTCTTTTATTCATCAAAGTTTATTAAAGTAATTGTTAAGTTGCTGGACAAAATTGTCCTTGAACAATTTTGTTCTTTCAAATGGTTTTCTTAGAGTTTTTCATTTTTCTAAATGTTCATACGATGCAATCTTTTATAAGCACTTCATACTTATCACATTCTACTAATATACGGATATAACGATGTAAAAATATCGTATTTGAGGAATTTCAAGCAATATGAGAAAAATTAGACGTAGGTATTGTCTTCGAGACTTCAATTGGTTTAGCGGCTCATTTCATGAGAGAATAATTCTTTTTCGTTTATTGAATTTTTTAAATGGTTTTTGATAAAATAGCTTTCATTACTGTCTACATAAATTATCATAGAACTATCGATGGCGATCACTTGCTTCTATAGCTGTGAACACATCAAATAAAATATAAGTTGATGTTGTTTCCTCTTGTTCTTTTTTTTAGAAAATAGAATGAAATTATAATAATAATTGAATTCATTAGTTGAGAAATTAATATGCTGCTTATAATAGAAATTTCGGTGATGAGAATATAAATTGCTTGCAGTAATTTTGCTTTTTTTTTTCAACAAAGCACTGACGACATGGTTAGATATAAATTATTCTCTATCACTAATCCCGTCAGGATTACTGTAGAATTACTGTAATAACGTCATTACTGTAGAGAATCCACATAAAATTGTTGAGAATTTTATATGAGAATATTTTAAAAGTACTCCTCGGATTTAATTCAGATTTGTTTGTTTTCATAAGCCAATATTCCTTTGTGGCACATAACTCTAATCGAATATGAAAGAAAAAATTTTCAGAAGAACTTTATAATAATGAAAGATTTGAATCGCTTGAGAATTGTCTCTATTACTATCTAATCGATCGAGAAAAAGAGATTAACAAAGAAGGACGAAAGTAAGTCAAAATGAATCCATTTTTCAATCATATGACCTATCCATTGAATAATTTTTGTGATGCTATCATGTTTTTTGACCACCTTCTTGAACTGCTTCAAAGGCACTAAATTGAAGGAGCGCAAACTATGCCGCTCTTATCTAATCTCTCTTCAATATTTTATTATGAGTGATTTCTGCGTGTATCATTGAATAGTTTTAATCTATCAACGAGCATAGTGATTCTCATTATTTAATAGTGGAAGGATTGTGATCCACCTGCAAAAATTTGCACACTGCTATCTGGAGCATAAATTCTACTAGTTTTTCTGTGCAACCTCATTTGACATGGTTGTTTCTGTTTGTGCGGTAAGCTATTCGGTTAGCGATGTTGATGCTCCTTTATGATTTTCAACTTTCGTTAGGCTACTGACAAATTTTTTATTTTTTTTTTTGAATATATTTTCCTACTTTTGGACACCACTTCATTAAGTATTTTGAATTCGTTTACGAAAGTTTCAAGAATTAGAAAAATTATAAAAGCGTAATATTTTCTATGCAAATTATTTAAAGCAAAATGAAATTCCATATCGTCATTTTTGTAGGCTTTATCTGGAACCACCGCTAAGAAACGGTGAGATTCTCACGTTGACTATCGATCATCTTGCAATTCGACATGTTCAAATGGTAAAATTTTGCTTTTAGCGAAATTTTAATTAATTTTTTTTTTTTTCAAATTCTTTGAAACTTAACAAAAATGAAATATATGTGAATGCGTCCTCTCTCTTCCTCTCCCTCTCCCTCTCTCTTTCTCTCTCTGAAAATATTTTAATCTACTGTACTCGCATATATTCTTGCGATGACGTAAGATAGTAATAATGAGATGAAATACGATAGATAATGTGAGGCATTCGGAATGATCCTCGTTTCGATAGAGATGGAGCGAGGCATTTCCAGATATCATCGCATTATTCGAAGCGGCGCGAAATTTGAATGTTATGAATGGTTTATTTCTGAAAATTTCTATTTCATAACCTCGAGTTGCCTTTGACTACGAACAACAGAAACAGCGGAAAGTGAAGTCGCTGCTTTGAGAAAAAGAGAACCACTATATTCTTATATATGCGAATGGTTTTCAGGCTCAAAGAACATCATCACAATTCAATATTTATGGTGAATTCTACTTGGTGAGTTTTGTGTTTTAATGAATTTTTTTTCACCGAAATTTTAGCAAAATTTCATTTTCTAGTTTTTCGAGCAGAGCTCAATTCTTTGAGCGTATCCTTGAAGGAAATATAATTAGCCATGCGTAGAAATGCATAGCAGATATGCGTAGAAAATTTAGTGCGACTAAAATTTAACAAAAAAAAAAAAGGTGAATAGATAGATTGAAACGAAATTTTGAACAACTAATTTTAGCAGAATCGTGACATCTGGCTCGTCTTCAGCAAGAAACTTGAGGCTTACTAAATGATACACTCTCTAAAGAATTCACAAATTCGAACAATGATAACCACGTATTATTGCATGATGACATTTAAAAGAGTAGTTTTTTTTAAGAGAAGATAATTTGCAGTCGTGGACAGATCCTCGACTAAAATGGGATGAGAATGAATGGAAAATGGAGGAATTTACATTGCACGATAATCATCACATTTGGATACCATCGCTTACCGACGAGTCTTATTCCAGGTTGATGATGCTTTGCGCTGAGCTTGTGTTCCACTTTGCTTTGTGATGTAGATGACTATCGTCATTGTATCTTAGTTTACGATCTTGTTGGATGGAAAATACATATTAGAACTCTGATAGAAGGAAAGAAAATTGAAGAAGTATGGAGTGCAAATGTCGGAAAATATAAGTTATATGGATAGCCGCCAATGGCTATACTCACTGGACGTGAAATTTGTCTGTTTGACAGTAGGAACGCACTGAAAATTTTAAAAATTCAAGAAGGACCACTTTCAGCAATCACTGCCAAATGGCGCAAGGCTGCTGGACGACTGTCCACGAAGTGGATATCTTCTCCACGGGGAAAGTCTCCGCAGTTTTCAGCTTTCGATATCCATCATTTTGTGTCATCGATTATTACAGGTATCTTACACTACCATATCATAGACACCTTGCAACTAATGTATCTTTTCGAGCAAAAAAGTTGGCTCCTGGGAGTTATACCATGAAGTCTTTTTGGGAGAATTTGATGGAAAAATGGATGAATTAGTGAAATATTAGTGAAATTGGGAAACTTGACAAATTATAAGAATCAAAAACACCGCGTCGCTATTGTATTCATGGATGAATTTATCATTTAATGCCATATAGTGAGAGGAATGAATATAATACGCAAGTAAGCAAGAGCCATTTTAATTACTATGTTTTTTTGATGCATAAAGCCGCAGAACTTCTTCCACCTTGAGGTTGCAATAATTAGAGGATTTAGTTAATTAAAAGGCAATTACATTCGTTGTCGCAAATATGAAGGATTAGGGGAAGAAGTGGTTGGGGAGAATTTCCAGAGTGTCTCTTTATGATTTTCCGTTTAAGATATCCGGAGGAGGAGAACGACTGCTGTTTGTTCTTCTCAGCTGGTGACTATGAACAGATGGTGAAATACGAAGTAAAAACAGAGAGTAAAACAGCTGTCGGTCAAACGGTTGCAATGCAAGCCACCACTGATGGTGCTATAATATCTCCAAACGAGCACTCTGCTTGGATTATTGAGGTTAACCATTCGCTCGATATTCTTTCAACTATTTCACTTTTGAGTTGTTTTTATTGAAGGGAAGGAAAGAGCTCAAATTTGTATACGATGGAAAATTTCGTATGCTCTTTGAAATAATTAAATTCGATGACGTTATATTATATATTCTCTTGCATAGGAAATAAAATATCATCGAAATTTTTACTAACTCCGTATAAAAAAGGAGCATTTAATGTGGAAGCTAACGAAACATAGAATGTCACTATAAAATTCATGTTTGTTCGCTAATGGTCGAGTATGAAAGATAATCTCGTGCTTGCAGTTCAAAGAAATTTAGGATTTACTTAGCGCTGTGGTTCGCTTAGGCTGATATTACAGCTCGAAAGTTCGAGAATTTTTGAGGAATGCGTAGAGCTAGATTTGCTACTTATAAATTTGAACGATAAAGGTCCAATGACAGAATGTATTTTTCACGGACAGGTTTATAAAATAGATTAAAGTAGCGTTCAATTCTTATTTCGAATTGCTTAAGAATTTCAATGAAAACTACTGAAAATGCACGATATTTTTAAATTGTTGAAAAATTGATTGTACTTTTCAAATTTCAAAATAAAAAATATTTAAGCAGATGCATCGGATAAAGGTGTCAGCCTTAGGCTTAGTAGTTGTGGAACAAGTTTGCAATTTTTTGTGCAATATGAAGCAGCAATGCTTCGGATGTGAACGATTTTTTTTTTAATATACGAAAATGCATTTGCAATGCTTGCAGCAACGAACAGTGGATGTTGTGAAAATTGGTGGTATTCGTGCTCAACTGCTACGTATTTGTGTGCATGCGGCGAAACGTATGGGAACATTGCGAATGGCATTACGTCTTCCGGTTACTATAGCCACAATGTTGATGCTTGTTTCACCTCTCTTCGGTGACTTGCGGACACAAGTATTAGTAAAGTTGGTGACCTTATTGCTGCAAACGCTTTGCTTCCTTTTCCTCTGCTCGATCGCACCCGAAAATGGATTCGCTGGGACGAAACCAAAAATATGTAAGTTTATTTGGCTCGTTTTTTTCACAAGATTTTGAGTGGCAGAAAAAAACAACAGTGTTTTACGGAAGCATTTCGCTATCAACTTTCCATTGATACAATTGAAACGTTGCTTCAATTGTGTTACAGTCGAAGTTATGAGATAGATGATCTTTCATGGGATTTATGGTCATTGTTACCATAATCCTGATCCACTTATAATCCCGTTGGCTATTCTAGTAGTGCATTGGTAAATAATTCGTGATTATTAAAGGTTCCTTGAGCTTGAGCAAATTTTTATCAAAACTTTGAAAATGTTTTTCCAATTTGTCCTTAATATTTCCGGCTATCTTCAGATACATTTTTCGAAACAGTTTTTGTGCTAACACTTCTAAGCGTTATGATTACGATGATTGCGATGGCGTTAAGTCGAGTAAGGCGAACGGTTCCTCCATCACACAATATTTTCCTCACCGCAAAAATGATCAATCGGTTCGTCTGCTGCATTGGTAAGCATATTATTAGCAACAAATAATTCAGAACGTGAATAATTTCATTACATCTCTATGCAGAAAAGGATATTGAACTCGATATGGAATTGTTTTTTTGCTGCTTATTTGCAATGATTTTATGAGTATTTCAACTGAATAGCTTAAAAATTGCCGTTGTAAAACCAATTACCATCTACACTCTGCAATCACATTATCGTACATATTTTAATTCGTTCTAAAAACAATTGAGTTCGGCTCTATGCGTTGAATTTTTTCCAACATCATAATAGCATAGATAGGTACCTTAGGTTTATTTTTCCAGGCATTACATATAATATAATCGATGGTTCCTTCTATATAATGACTTCTTCCGAAAAATGACTGTTGTAGAAGCATCCATCTTTTTTTCATCAGCAATAAATTGAGCCTTACTCATTATTATTTGTGATAAAAAGCAATATTTTTAGCGTATAAGAAGACGAGCATCTAAATTCTTATCAGACAGTGATTGTAATTCACATGTTTTCACCGTTTGAGTACTTTACGATGTTTTATTTTTCGTTTCTTTAACTTTATTGTTGCATAATATTTTTATGAACGTGAAACGGTTACGCTACAATCGCTTTAAACCTCCTGAAGCGGAAATTCCCATTTGAGAAAGAGGGCTTTCTCTTTCACAGAAGGTTCATTTATATAGAAACTTGTCAATCTAAATCCACAAAAATGCTAATCCACAAAAAGACCGATGTGGTCGGATGCTCCTGATCGTGTTAACGATTTAACGGTGCTTGATTTCAACCTCCGCCGCGAACATATCTGTTACGCCAAAGCAATATAACGTCTATTGTTAATCGACGATAGTCATGTTGCCTACAAATTTTAGAGATATAATAGTCAGGCAGCCCAAATTCTTTCAGCTTTATAGGCCAGATACCATAGGAACCCTTCACCTTCCTAGGCATGCATTTAACAAGCACTGTCAGCTTCCTGAATACTTTTCAGTGGTTTGTTTCTTACCTATTTTTGTAGCCGAATTTTACAGGCTGCCTATAATGAAAGATGCAAAACTTCGGTATATCCATAAGTCATAAATACGCTATAACATGAGCAATGAAAAAGTTGTGATTTTGTTTTGTAACATGAAAAAAATATTTGATATGTTTTAGAGCCAGAGCCGGGCACCTCATATCAACGCCACGTCGACGAAACAGCGCAAACAAATTTTGAAACATCGCAGCCAGACTATACACTGGAATGGAGACATATTTATATTGCCGCTAATAATCTCTTCTCGGGTGTTTCATTTACGATTTTTGTTTTTGTTGCCGCATTTGATATTCTCTAGTTTTTGTATCAGCAATAAGCGTTCCGCATTATTTCCGGTCTTAAAGCGGAAACGCATACCGGCTCATTAATGTCAATCCACATTTGCGATTCTAATATCTATCTATGTTAATGACCGTAGTACTGATTGCGATGATTTTCGTCGACCCTAAGATAAATCATATGTACCAAACGAATGAATGGCCAATTCCTTTCGGGGATTGTAGAAGAATGTGTAGTTTTGCGAATGTGACATTACCGTAATGGACCTTATACCGCCTAAATATACCTGATACCATTATGATAACACCCAAAGGGACGAATCTATTTCCGTTTGCGTCTTTTACTTTAAAATTTGTTCCTCTCGTTCATCACTGATGATGTTTTATTTGGTCGAAGATACTTGTGTCATATTTGATTTTTCTATGTGATTTAAAACGGGCTCTTATGCGCCTTCTGCACAATCTGTATATTCTTTGGAGGAAGTGAGGCGACAAATATGAAACTCGACGATTCACATAAGAGTTCATATAATCTTAAAAATGCACCTCGTTTACAATATCTCATCAAATTATGAGTAAGCGTAAAACAACTTTTAAGCGAAAAAAAAGCTAAATTTTTTGTCAGTCAAGTGGAGCCACTTTTGCACTACTTGCCGGAGCCTGATTACCTTTATTCATAGTGCTCTCAAAGTTTACAACATGAGACGTCTTCAGAATATATCGGACCTGTTAAACACTTCAATCACCATGTTTCTATTAAACTTTAATACCCGTTGATGTATTCCCAACGTTTCGCTCAATCCAGAAAAATGAAATAAACTCGAAAAAAGACTCTTAACTATGGATATTGCAAGGCATTAAAATATTCGAAAAACTGATACGGCTTCTAAATTTGTTTCGTTCTCGCCGTTAATGAGAACGTGCTACAATCATCCGCTTGTGCATCGATCATAAGAACGAAAAGCTTTCGGGAGTGACGATTGTAAAATCACATGAGTAAACTCCCTTTGCATCTCTCTTTGATCGAAGTGTTCACATGAAATCCCTATCGATTAGTCGACTGATATCGCTTCACTTCTTTGAGTGGTGTTTGGGAAATGGTTAAATGAATATAAAGAGGGAATTTTTAATGAAACTTTACTGGCGAGGAATGACAAGGAGATGCATCCGAAAATGGTTTTAAAGTAAAAAATTACTCTGATCGTTCATTATCGACTGCATGAAGAAGTCGATTACCAGTATATCGATTATCAAAGACGATTTCCAACTTTCGTTTTTTGAATCGTTATAAGTCCGCTGGCCGCAATTCGTTCCTTTATATGATCTAATTGCTCTTCTTTAATATCGGCCTGTTTCCTGAGCATTTCACCAAGTTTTTTTCCTGTTCCCTTGGCGAGATCCCTGGCTGAGATAAACATCGTGACGCCATCGATAACCACACCAAAAACAAGCGCACCGCACATCACACTTCGCAGAGCCTGTGAAAACGGAACTGTGACTAAGATACAAGTTTCATGGAGCAAAACATTCCAAAAGTTTATGAAGTATTCGTCAACGCCGATTTCCTGAACCTTCCCTCATTTGAAAATCGTTATGCACAATAGGATGAATACCACCTTGAGAAAGAATAAGATTCCAACGTAATCCCGCGTATTTTAATTCCTCCGTTGACCACAGAGAGCCTCTCTATGGTGTTTTCATTCATTGAATTATCGGCAATATGCCAATGTTGAAGTATCGTTATGTAATTCACTCCTCCGTCTTATGATTTCATCATTAAGTGGGAGATGTGTTCATTTGATGTCTCAGCAATGATCATAACGAAGCTGTATTGAAATTATAAATCAGTCACAGCATCTTATGCATTTCGATAACTCTATCTTCACTTAAACTAATGCATCTCCACCTTACTCAAACCACAAGTAACGCCTATAAGATCTTTTATTACTGCATAAAAAATGACCGATTATTGATCAATCAATGTAGATAGATAGATGGTGGTTGTCTATTGCAAAAAGTTCCACATAGTAGTGATGGTTTTGTGGGGCGGTTAGTTAAAGTGAATGAAAGGATACTTGCTAAGGTGAAAATATTTCACCGAAACCCTCAATCTACGTCATGATGAAAATCAAAACAAATGAATATTGCATACTAAAAACAAACATCACGAAGATGTCTTTTCTGACCGAAACAACAAAACTATATTGGTAAAGCATAACTATTCAATCGTATTCCATAGAATGGAAAGCCAAAAAGCATCCGCAGCGCTCTCATTTCTTAGACGTTGCTGTTCTCAAGATTGACCACCCAAGTGGGATATCCTCGAATCGTGAACTTAAATCTTGACATAGATGGAGGATGATAGATTGCTGCTAAAAGTTGGCGTTCTCACTCATAATTAAGATCAACTTACCAAACCACTTCCTCCACGAACCCCTATGTTGAGCAGTCCATTTGCGCTTCCACCTGCTAGTTGAGCAGTATTCGAAACACTCTTCACTCCTTCACCTGCCACATGAACACCGGCAGCAGTACATTTGGCTGGAGCAGAGCAAAGCATCATCCCTAAAGATTTCGCTATTTGTTCGCCATTCAGAAGGCCTGATGATGGATCTTTGTCGTTCAAATCACTCTTGGCATCGAACTGAAAAATTATTATGATTATGAAAACTTTTACATAACTTTGAAGCTTTCACAACAAATTTTTACCAATTTGACGATCACTAAACGATTTACTGAAAAGTTGAAAGACGGCTTAGACGAAATGAGAGGGTACTCACTTGTTCGTCTTTGTAATCACTGAAAGCTCGTTCTACTAGCAAAAAGGATTAGCTGAAATGAACCAGACAGATTCGATAAACATCGAACTAACCAATTATTTGTGCAATAATGCTATTATCGTTCATGGTTTTCAGCAAAAAAACAAACAAACAAACAAACATAAACACATTACAGTCAAAATCATAAACGAATATATCAATTGAGCACTCATAGCAGGACTTAAACGTTAGAAAAAAGCAGATTGATACTAGATTACTAGATCGGTTCGACATGAACAACCTACAGAAGAATTATTTTAATGAGTTTGGATTTTAAAATGAAGATTAAAGTTCAGCGCTATATTTATGGATCAGGTTTATACTCTATATCTATATCGGATCCACACATACTATTAATGTCGTCATGAATGTGTAGTTCACCATCACTGCTACTGTACATCATTAATAGTAGCTCACTAAGTTCAGTAGCATTGCGATTTGATAGAGTTCATCGAGTTTACGTGCCAACTCCTCATCGCGCTTGTACAACTTTTCAAGTTTATTAACCGCATTTCGCAAAGCTGTGAACTTAACGAGTTGAATACAAAAGTTGGAAATTGTTGAAGCAGCGGCTACCGCTATTCCTGAAATGATTCAACTGCAGAAATTATCCGTGTAGAATTTTTGACTGCCTTTTATTTGAAAATATTTTTGTGAATAAATACTCTCGCATCAAAATGCGGCCTAGTATGATCCGCTCTCATTAGCAACAATAAAACTCTCACCTATGTAAAAAAAATTAACCGTGAACGGAATAAAAATGAATGCAAAAACCTCACATTAAATGTGCAGTGAAATAGACTTGTAAGAGGAATTGCAATTTGTAGAAAGAAAAATTCTTCAATTCCTGCAGTTCCCACTGTTCTCGCAGGTGCATTTTTACTGTTTCAACCCGAACTGCAGCATTCAAGTAAAATTGACAAACACATTTTGTTTGGTGAATAATATTATAAGAAAATTTGAAATTAAATAATCTTAATGGGGTTTTGCTTATCAATCCACTTTCCTCCTGCATTTCGATCTTGTCTCTTCGCCATTTGATGATCCCCTGATAAGTGTCTCACATCCCTTTCTTACTTGTTCTATCAAAAGTAAGCTTTCCAATTCACATACTTATCACTCTTAACTGCCCGGTTTTCATCCAACTCCATCTAAAATAGCTAATTTCCACTTCAAGGTGTACCAATCGTATGTCATTGAAATGACGTGGCAGTAGCATTTCGAGATGAATAATTTATAAGTAATGAAACTTTAGTGAAGCACGTCGGCCAGAATGTTTCTTCTACTCTAACTGAGATGATATCTGAAATTTTGAAAAGAGCTTCCTTATCGCAAGTCATAATAATATGTCATTTCACTTCGCGCTTTCAATATCCAGTTTTTTTGTATTGTTGAAGTAGGATTGCCCAAACATCAAACTATGCAATAACATCGGTTACGGCAGCCTTCTGACCTAGTGAGATAATACAAACATAAAACATGTCCGTTCTGACATACCTCCAACCAGTAGCGGTGGGAGAAGAAATGAACCAATAACAGCCGCAGTGCCGCCTGCAACTCCAACCGAACTTGCTGCAACAGTCGAGATGTTGCAGTTTGTTGTCAAATCTTCAAGCTAAAAGAGATCTCTGTTTCGAGCGTTAGCTGCAAACTTATACAGCAGTTTTATGCATGGTTTCACTCTTATGAAAGCTTGAAATAAGTTTCTGGCATCTATGAGTTCGGTAAAACATAAAACATCGCCAGAGGCTCCGAACTACAATATACCTATTCCCGAGAGAAAGAAATTTATGCGTGAAAAAGTTGAATCAGCTCCAGAAAGGTTTTCGTTCACGTCGCTAAGCATTTTAAGCAGTCTTTCGCTGAAAACGCACTCAAACAGTTTTTAAATTACTGGGCAGGATGCACACTTCGCCAATTTGTGAAAATAATTAGGTCTATTGAAGTATGCTGGCCGTTGCAACTTCAGATGCTCAATCGAGCAAAGCTCATCATTCGAAGGCATTATCTCCTTTGGGAAAAAGCTTTTATTCAAGTCCATACATACCGTATGGATTTGATTAAAAGTGGTATCGCTATTTCAATCCGTTGTACAAATAGAATAAGTGCTCAAGCTGTATGTATTGATTATCAGAACTTCAATTAGTCAGGTAACTGCAGCGCTTATAGCTCGACTGGATGATAGAGGCAAGCCATATCACTTCCTCAAATCCTGCCAAATTTAGATTCAGACGTATGGAAATGGAAAAGCAGAAGAGAACAAACCTCATCGGCCGCGTTTCTCAATTCGTTGATTAAATTTCTTCCATTAATATCGAACGAGTGATAGACACTAATAAAATCACCTACACTATATTTCAAATGTTGAATCTTATCGTCGTAATCATTACAAATATACATCTGCAAAAATTTTAAAGATTACTAATCTGAAATAACGTCCACAATTTTCTATATTATGAAATTCAATGACGAAGTGGTATTTCGCTGTGCCTCTTCCGACATTGTAGTATTCTTCTGCTGGTTACCGAAACCGCAAATCTATCAGAAGGAAAAGCAGGAAAAATCACTAAGATGGGGAGAAAGGAAAGAGGAAAACATCCATGGGGAAGCTATGGAGTGGGAAGACGTGAGTACAGAGGATCGTAGCAAGCTGCAACGTCTTATGTTAAAAAGACCGATCTTTAAGCAATCTGAAAAACGCATTCGATAGCAAGCAATCACGTTAGCGGCTCCATTGCTAACGCCGAGTGTTTCCGAAACTTCAAAATTTTTGGGAGGTCATAATGTTCTAATGAACTTCGCAAAGTGATTAAAAAGTGCTTCCCTCAAAAATGATCTGATCGAAGTTTTCGCCTATTCTCGTAAAAACGAAAGAAATCGATAATAAGATTACAGAATCCGATCGTAGTTGTCTACGGAGCATATAGTTGAAGCGTTGCACGGAAAGGCACAACTTCATTTCGTTGAAAAGATAGAAGTAGTGTTTAAGGTGGAGTCGGTAGGACTAAATAAACTATAACATTCCTAACTATCTAATTAAAATAGTTTAAACGGCCGACATATCGAATTATATCATACCTATTCAGAAGCACACCTTATTATACCGTCTTGCACCTGTTCCATTCTTAATGACATACACGGTGTACGTCAGCAGATATCCTATGAAACGGTACAATACGTGGAACACTGTTTATATCTAACACAGGAAACGCTGCTAACGCCTATTTCTAATAGTCAATGGTGTAAGTGGCGTAAGGAAGACCAAGTTTTAAAGCTTTCTGATTTATTAAAACATGTGCATCATAGACAACTAGAATTGTTATTGCGTTAGTGAGAAAAAAACGAAATATTTCCGGAAGCAGTGACTCAAATAGTTTTCTTAGTGCCCTTAGTTGAATTTATTCCGAATAGATACCAATTTTCAATGCATACATATACTTATTTTTTTCATGAATCTTCATTGCATCTCATTATTTTCCACTCCGCTGATCACCTTTCTTAATACATTCAATTATGCTATGAGATGTTTAGCGCCACATTTGAATTAATAAACATAAACATTGGAAACACGCGGCACTTACAACCATCCAGAGTCAACTTTTATAAATCGTTTCATCGCCCATTCTTTGCAATTTTAGAGGTTTCATAGTTCGTACAATATAGCTTCAATATTTTAAAGGCCATAAGACCACGAAAATCTGCTTAGAAATGTACAACCTCATACAATAGCGGAATGCAAACTACATGTACATAGTAAGTGAGGATATTTTGCGAGGTATACGACTTGAAACGAATAAAGTTTTCTGTTGAACGCGAAGAACCACAATTAAATTTGAAGCTAAAAATTATAAGCAATCGCCAACTAAAAACTGTAATACCTAGAATATCATAGCACTAAAATCATTCTAATACGTATATAAAAATTTCATTTTATGTATGGAACTTACCGTTGCAATTATTCGGTTGACGATTTATTACAGGATTTTCAAAGATATCATAGTATTAGCCGGAAATTACCGATTCATTCAGCAAGGCTATAACCTATTTTTTCCGCTCAGAAAACGATAGAATAGATATTATGAAAGAAATTGGAAATCGATGAACGCAAATCGATAAACGATCAGGGAGACGGAGCGTACTGACAGACAGCTGTCATTGCGCATTTCATATGTTTTACGTATGACGCAAAACTAACCACAACGTCGATACATTCATCGAATGCGATCGTTGATGTCATCAGGAATGTTGTGTCAGCTGATGATCTACATAGCTGTTTATAATCGTCCGATTGAATCATTCTCGTAGTGGAGCTGTTTTGCGCATTTTTTATGGTCCGAGTATAGCGGTGCTACAAATCTCTCCGAAATTCGAGCATACGTGTTAAATGAACAAAGATGCAATAGGTTTATTTTGAAATCAACTATGATTTTCTTCTATCGTTTTGGCATTCTTTAAGCGATTCTCTATCGGTGTTGTTTTTTGTCTCTTTGCATATATAGGTACTACTTGGTTTAAATCCTCTAAAAATAAATGTTTGCAATAATCGTAAGCTTATCAAATATAATTGTTTTTATATAGGTTCAATATTTTCAAGTAGCCTATGCTGAAGCTTAGGTCTGATTGTTATCAGGTGGAATTAGGTAGAGTGGTCTAGCAAATGAGCTGATGTAAGTATAGGACGAGCGTATTACGAGCGACTTTAAATGAATTCAAGTGTACAACGAATGTAAGGATGATGAGACTAACTTACATTAAGCAGTTAAACATAGTACACGACTAGTTGATGAAACATCTCCTCTCAGACGATTTTTTTTAAAAGAATGATTTCACTTATTTTAGCTCTTCGAGTACCTAATAAATTGAAAGAAAACCGATGCTCTGACCCCACTGAGCTATAGCGCAGTTGCAAAATGACCGATGAGCAATGGCACTACATCGATTGATAGCAGCGATCCGATAACGATAAGAAATGCTCTCTATGGGATGTTTATTGCGAAGTTTACACCCAAAACGAGCATTGACTATATGTCGATGCATTAGTGATAACATAAGCTCACACTTCAACAGCCGGTAACTAGCTGACAATGCAACTCTTTAGCACTTTTAGAGAATAGCATTTTATATTGATGAGCCGAATGAAATAAAGGCCAAATATCAACCACTTGTGAATTTTCCGCAGTATAGGATATAGTAAAACCCTCTAGCATAATAACGGTCTCTTTAAAAATATATCAGTGTGATAGTTGATATAATTATGATATTAATGGTAACGATGGTAATGGTAACAAATACATTATCACAGTATAAAAATCATTACCAAGTTGTTGGCGCAAATGACCATCGCAGTACTGATTTCTGCTGTGTTGCAGATACAATTACATGCTAAACTTGAGAGCCATTAGGCTGGAGTTTATTAGCGATAATTACGAGAAACCAAACTGCATATAGTCCTATCCATGATCATCTTTAACATCGAGTGAGGAAGTGATACTTCCTTCGAACGCATAAGAAAAAACATGAGAAAGAAGTTATTACCTCAAATGCTTATGGTGGTACAACCAACAGCATTAAAATATGCCTAAAACAGCGATAAGCAACAAATGTTTTTTTTTTTCATCTTTGAAATACATCAAGCAAAAACAGAAAAAAAATCTGCGGAATATTGGAATCTTGGAAACTTCTATAGATGAGCCTATCGACAGTAATCAGACAAAATGTGAATATCTTACGCCCTTCGTTGAGAAAAAGCTTCAAGAACGAACGAAGGCAGGATTCTGAATGATTTCCTAACCCCAAGAGGTGCCTTCTTAAATGCATTCAGGGTTGTTGACGAAATCACTGGAAACATTATCGAGCAATTTTTCGATGAAGTTTACATTATATAATGCTGGACTCTATTTGGTTTCGATTTATAAGAGGGTGGTGAAAAGATTAATTTTTTTGTTGATCTACTTTAGACATAACCCAACAGTCTTTTCGCTTCCTTAAGCTTAAGAAAGTAACTTCAATGTTTCATCTAAGAAATCACCTTTGATGTGCTCCAAATTACCGTCCTATTAATTTCACTTCGTCTAACTACAAAGTTTTTGAAACCACTAAAAAATGTAATTCTTGCTCGTGTAACACTGAATGGCAGTTAAGGTGCCAAGCATGGCTGGCGGTTGCATTCTTCCCTGGCGGGACAATTATGTAGCAACTTTTGCCGTTTCTTTCTGAATGGTTTGACGGATTTATCGAGGGATATTAGATTGATATTGAAAACTTTGCTACACTCTACCATAACAAATTATTTCATATATTTAAGAGGTATGATATACAAAGAATAGTATTGGAATGATCGCAGCCATTCCAACCTCTTGACAATCCTACCGCGTATTCATTCACCACGGTTTAACTGACATCGAACAACGTAAGTAAAGGAATACAGTTTACAAATGAATACAAAGAAACAATAAAAAATAGATTGCTTGCCTCCGCTGTTACGTTTCTACACATATGGAGAAAGAAGTCGCTTAGCCGAACTCATTGCGGCGATGACTCAAGACAGGCTAGAGGCAAATTATGCTTCAATGATGGGCTAGAAATTACTTTATTATCCAGACTGCAGGCTAAGAAATATAAAGTGAAAGACGAGAACTGAAAATGAGAATGCTAAAGCAAGATTGCTTCTAGATGAAGCGGACGTAGTTACCACTGTTGTAACCGCTGTCGTTGTCATGTCAGGTCCAGCAGTTATGGTCGACTTCACTGTCGTGGTAGCTGACGACATCGTTTCCCGACCAGTCACTGCAGCCGTTGTTGTGTTTGCTGCCATCGCAGTGGTCATTGAATTCTCCTCACTATATGGCGAGTCAGAATCCGTGACGAAGGCGCTCTGCGCTGTTGTTGACCATTCCGTGCTGGCTACTTGCGCCGCAGTGCTCGAATGCGAGGTGGAATTTGCGGCTGTTGGTGTTACAGGCGATGTTGCGGTCGTTTTCTTTTCTACAGAAGTAGGGTGGCTTGTAAGTAGAGTGCTTATTGTTGTCTGAGGTATCTCTGTTGAAGTCGTCTCTGTTGTAGAAGCCGACGTAGTACTCGTGCTCTCCTCTACAGAAGTAGAGTGACTTGTAAGTAGAGTGCTTGTTGTTGTCTGAGGCATCTCTGTTGAAGTCGTCTCTGTTGTAGAAGCCGACGTAGTACTCGTGCTCTCCTCTACAGAAGTAGAGTGACTTGTAAGTAGAGTGCTTGTTGTTCTCTGAGGTATCTCTGTTGAAGTCGTCTCTGTTGTAGAAGCCGACGTAGTACTCGTGCTCTCCTCTACAGAAGTAGAGTGACTTGTAAGTAGAGTGCTTGTTGTTGTCTGAGGTATCTCTGTTGTAGAAGCCGACGTAGTACTCGTGCTCTCCTCTACAGAAGTAGAGTGGCTTGTGAGTTGAGTGCTTGTTGTTGTCTGAGGTATCTCTGTTGTAGAAGCCGACGTAGTACTCGTGCTCTCCTCTACAGAAGTAGAGTGGCTTGTGAGTTGAGTGCTTGTTGTTCTCTGAGGTATCTCTGTTGTAGAAGCCGACGTAGTACTCGTGCTCTCCTCTACAGAAGTAGAGTGGCTTGTGAGTTGAGTGCTTGTTGTTCTCTGAGGTATCTCTGTTGAAGTCGTCTCTGTTGTAGAAGCCGACGTAGTACTCGTGCTCTCCTCTACAGAAGTAGAGTGACTTGTAAGTAGAGTGCTTGTTGTTGTCTGAGGTATCTCTGTTGTAGAAGCCGACGTAGTACTCGTGCTCTCCTCTACAGAAGTAGAGTGACTTGTAAGTAGAGTGCTTGTTGTTCTCTGAGGTATCTCTGTTGAAGTCGTCTCTGTTGTAGAAGCCGACGTAGTACTCGTGCTCTCCTCTACAGAAGTAGAGTGACTTGTAAGTAGAGTGCTTGTTGTTGTCTGAGGTATCTCTGTTGTAGAAGCCGACGTAGTACTCGTGCTCTCCTCTACAGAAGTAGAGTGACTTGTAAGTAGAGTGCTTGTTGTTCTCTGAGGTATCTCTGTTGAAGTCGTCTCTGTTGTAGAAGCCGACGTAGTACTCGTGTTCTCCTCTACAGAAGTAGAGTGACTTGTAAGTAGAGTGCTTGTTGTTCTCTGAGGTATCTCTGTTGAAGTCGTCTCTGTTGTAGAAGCCGACGTAGTACTCGTGCTCTCCTCTACAGAAGTAGAGTGACTTGTAAGTAGAGTGCTTGTTGTTGTCTGAGGTATCTCTGTTGTAGAAGCCGACGTAGTACTCGTGCTCTCCTCTACAGAAGTAGAGTGACTTGTAAGTAGAGTGCTTATTGTTGTCTGAGGTATCTCTGTTGAAGTCGTCTCTGTTGTCAGGGGCGTCGTTGCCGTCGTGTTCTCCTCTGCAGCAGTATGGTGGCTTGTGAGTAGCCCACTTGTTGTTGTCTGGTCTGTTCCTATAGCAGTTGTAGCTGTCTTCTGCGTTGATTTTGAATAATGCTCTGTGCTGAGGGTGCCCTGCAATTCAAGTTGCGTTTCTCGTTTCATGTGTAAGGACTGGAAAGTTAGCGAGAGATCTGTTATGTTTAAGCGCACAATTTTTGGAACTTTTGCACTGATGTCCCTATGTGTTTCTGAACTGAAAGTATTTCTTCGAGGTTTTATTGAAATGAAAGGTGATATGTGATGGGGAGGGAGGTACTTGATGGGCATAATTCAATTAAGTTCTACAGTCAGACTATACACGACGTCAAGCAACCTCCTTCGCGCGTTTTTTGAGCTTCTATTTTGCTTCACAGCCAAACGCTTTTGATACTCCTTTTCGTTTTTGATTCGTGATGCTCCTAGGGCATCAAAAAATTGCAGCGAGCGGAGCGAGCAATGATATACAATCGACTAGTAACAATGACTTTGTTTGTCTGCATTCTCGCCTTACTACGAATGCGAAAAACCGCTTTGTTACGTAGAATGAGGCAGATTGATACCAGTTTTGGTTGTCATTCAAGCCAAGCCAGGGGACTAGCATTGAACTAGGGCCTGCTTCTCCACTGCAGATTTGTAGGATTATGAAGTGAAAGATATTAGGGTAGCGAAAGCGACACAACGACAGCAAAATTGCTTTAAATTAAGCTGATTTAGTTAATACTGTTGCAATCGCGCTCGTTGTAATATCAAGTTCAGCAGTTACCTCGGAGACTTCGGAGCTTGGTGGATTTGTTTTTGCACTCGAAGCGTTTTCTGTAGTCATAGTTGTCGAAGACGTCGTAGACTTCATTGTCGTGGAAACTAACAACGTTGTTCCTTGGCTGGTCACTGCGGTTGTTGTTGTGTTCTCTGCCATCGCGGTGGTCACGGTTTTCTGTTCAGTTGTTTGCGATTCAGATTCCGTCACGAGAGTGCTTTGCGTTGTTGTTGGCGCTTCGGTACTGGTTTCTTGCGCTGCAGGAGAAGATACGCTCTCTGTTGGCGATGTTGGTGCAGTAGATGAAGTGGTGATGGTTGTCTCTGTTGTTGGCGTAGTAGATGTGGTTAGGTGAGCGGTTGGACGAGGAGGATGTGATACAGGTGTTGCCGTCCTGAAGATCAATAAGCTGCTCTTATAGATACCAGTATTCTGCTGTCATTGCTGCATTATGTTGTGTGCATTAGTTGCTTTGTGTGTAACTTAGTACGTTAGCAGATGTCAGTGTGAGTGTTTCGGCAATTCACGGAGATGGGGTATTGTAGTGTATCTCAGGCCATGGGCTTCGTTGGCAAAATTTGTTATACTAAGCAGTATGACGCCGACTCAACAGGACAAACGCAGTTACAAAACAAGCTAGAGTTTATATTGTTTTGTGTGGAAATAATCATAAAGGTTTTGCAGCAGATTCTGAAGTTGCACCTCTATCGTCGGGAATTATGTGCAACGCTTACAGTAGTCACTGTTTAAAATATTATTTAGGAAATCCCCCAGGTTGAAGCCTCCACCGTATCACATTGCAGAGTTTTGTATTGTTCGTTTTTCTTTTTGTCATATTGTTTTCGAAATGCTGGAGCATATTCTACTTGATAATCTCTTTCGTGGTTGTCATATTTGCCTGATCGCTTGCTTCAGGGGTTATTTATCTGTTGCGCTACACCCCCAATCATTACCGCCTTTCATAGTGACTCTTAGTAAATGCTTCTTTTTCGTTTTGCAAATTGCTGTAGCAGCCCTTTGTCAATCTTACTTAATATCATATGAACTGCATAATAGGACCTTATATAGAATTTCATTTCATAACCAAGTTTTCTATCCGTGAAAGTTTCGACGAACATCTCCACTGTCTTCACATCACAACTACACTCAAAACGAACAATATGTAGAGTAGGCAGTTTGAGCTGAAGAAACTGATAAGGAGTTTCGCATTTCAAGCTGACTAACCGAGAATGGTCCCAAACCATCTGAAGTGTATGTGCAGCACTCCAATTAATCATATTAGCGCCCTGTATACGAAGCATCTTCTTTTGTGGCGAGTAAGTTGTTTCATTTAGTCGAATGAGAACACCATTAAGAGTTGTTGTTGAGAAGTCGGGATAGAACGCATAGCCAAATATTTCGATAACGTCCAATGTTGGAAGATCTACCATACCGGTCTGAAATGACCTACTTACTCCAAAATATTCACAGCAACACTTAATAATAAACGGACCGAAATCCTTTCACGTATCGAATATTCAGTGTAGTTCTTTGACGTTTAATGCCCATTGAGAGATTTTACTTTCAAAACATAGCCATCCAACATTTTCTTCAGACGTCGGTTTTACAAAGTGAAAGTCGGTGTATTACACTGCCTAACTGATATCCCGAGGGCGGCATAAGCAAATAATTCAAAGAAAACTAATCGATTCTGTTCATTGGTTCCAGTTTATAATCAAACGTAACTGTGCCACTCACATTTAGAGCTGTCAACAGTGTTAAAATATTCCAAACGAAAAAATTAGGTAGTATTTTCGTTTTTTTTTTTACTTCAGCGTTCTACTTTCTACACAGTTGTATGATCGCTGATTTTCATGTTTCGTTTCTTTTTCACTTTTTCACGTTACTGTTCTGTTGTAAGTGTTTGTGTACTTTTCTTCCTATTTGAATGGGCAATTTTTGAGAAACTCATTTGATGTATTTCAAATTTCCATTTCTTTTTCCGAGTGCTTTTATATGTTTTTATACGTTGGATTCACTCCATTAGAATAGAAATGGAGAACAACACAATATTGAAATGTGTTTAGAAGTCACATAGATAAAAAAGCACTTCTGTCTGTTTTCGTTTCATTTTTTCTAGAAACGCTAGGACAACGGTTGCGCAGAAACTACTCATTCGAAAGTACTTTCTGTAGTACCTTCTTCATTCGGAAGTATATAATTATATATGTATGATTTTATATATATATATATATATATATATATATGCGTAATTTATTGTTTACCTGTCTTTATGTGTCTTCACTGCCATGAGGGCTTTTCTTCGCTCCTCTGAATAGAAGTACTTCATATCAGCGAAAAAAAAATTTCATTATCTCTCTCTGTATTCACTGCTATTTGGTGGTAAGGGAATGAATAGTTGAAGAGCATTACATGAATGGGTATTATTGTGAGAGTTGCGAAATATTCATCAGTTGAAAACATAAATGTCAAGAAGAAATAGTCATCGCCTATTAAACTTTCTCCATCATCCCAATAAAGAGAGCCGTTTGCCTCGTTAGCCACTAATTCATCGTTCACTTCTGAAAAAGTATATGAAAAAATTGAGAAAAGAAAAAAAACTTTTCAAATTTTCCCACTCAATTGATTTGATCATTTAATTTTCACACCATTGATTGTAATCTTAGAAATATCAAAGTTTGTTTCAGAGCAAACACAATTTCAAACTATAGAATCGTTGAGGTAAATCTCCGCACTATGCGGAGACGACGGTTTTGAGATTGATTCAAAATTGAGTTTCCATACCACATTAGATGCGGTCATTTAAGCTGGAATTTCAATAAACATTTAATTTCCATGAATTATTGAGGTTGCCGTGCTTCGGCTATCAAAATTTCCTTCAATTCAAACTGGCTGAGAGCGTCGAATCTTTAACTTGCTATTTCGATAATGATGAGAAAAATCAAAGAGTGGTTTTCTTTCATATCTGTGATAATTGTTCCTCGTTGCATAGAAATCAATTGTTTGTCAACATGATTGAATGTTCAACGAATTTCCCAACCTAATGGAATCAATAACTCGAACGATTGTTTTCGTGCATCTTTGAGAATCTGAGCTGGCATCTGTCGAGGAATTATCACGCCTCCTGAAATTTTTAAAAAATTACATCTCTAATAAAATATGTATGCAAAAGAAGCAGAGTCAGCCAACGTGTGAGGCATAGAAGAGTTGATGCTTACAGGAATGTCACACATCATTAGAGCTTTCTGGGATTAAGAACAGCAATAAAGCAAATGCTGAGTAGTATGGGTAATTTTAATTCATAACACATTACGGTATACCTTATGCGAGAAGTCCGAGTCAAACCTTATTGCATCTATTCGATAAACTCTTAATGAGACCTGTGACATCTGATGCTTGCTTGATAGAAATTACAAAATGCTGACCTCGTGCAAATACAGGCGCCACTTCGTTCCATTCAGCGGAAAATTTTGTTGTTGAGGAAGTTTTTTCCATAACTGTACCATAATCTTGTTCCCTCAATGAGTACCACGTTGCCGAAGGTGGAAGATAGGCGTCAACTGTTTTATAGCCCTAGAAATGCGTAATATTATTAGACTTTCTCCATCATCGGCAAATGGAAGCAGTCTCATCCTTAAAATACTTTCCAATTCTGAAATATTGAGGCTCTTCAGGATAGCTGATTCAAAAACATATCCAATGTACTATCCACTATGTTACGGAGCAGGATTTTAATCAACCCCATTCACGTCTTTAGTTGATGATTTGGCGATTGCCGAGATTACATTAATAAATTCACATAGAAGCAGAATCGCACTTACGAAGAACGAGACGACTATAAATAGAATACATTTAAACAGTGAGAGCACAAAGTGTTCTTTGAGGCGATTTGCTCGTTCCATTAACTCACTTTAAGAACGACGGGCGCAACAAGCATTCCGGATCCCCACATGAATTGAAAGCTGATATCGTAGGTAGCAGTATCTGTTGGAAATTCGAAGAAAAGTGGTCGAACAACTGTCCCACCATCACGGCTCGCTAAGTAGAAAAGCCTGTAAGAGGAACGTAAAACGGGTGATGGAGCAATAATCATACACTAATTTTCCTTTTGGAGAGGTGAAATAGTTGGACGTCCTAATAATTCGATAATAAATCGTGTAATTAAAAATATCTTAGCGGTTTCTTTTAGATGAATGATGATGGTGAAACTCCACTTCTCTGAATGATGGCGAAACTCCACTTTTCAAGCTAAAAGTGGATTTTTCCCATTATTCAGTATATTCACCTGAAAGATAATAACAACGCTAAACAAGCGTGTTTGAAGCCAACATTTAGATAATTACAACACTGGTCAATTGTAATCAAGTTCCTGTCGTGAAAAAGATTCAATGATTGTTAAAATGAAAGACAGCTACTCGTGCAACTTACGTGTACAAATACGGTAAATAGTGATATTTGAAGAGTAACGATTGCTTTGCCACAGATTCCACTTCAGTCCAATACGTTGGATAATGATCAGTATTATATGGACCATTATAATTTCTGGAAATGTTTTGTTCTATTTTTTTTTTCCTTTCATGCTTCGCATATAATTTTCTTTGTTGTGTCGAGATGATGAAATAGCTTTTTGCTGGCGAAAAAAGAATAATCTGAATGCATTACTTTTCAAATTCATAAAGCCTTTCAATTTGTGATTCAAAATGGGCATCTATGTTTCTTTAGCCTACTTAAAATTCAGCAAGCTGAGGCTACTGCTTCACTTTGTATGGATTCGAGTGTCTCAACGAGTGATTGTTTAATCTCATTAATTACTTCGTCGATTGCGTTGACCCGGAAGAAATTAAGTATGAAGCGAATCGGTTTCGATAAATTTTTCTGATGAATTGTTTTTTGATTCCCAAATTCACTATACTGTCATTGAAGTTTCTTTCACATTCAGTATAATTTTGTAACCCTTGCAGATTGAGGATTAATATACGCCTCAAGAAGATGCTATCAGAAAAGTGAGTTGGGCTCAAATAGAAGATGAAAACATTCGATTACGTGCTCTTAGTAGATCCAATCGGTTAACGTCTATCGTTATGCCAAGCAGCACTAACCGAGAGAGTGGATAGAACGCTCCTAATTGGTGCCATCGAACACATAATTCTTTATTAGTATTTCCACTATAACCGCAAATATCAGCGCCAACAAACGGTATACCGAATATGTTGAATTCCATCATTCCAATGATTGATGTTTGAAGATCTTCCCAGAGTGCTGAATTCTGACCTAGGAAATGGCCACTATAACGACCTGATGAGATAAATGTGGATCTGAAAAAACAAATCAATATGCCTTTATTCTATCGTTCCTTTCGAAAATTTGTTTTATAACTTTCTCAGCGCGTATTCATTAGAAATATTCAACTAATGCATTCATATTCGTTTACAGCAATTGTTTGCGTTATAAACCAATTCATTCCAACTAATATGGCAATAGTATCAAATGTTCTAAGCTTCTACCATGCATGAACTCACTTAGATTCTATTAATCCAGCCATAGAGCAAATACGCACACATATGTTTAAAATATTTCTTAATAGAACAATGTTCATGAACCACATCATTCCGATAGGAAGTCGACTCTCATTGAAAAAAGCACCTACCTTGAGATCATTGCGCCTCTTTTTTTCAAAATTTGATCATGTACTTTGTGTGTATGCATTGTCATCCATAAACCATATAGATTGTGTGTATCATAGAGAGTATGCTTTCCAGCTGCCACTGTTCCCAACAAGCAATTCGTATCCGTAAAAAGTTCCTAAAATTTTAGCACCGTTAGCATATATTCACTGACTTTTGCAGTTTATGAAAGGTGTTTAATACAGCACTAAACACTTTGGAGCCTTAATTAAACTAAGTGGCGCAATTTTAAAGCAAATTCTCATTGATTCAAAGTTTAATGTTAAGCTTTCCTAATCGATATCTTCCGGGCTGCCTAATTAAACGTCTAATATAAGTTGATATAAAGTTGAGGTCATTCTCTCTGGAGACTTCTAAGCATGTCAAATATCTATAGCGATCTATACGAGTGTAACAGCTTTTCTCTTATCAAGACAGAGGTTTTATCGAATCGGAGGTGTTCATTGGAGATGGAGGTGTCCATCGAGTCAGCGATGTGGAAATGAGTCTGATGAATAATCAAATACTATGCAGAATTGCAATGCATCAGTTTAGAAGTAAGCTCTAATGGGTTGTTAATCGCGATGAAACAATTCCTTATTGGTATTACTGCCCAACAAACATTAGAATTCAATTTTATGTAATAAAGAGCTAAAAGAAAGCAAATGAGCACCTCACCTCCCCATATATAAATGACGCCCATGTTGAATAATTCGGATTATCATAATTTCTATCCGTACCATTTGTCGGACATTTCAAATGATTCCATTCAATTTCAACTGAAGCCATATAAAGATTTTAAAGTGAAATTGACACCAACATGCTGCTGCAACATTTAAAAACAGTTTATCTTATAAGCGCTCATAGTCACCGGCGATTAAATTTCGCTACACAGGACGCTGTCCAAAAATTGTCATTGATGTTGAAGTTTGTATTCAGTAGTGAACAAACATTGTCTGTTTTATTCTCTGAGTTGAATGTTTATTTGCGTAATTTTGCGAAATTTTCAAGTATATTGCAAAGTACATCTTAGTATTAATATCGGCGAAGTGTTTTGGGTGTGAAATAAGTAAGCATCTAATTACTTTCTAAACTTCTCACAGATAGGATCCATCTTTTTCTGAGTTTTGAAGATTGCTGATTGGCTATTCGCCGAATCTTATTTTAATAATGAGCAAAAAAAAAATTTCTTTAGGGCGTGTGCAAGTATCTATGACGCATTTTATTTACCTAAAACAAAGGAGAGATTCTAAATAAAAATTTAAAATGAACGAAAATTAAAAACTCCTACATACAATTTGGACCATCAATTGGTTCGACGAAGAAACTTGTTGGTTCATTCATATCTATCCAAACGCTATCGAACGAAACCTGAAAGCAACAATTTGCTTTGCGAAATGGAACAAAATTTGATCTACCTACCTTGGACATGAGATGGGTTTCTCGCATTTGATGAATGCATTATCACCGGGATTTCGATGAAATTTGATATAAAATTTCAATGATATGAGGATACGCTGGACAGCTGAAAACTCATCAATAGTATCTTATTGCACATTGCTCGATATTGTAACACAAACATACTAACCTGTTGATGGAACAGCTCAAATTCATTGATCCACCAGTTTTGCGTGTTCCCTGACGGATCCATAAAATCAGGCGTAGCTACATTACTTTTTGGCCATGCATTGCTCAACATCAATCGGGTACCGTTCGTTAGTGCGTACAACTTGTTGAGATGGTCAACAAATTCACTACTGGTGGACCATTCCACGAATCGTGCATCCTAGAAAATCTTTCACATATCGTTGGCGGAAAATTCTTTGTTGCTCACTATCGGGTTGTCGTTCTCATTTCATAATTTCATACTTTCCTTTCCACTTCACAAGGACATATTCCCATTTCTTCGCTTTCGAATTTGAAGTGATGCGTTAGCAACCTGCATTTCTCAGGTATGCCAAGATATTCAATGATTTTCGACTATATGAAATTTGTCGACAAAAATTTCAAAGGATATACCTTATATGTCGAATAGAACACCACGTATGAAGGCTTAGCCTTTAAATTTCCATAGTAATACAAGTAGGAATAAGAACGCTGCTTATATCAATACCAACTGCGATGAACAACAATGCTAACTCGTCCTATTTTATCATTCAAATTAAACTTAATCCTCTTATCGTTCGGGCAATAAAATGATTCGATTTGTTTCCACTCTCGACTCTTAAATGTGTTTGTTGAAGCAAACTAATGATAAAATATCTCATCGATGTGCTTCTGCAATAATAACAGTGATACATTTAGGAATCTTGACGCCGTCTATGATATTTTCCACTATTATGGGGCTCTAAAATTTCTTACAGACCTTTTTATGCTCACCAATGAAGGAGAATGGAGGCGAAAAAAGAGGACCTTAGCTGCTCGTGTTCATAGCGAGTAGACGTGAAATAGGTTACTTTCGAGTGAAAAAAAAAATGATGATCTGTCGCCCATGATTTTGAAATTTCGATCGGTCACCTGCTGTAGAGAAGAACGCTAATTTTCTCGCGCGAAAATATTCGCACTCAAATTCTGTTGCAGAGGATTCTTCACATCGTGAACACATTGAAATTTTCAAGAAATTCGCAAATGCGAACATAAAAGACTTCTTGCCAATGCACATGGTGGTTAATGGCGGAAATCAGTGCCGTGAAGGTGTAAGGGGTGGGTGGAGACGGAGAAAGGCTGTGCGAGTGAACGAATTAGAGTGTGGCAATATATGGATAAATTTCACAATATGGGACTCACCTACTGAAGAGCCTAGAATATTCGGGAGCTGTTTCGTTTCCACTTTTTGAAAAGTTCATGTGCAAATTTATTGTTCAATAGAAAATTGCTTCATTAGCTGGAATCGTCTCAAAGATCGGAATTAAGTTTCTTCGTTCCAATTTAGCACCTAGAAGTATTCAATATAATCGTCATTGAAGATCGATAATAAAACGCTTAGTGCAAACCATTTCCATAGCTCGCTGAAATGTTGTGTAATTGACTTCTATCTGAGGAGCGACGACGAGCGATAAGTGCAGACCTAGCTGATGTAGATTGTTGGCATACTTTGGTAGGTCTTTCCATGCCTGAAAGGGTTGGATCCTTAAACAATTCTCACAATATATTATGAATTGATTTGTCCTTTTTGCCTTTTATGAAATGAGGAAGAAAGACAAAATCAACATTACTACCGAGAGTTGAAAAATTATGGTAAAATTTCTGGGTTTTTTTTTTGCATATACAAAGAAAATATGCACACAGTTACTTTCAAATAGTATCGTTAAGCTGACCAGAGTGAAAACTTTGCTGTCTTCCATATATTCCATATCGGCAACGATAGTTTCCAATGGGATACCACTTTTTAAGGTGCGATTCACCTTGTCCATCATATCATCAAGATTTGCGTAACCACGCCTTCCAAGCTGAAATTTCTATTGTTTTTCCTTCGTTTCATGAACACTACCATCATACGAAGAATAGTAGAAAACTTTGTGCAGTATATTACAGAAAATTATGTCCTACAGAAATCGAAAACACGTGGTAATATACTAGAAGTAAAAAACACTTGTCGATTAAGTTAACAGCTATAGAATTTTTAATACCTGAAATCCGAAAGCCCAATACGCTGGCATGAACGGTGTTCCAACGAGCATCTGATATTGTTGGACAACTTCCTCTGGTGTCGGGCCGGGGAAAAAATAAATATCAAGATTTCCACCAAGAGTTCGATATACCAGATGTGGGCCAGGTCCCAAAGTGACTTCCTGAAAAGCAAGATTTTTGGTGAGGTAATACAGACTTAGCTCACGTGGCAGCTCATGTGGCATTTTTCCACATTTGCAGGCTGGCAGACCTTAGCCAAAATCAGCGTGAATCACACTCATATCATTTCTAGCATTTGACGATCGCTAATTCTTATCGCTATTTGATGCTTTACTATTTTTTATTCGAGAGATACAAGCTATGTGAGATCATCTTTGATTTGCTTATTAAATTGCTAATTTAGACCTCTATTATTTTGTTTACTGTTAATTATGGGCATTAATACCCTACTAATCCGACTGCTAAAGAGATCGAAGTCGCTGAAAATTTTCTACCATTAGAAGATTTTTCTTCATCGCTCCTCGCTTCTAATTTTCATGTGCACATACCAAAGCTTCGAATTCTTTGCAGTCGTTTTTTTTCTTTGTGAATACTCTTCACATCATTGAAATCTCGAAATCTATCCTTAATCCTATCCCTTCAATTTGAGGGATACCAAAGAACTTAGGCGATGCAAATATCAAGCCAAACTACAAAAGATTATCTAAGTCAACACATAATGAATAAGGCATATCATGCCATTAGAAAAATTCTCAGATCACACATG
Source organism: Baylisascaris procyonis (assembly GCA_037389465.1). Classification (NCBI taxonomy): domain Eukaryota; kingdom Metazoa; phylum Nematoda; class Chromadorea; order Rhabditida; family Ascarididae; genus Baylisascaris; species Baylisascaris procyonis. Next base: position 7,002,754 of record JAZARR010000146.1, read on the forward strand.
CTGAAAATCCAGTTGTTCAAAGATATTTTAAAACAGGGAACAAGCAATAAATGCCGTGTGAAAATATGACTTGAATATTGCTGTTTAGTATGAGAACTCCATGCGTCTTGCCGCCTTCTTCAACTCCCATATAAAAAGGATGAACTCCATAGAGGTTTCTCGTACTAAGCGCCGCATACGAATCGGGCAGAATATTATGCGCGTACATTGGCCAAGTCGTATAACGATCCATATTATGCTGAAAGAAACTCAGTGGGCTTCACAAGCAGTTGCCAATTGTTACGGCCATAATGTCGAACCAAACAACAGCAAAACTTCCTGAAGCGAAACCTCTGAAGAATACCTAGTCAGGATTATTTGTTGCTTGACTGTGCGATTCCCTAAGTAGGAAGATTCTGACTTGCTTTTCTTCTTCAGATCTGCTGAGACGAGATAAAAAGTAAATCAACATTAATATGAAAGACGGCCAATCAGCTGTGAAGCGTTACCAAACACGACTTAGGTAATGCTGGATAGGTAAAGGGTAATGATAACAATGAAGTTGGATTTCCGGCTCATCTTTGCTAGCAACATAATATCTTTTTGATGGTTGAAATTGAAATTATTAAGTTACTCACCTTAATTTTTTTATGGACGTGTTCTCCAAAGCCAAAAATATTTTTTGTCGGCAAATATGTTGCGATTTGAATGTATTGATCACCAAAAAGAAGACCTCCTAAAAATTTCACTGCTTCAGAAAATTCATTCTAAATCATATTTTTGTAATGTGCACTGTTTATATGCAGCCTTTACTCATCTCATTATGACACCAGCTGATGAGACTCAATTGACCGACAGATCACTTGAACTTGAGGCAGAGAGAAAGAGGGTAGGGTTCATTTCTATTTGACAATGTGTATCTCACAATTCCCTTCATTTTGCTGTATTTCATATGGCAATGGCAATTTTTATGTGAATTGATTTAATATTTAAATTTTGATACTTGAATACTTATTTAACAAATGATATAACAGACATTTAGAACTCTATGAATAGATTTGAAAACACTGCGCTCGTTTGAGACGCCCAACGTCATGCAGTATTTGAAGACAGCAATCGCGGCTCATTTTTTTTTCACCACACACATTTTCAAACGCAGCGATTTACTCTTGATTTCTTTTGTGACGCCAAGTACTAGCCATGAATCCGAGCATATAGAACGTTGAGCATTCGAATATATAGAAGTGAATCGCTTCAGCACATTGTTTAGAGCATGCGAACGACTTGCTGCTATGGAATGTTGAGGTTACTAACGGCGTCCTCCCAATGGTGTTGGCGCCTTTATAAAAACTAGTGAACGCACGCTTCAGTGGTGACTCTGATATCCAAAATGAGCCTAGTCTTGGAACATATTGAAGGGCATTACAGTTTGTACCGGGAGGGTCGAACGCTCGGACGACATCCGTAGGCTGCAGGAGTCACCAAATTTTACTGCGTGGTTGCATGATTCATCAAACGGATAAGATAACAACGCTTACCGATAGATGTGTCCCAAATTTTTGTGCTCGTGTTGTCACGTGTCACAACAAAAGCAAACGTTCCCTGCGGACCCGTTCCACCAGTTTTAATATTAAAGCTGTCTTCGGATGTCGATGCCTTTCGAGGAATTTCGATTGGTGGATCGTACCTGTTGTGAAAATATCTCATTAAAATATGCTCCATAAGCTATACATATATGACCTCCTTTAGTGGGTTTTTTTAAAATTTTCTCTTGACCGATCGCACCTGGTTCACTATAAACTGTTGCAGCAGTTGCAGAAAGCTACTGTATTCTGATAGTTGCTTTATAAAAGCATGTGGAAAATCGAGACATTTTTCCGAAGCGAATAGCTTCCCAGTTCGTCGAATCCATTATCTTTGCAGCCTCTTCACATCAAGATGCACCTGATTCTCCACCGAATACATGTTTATCAAACGGTTTTTTAATGGGAATGCATAATCAGCAATTTTTTTCCATGTAATTCATTAACTGATACAATCTCTCGCAATGTTACCAAATCCTATGCTGGAGAAAATCAGTATCAATTTCTTTAACAAAAGGAATTATTCAAACCGAACATACATCAGTCGTTTCAGCACCAACTATTTTGGAGAACTAAAGAAAGAAGACACCTACAAAGAAGATATATTGAAGAAAAAACATCGCGCACAATTACCTTCCATCCGAATAAATTTTCACATTCAGTGTTTTCCCAATGTATCCGTACTTAAAGTTAATCGGAGATAAATTCGGATAAAACGGATTTTTGCTATACTCAGCCGCTATTAACATGCTACCATTTGATGATAATATATATCCAGTTGTATTGAAAAAGTAGCATTGCGGTTCACCAATTATCTGAAAAGAAAAGAAATATCATTTTCTTTGCTTCGAATGCAATTCAAACTCATTCTGTCTTCTTTTTTTAAAATTCAACTTCTATTTTCTTACTGTAAACGAAATAGGTGCAAATATGTTCCAGTTTTGGTGATCGCCTCGATTACGGTAGTGAATATCAAGTGATTGTTAAGTACAAAGGTGATTATGGTGTTGTTTAGTTCATGCACTGAATAACCTTTTTTTTTTGAGGAAACCATTCATGCCAGAAAATAACTGTAGGACTTCTCTTACTGTCTAGTCACTCAAAGTGTCTTTTCAGTTGCCATTTTAGATGAGTAGTGATCTTCATCCGCGGACTCGTTGATGCATCACTAAGTGGGGGGATCCGAGTGAGCATTTCATGGCTACAATAGCAATAAAAAACACAAAGCCAATTGTTGAGTTGAAAATATCTTAATGAATTTGTTGAAATAGTCTCTCAGTTATGACCAACCGTAAAGCGTCTAAAAAGTAGAGCGTTCGTAGTTCCAAAAATGTTAAATTGGCTACGATAGCCTCAAATGGACTAAAATCCTTGTGCTGCGCTTTACCGTTGGCTTTAGGGAACTCCAGATGCAACCCCTCTTTTCGCATTCACTTTGTTCCGGAAACGGCTCAGGGTGGCAGTCAATTCTGGAATTGGGCGTATTCTGCGATTTGATGATCGTACTGGTGAGAACAATGAGCATGAAAGCGCGCAACATTTCAGCATAGAACCTGAAAACAAAGCTGCTGAAAATGGAGCCATGTTTTTTTTTTTTTTCAAATTTCGTATCCAAAGAATTCAGCCCGTACTGCGACGATGTACAAATTTTTTTTTTCATTTTATTGCAAGGAAGCAATTTGTTTGTTCGTTCTAGTATTCACGCTCTTTCACCTAATACTACGATTTTCAGAGTTTCACAAGCAACTAACTACGCACTATTCTTCAATGATTTCTGCTTGGAGAAGAAAACTTCACTAAGTTATAAATCGAATATCTTTTAAAAATTCTATTTTTCAATAAATGAAAATATCCCTTTAACGCATCTGAGGATTCGATGATTCCAAAGGAGTATTTCTGGTGATAAATAAGGAAATCGAAATTTTTGGGTGTTTTTGAATTGCAAACAGATTGCTAATCCTACAGATTCCTCTATGCAATAGGAGAAATGAAGTGCACCGTATGCAGTTTAACTTTATGCAACGATTGAAAAAGAAAGTAAAATGGACAAGAGCGGAGAATGACAGCAAAATTTTGCATCAGCGCCGAATATCTTCAAGTTCTGTGAGAATGCAATTGCACATTGGTGACAGTGCAGAATCTACAGCTGGCTGAATCATAAGAACCTTCTTAAAATGACTTCAGCTCCCGGTTGGGCTACTCTTGAAAAAGTTCTTAATATCTGTATCATATCACTTTCAAAAGTATCATCTTACTGGGCGGGTCTATGACATCAAAAAGAAAAAAGCTCATAAAGGAAAGGTAAGATAAGCACTAAATGAAGTGCAAAATTGGAAGCCTGATTCGACTTTAACGATATGTGTTTTCCATCGTTCAATGTCCCTTGCATAGGCAACGCCTTTCATGATTCCACGATCACTCTAGCGCATTGGGAGAGTCCTTAATAAATAAAAATTCATCTTCCTGACCAGTTTCCATGTAAGCCCTTAGCGTTGAGCAAAAATATGCATATTTCTCGATTCTTATTGAAGAAGTTTATGGGAGTGTTGAAATATTGAACTAATATATGATACTTACAGCGAATTTTCCTCATAGTGCAGGCCAAGTTGGAGAGCCAAATGCTACTTCAGAGGCGATGCCCACCTGCTTGATCCTGTAAGGTGCAGGTAATTCACATAAATGAAAGCGAATCACTCATTAGCGAATTTTGTGCAATCCCAGCACGTCTCTCGTTGAGCATTTCAAATGCAAACATCCTAAACTGATTATGCATAGATGCCACTTTCCATAGAAGAAGCGGTTTAATTGCGTACAAAATTTTTTTAACGAAAATGCCGAAGTCTTCTCCCTTCTCAAAACTGTGTGGATAAACACTAATGGTGAAAGTAACATCAATACTGCTGCGTTCGCCTTCAGCTATACCACTTAACTACCGAATCGTTTCGACATTATTATGTGATGAGTGAGGGCATTTCATAAGTGTAACACATCATATTGCAATCATTTTCTTGCCCTTTTATAATAGATGGTTTTATTGGTTGAGAAAAAAAAAACAATTAATGCCATTAAATTTTTCCATTTCAATTGTAGCTGATGAATAAAATGTTTACTGCCAATTTCATAAAAAATTTTTACACATCATCGTTGTCACTTCTTTTCGAAAATTTCACTCATAACGGGCAATAGCTAATGAATTATATTACATCATATGTAAAAAAAATCATTAAAAACGAAATGTTTACATATTACAGTACATATGATAAGCGAATTCTTTAACATGGATGCAATCACGTGACAATATCTATCATCTATTGTTTATTGCAGCGATATAAATAGAATCAACTCTTGTGTCTATTTTACGTTTATACGCTAGCATGCTTCTTCATGAAAATTATGCAACGAGTGTAGAGTGTAAACTTTAAAATAAAGATTGCATAGTGGTGAATATTCCATCGACGGAATTCTTATTTGCTCTGCACCTTTACTATTTATTTGAATTAATACGATTTGCGCATAATACACAATATGAATGAGATTATACTCATTACATAGCAGCAAAAATTGCTTCAAACATTCGAAACATTCAGCCAAACAAAATTTTTCCGGTTTAAATTGTTCCGATTCGGAAAATGATATTGAACGAGTTCTCTTATCGCTGCTGAGCAAAATTTTCCGCATTCTGAATAATCTGCTCGCGCAATATCAAAAAAAATAAAAAATAAATAAATAAATAAAAACTGCTATGGTTGTTGCATACTTATTCCGGTGGAATACAACGATTTTCGAAGACTGGTAGTATTGGCCATTGCACAACAAAAGTTCACTTTGCGTCGATGAAAATAAATTTTTATTTCCTTTAATCCATATTTTTTAGGTTCACCATTATTGGCAGCTATTGAAAGCACTGAATGGTGGATGTGCAATTGATAAGCAACTGTCTATCGAAATATTCTGATTTCTACGCTGAAAATCGGCATGCAATGGTACAGTAACAAATGAACAACAATGTTCTCGATATATCGTACGATGTAACTTTCATCAAATAATCTTGCCCGTTTGTCCAGTATTGTTCTACAGTATTCCCCCCATCCAATGTGTATCACGCAAACCCTTGAAGATATGCAGCAAGTTCTCTTCAGATGTTCTTTGATGAAGTATAGTGCAGAATGGTGTAGTATAGTGTAGCATACTGCAGTGTAGTATAGTGTAATGTAGTATAATATTGCACAGTATTGTCTGCACTGCAGTATGGTCTATCATACATGGCTAGGTTATTCTCCCACCATTCTTCAAAGATGGGTCACACAATTCCTTCTCTTAATAAATCCTAATACTGCGATTTTAAAGAGTGTGCATATCGGCAATTCAAAAGCTGAAATATTGCTCATAAAAACTTTCATCCTCGAGGCATTATATTGGTTATATTTCTGAGCATGCAACAAGATGAACAACTCTACCTCTAGCGATTATAGATTCAGAAAACTTTTGAGATGCGCTGTGTTGTCTATCCATTCTCAATAGCTCTACGCTGCATTCAGAAGCGCATGTGGCGATTCTTTGAATAATGTTGCTCAAGCAAAACTCAAAAGCACTAGGTAAAGAAATTTTCAAATGAAATCGGTTTTGTTTTTGGTTTTTTTGCAACGTTCGTTCAGACGATCACGCCATGTCGTGATCTATCAGGCCATAAATTGACGGTCAACTTAAAAAAGTGCACTCAGCTAATGTTTGCGCTTATCACGTGATCGCTGCGTTATCGTCAAAGTTGTAGCTTGATTATTGTGTCTCAATGACTGCAGCCGAATGAAGTGAACAATATTTGCCAATAGTGGCTAATTGGGTCAATTCATTTGGCCAGTTAAAGCTGTCGCTGCTGCACATTTGCTACTATTGCTTTGAGCAGCAGCTATACTAGCACTTGTCTTTGCTGGCAATTTGTGGATAAAGGTAGAGTACTGTGGATTCCTATCTGCATAAAAAAGTGTCAGCTGTTTTTGAGCAGCTACGAAAAGTGCATATCGCAGGCGCATAAAAAGGATCGACAAGATAATAAAAGTGCAAAGTTCTAATATGAAAAAGAAGCACTTTGTTCGCTGATCGAACAAATACAAAGGACCAATTTTTTTTCCCCACACTATAAGCAGCAATGGCATCAAGTTTTTATATGCATTGATCGTACTCAAATGAAACACAAGAATTTCTCATTGTTTAAGCAAAGAGTATTTAAAAATTATTCCTGTTTTACTTACCATATAGACGAGATAACGCCTCTTCTAGGCAGATCTAAATTTTTGAGTGTCCATGATACTTATAAATTTCTCTGGCAGTGTTTAGTAGAAATCGTTGAATTGAATTATCTACATGGGAGAAGGGAATTTGGGAAAAGTGGAAAAGAAATTTTTGTCGACCGATCAAACTGTTTGAAGATGATTTTCATGGAAAACTGTACAAGATTTTAGTAAAACTTCAAAAGTTTTCTTCTCGGTTGAGAAGTGGGGTCGATGGGTGAGTTTTGATCTCACGAGTTACTATTCTCGCCTTTCCTTTCTCTTCGAAAGTTAAGTGGAAGGGGCAGTTAAGAGTGTGCGCGAGCACTGATCAGCAACAATGTCAGCACGCAATTTCCATCGACGTTTATCTTTCTTGAAATAGGAGGAATGATTTGGCGAGGAAGTTTCATTCACTGTGCTATACGATGCCTCTGATCGAACCCTGATTCTCCCTTCTACGCAGTTGTTCGCTTTTTTGTCTCCATTTTTCTGGTATTTAAGAGCAAAGGGGTTCTACGAAATGTGCTAATGACTGCGCGGCCTGACAGCGACGTGGGCGTAAAGCATAGAGTTACGATTCTTCACTTGAGACGCGTGATGATTCCCTTGCCTCACTTCGTAATCGAGAGCCTCAACATTGCTGAAGGGTTTCTAGGACTCTTTCGGGACTAAAGTAAATCTTTCCCATAGTCCGTAGCTGCACGACGATAGCATATTCAAAGCTCATGGGATGCTTTAGTTGAGAATTCAACATAAATGCACTTATATTATTAAACGAAACTGCATTTGAGTGATATTAACACTGTAGTTTTGGGGAAAACTGCATTTGAGGGCATTTGAGGAAGAAATAGTGCCAAACGATGCAATATCATATTTGAGGGATATTCCAAAACAAAAGAGACCAAAACATGAAGGAAAAAATGTTTTTCCGAAAAGAAAACATACTTTATATTCAGATATTTTCTACACATAGGGAGAAAAGTAGAAATCAAATGTGAATGGAAACAAAAAGATACCAACGTAATTTCAATAAAATTTTTGTGAGAACCAACTCAAACATCGTCATTCATCTCAACACGTATTATTCCAAATTGCAAAAATTCTGATTATTTACAAATGACGCAATGCTGATAGAATTCCCTATCATGAATGCACAAAGAGAAATGGAAATAGTTAAGCAGGTTATTCGCTTCAGTTCTTTGTCGACTGTTAATTAATGTGAAAACAATTTCAGGCGACGTTTTATTCATCTAATTCTAACATTTTCGTTTTCAACTTTCCAAGTCCATTTTTGTATATTATATCTCAAAAATTACGGAATCTATTTTCACAAAAAAATTTCTGGGGTCTTTTTTCCACCAATTTCACTAGTTTAGCAGGGCAGTGATTGAATATTTTGGTGTAGTATTTCAGTGGGTGGTGCAAATATGTTTTTGAAGCTATTTGCAAAGAACAGAAGAACAGAAGCCTTTTGCTTTTGAAGCGATTCAAAATATGACTACAGTGCTAATAAGCAGCTCTTGAAATACTGCTAATCGGCTTTTCGAGCTCAACGTTTTGGTCTCTCAGTATTCAAAGATCACGAGCCTTCTGAGCATGTCTTCAGACCTGGATGGAGGAGCCGGGTGAATTGCAGCCATAAATATCCTTGGCCTTACTCAATTTGGGTGGCCCGATAACCTAGATGCGACCTCCAATTACTGAAGTAAGCGGCCCACAGTGATAACTCACTGATATTGATTAGCACCTTTGTGGTGAATACCCAATACTACCACTGTTTAGTGATGCCAATAATTAGTACCAGCAATTATTGGTAGCAATGCTAATAGTAATTGTAGTCTTTGGCACTGATAAATGTCGTTAACGCAACTACTAATAGTGGACAGGCAAACAGGTATGGAGACCACACACAGAGCCTTCATGCACCTAAATGCGGCCAAATTCGCTATCAGCAGAACAATTAAGCCGGCTACACGTATGTCATATTCTAAACACATGTTGCGGCCAAAAGTCGATCCGAGAACAATCCTGCCTGCATGCTACAATCCACTCCCCCCCCCGCCCTTCGTTAACCCGATAGTGCTGACAGTACTCGACCTCTGCATCGATTTATGCTGGTAACGGAACGCATTTTCCCATAAATCTGTCGACTAAGTAATAATACGTTATTCAAGCAGTAATAACAACTAACTGCCTGTGGTTCAACTTCTTATCATGCAGATAGCACGGAAACGAATGAAAAAAAGTTTATTAATTTATACGTAGAGCTAAATACCTCATGGTGTGATGGTAAACGTAAGAATTATACAAAAAAGTAGTAATAATAGTAATAAATAATGAGAAACAATGATCAGTCGAACATATGTGAAAACACATGGAAAATGAGAAATGAAATCGAAAACGTGGAGCACACCTTTCTGCTTCAGTGTTGCCCAGTTATTTTGTTTACTATTAAGAACCTCATGTAACTTGCTTCTCTCTCCAATCTTTTTTTTCTACTACCTTTCGATGTTTGCTTTAATAAGTAAAAAATCATTTCCTTGTTTATTGCCCTTGCAGACCATACCGAACCTTCAGTCAATATCCAAAGATGGCTATGTAAATTTTAACGCTATTAATTTTCACTACGCCAAATTACTTGCGTATTACACCTATCTTCACGTCTGTTTGCTCCTCTTTTGAAAGGAAGGTGGAGATATTTCTCTCACTTCCCCTCCCTTATCCCTACCAACCAATAGTCTCACTCTATGATAAAGGTTACGTTATTCCATCCAGCTTGGTCCGGTCATCTTCCCTTATGTTGCCCGACGTCACTGCAACCACTGGTGTGGCCTCTTGTAATTTTCAATGATCGCAGAGGTAATTACATGGATACACACGATATTTTCTACCTAGTACGCTTCCACAACTGTTGCCTATGATTGAGTTCTTTGTAAAACAGTTGTTCATTTTGGAATAAACCAGCTCTTCAATGAATGCGACGAATGCTATAAAACATCCAAGAGTGCAACATGACCCTGGGTATCAGCGATCAGAAACAGCTTGAAGTTCAGTAAAGAGGAGTGCACAGTTAACAACGCTTGAAGAGTCGTGCGGAGAAATGCAGTAAGGGAACTTTGCACATCGAAAGAAAAAAGCGGTGCACAAATATTCCTTAAAGGCTAATGGCTCCACCAAATACTTCTCTAAACATATTCCTCAGCCAAACTTTCGCGAGTATTTTCCTGTGATGAATCCCCAATTCTCGAGAAGGCCTTTGCTCTCTTTTGGAAGGCACACTGGAAGACATCAAGGAGAAGATTGCGGCAGGCATGAAAGCGTCGGCTGGAGCGTCTGCCACTTTTGGAATTTGGAGCCGACGATGTCTTAGGGATTCGTTTATTGATGCAACGATCCATGACATTGGAAAGGAATCTCTCAGAAATGCTTTTCTGGATTTGAAGAAACTGTAGGCATCGACAGGTCGTTAGTATCCACACGCTGAAACAGGAAACACAGCGTGCAAAGAGACGACTGCAATAAGCACCTTAGGCGAGGAAGATAACGATGCATCTCCCCACTATGACGGTGGCTATCGCCTGGGGGGCTGGCACATGCACTGTTATAAAAAAACGTGTCCTGTGTTTTTTTACCGACCCCCCCCTCCTTCTAACCTCACCTTCTTGTTGTGCGGTGCATCCATCAACTGTTAGTATTTGCAAGCAAATAAATAAAATCGAAATTTATTGAAACGACTCCTTAATTGCTTAGCATGTGCATTTTGTACAGCGAAATCACCGTTTCGAAAACGGTTCTCGTTGATGCGTTCGCTGATCACTGGAGTCGAACACATGAGACAATAGTTCAAGTTGTAGAAAATGAGGTTTCAATAGAACGCAAGGCGATAAATCGCTGCTATAGCAGTGAGAGCAACAGCAATAGTCGACGAAGCCGCTGTTGTCGAACCACTATAAAAAGAGAATTCGGTAAATGTGCAATAAAATATCAATAAAATATAGCTATTTCCTAAGTTAAATAATCAAAAATGTAGCTTCTATGCTCATCCATCAATCTTTAAGTGCTTTCACGCTTCCAACTCAAAAGCAAAACACTTTTGAAAAGGCCTCTGCAGTTATCATCCTTGGCTTTCAACACTGAGACAGTGAAATATAAGCTATATTAAAATCGCAATAGTCTGAAGCGAAGAATGATGCTTTCGAAGAATGTATGCGACCAATAGAGTCCCTATGAAGTCGAACTCGTATTTGACGCAATCCCTCTCGCTCTCATAGGCACAATTATAGGCATTGTAGGCATTATAGGCACACATTTAGGTACTGCTTAGGTGCACAGATTTTGTTTGGGAAAAACTGAGGATATTAGACACTATTATAGTGTCACTAATGTGTGCTGAATGCATACGAGATATCAGTGAAGCGTTCTAATGAACCATCCTTTAAAAAGACCACTGATCAAAATGCTTCGCATCAGCAAACACAGCTTTGATGAACGATCAAAAGCATATTATCGACTTTTTAGCATGAGTACAACATGATTGCACACAAGACAGATGTGGTGACCGCAAGGAAACTTAAGACTTTTAAAGTGGAATCAATTTTGTGACATTTTTTAAATAACTTTGCTTACCTATGTTGCCATGAAAGTTGAACTGAAGCAAGCGTTTTCCAATCGATAAGTCCTTTTGCTTCAATGCGTAACATCTTCTTATCTGCGTTATAGTTACTTGTAACACTTGCCGGTGCATTGTTCAATTTAAAACTCTCCGGATCTGGTGAGTAATTGATGCCAAAGATATCAATCAAATCCAATGTTGGAAGATCCACTGTGCTACCGGCCTGCAAATTTTAACGTTTTGAACTTACGTTAAAAACAAATAAGGAACCCATCAAACCATAGGTTAAAAATAGTGTGTGGAGAAATCTGCCAAAGGATCCAGTGGAAATACATGCGAATTTTTTGGCACTTCTAAAGCCCAAATCATTTTAAATTCTATCAGTCACCTTGAAGGTTGCTACACAACTTCATTCTACTGACGCTTACCGAATCAGGTAAATTCCGGCTTTAGTAGTTAACAAGTAGAAACTACCGGACAGGTAGACACGCATAAACCCGACGTTACAATTTATGAGGTCAGCTAGTAAAAATTTGTAGAATCAAAAAAAATTTTGATTTGACAAAAATGAAAAGGAAATCAAAAAAGATATCAGCCACATAATTTCTTATTTTATCATGTGGTATTGATTAGCCTTACATTCTCTCGCTTAATCAGAAGCACGGCGGAATCACTATTAACAGCAAAATTCATTCTGAAGTAGAAGTAGTCAGTCGAGAGCAAACTTTCGCCATCATCCCAGAATAATTCACCGGTTGCAATTAGAGGGGCATTATTTTGGTCGACTTCTGAAAAAAAAATCTGTAAGTCATTGAAGTGATTTTTTTTTATTATCTCTAGCGACTTCTACATTTTTTTTTCAATTTAATATAAATTTTTCATTTGCTTCTTTGCAGTATCATGCTGATCAAGTAAAGCGAGATATTAAGTACACTCGAGCGTACAACGAACGATCCGTGTACTCCGAGTGCATGCACTATGAAAGTTGCCCATTAAACGACGACATATCATTGCTCACTTTGAAGTTCTGTGTTATTAAAAGACAGTACTTTTTCACCTGCCATGTACGAATGGATCGTTCGCGTTTAGTGTCGTGCCATGCACTGCTAGTAATTTTCAACACTAAGAAAAATCAGTCGAATTTATCCGAAACAAATTTATACGATATTTCAAAAAAAAAGTGATGGCTATTATGAAGAAGCTCCTCCCGCAATGCTATTCGAGATCAAGAACACTGAAAAAATCTCGAGAGAAGCATAATCTGAGCAGTCCGATACAATATGTAAAGGGAAACTTGATCGAGCAGCTTTTCTAAATGATTCCTTCACAATTCGAGGACTACAGTAGAGAAACTGTAATACTATAGAATATATGCATCGTTTGCAACAGTTTTATTTAATTGATAATTTTCAGTAGTTAAATTTGAGAAAAAAATTTTTTCAGTAGTCAAGCAATATTAGTAAAAAAGAAAAAATCGTGGATTATTTTAGAAGTAACTGTTTTTCTGAGCGGGTCATTTATGACTAAATGTGGTATTTTTTTTTCCTAGACGGGTGTCTTATTTCACTGGTCTAATCGTAATAATGTTTTAGTTCATCAAGCGTTATCGTAATAAAATATTTACCAAGTGGAATGACAAGTTCGAATGGATTCTTGCGCGCATCCCTTAATACATTCGCAGGCGCTTGTCGTGTAAGAATCACTCCGCCTAAAAAACATCTGCCGATCAGCTTTCATATGTATTTCATAAAGCTAAACGAGGCAGACAGTCTTATCTGGGTATAAAAATCCCTCTGGATTATTCCCCACAATCAAGTCTTAAAAATATTAACAAATTGAAATGAGATCAACTAGGCGAAGGTTACTGTTATTTCTAGTGTAGCTATTTCGAGTATACCTTCTAGGGATTTAGTGAAATGTGTACCAAAAAAAAGTAGCAGAGATAAGCCATTTTGAGTGCTTTGCTTGGGAAGACTTGAAAAAATAAGCAACTGCTTAGAAAGGCAATTCGATGACAAGTGAATTAGAAAGACCTAATCAGTACTGATAATAAATGATGTTAAAATGAATAAATAAATAAACGAGTAAAAAAGAATATAATTAAATAAATAAACAAAGTAAATATTGCCGCATACTGTGAGTTTCTGTCATGGGCTGATCAGCGTTTTAATTAATCGATTACCTTTGGCGAGCACTGGAATAACTTCAGTTGTTTTGGCTGAAAACGTCTTCATCGTTGGTTCTTTCGCAAGCGCTGTGCCATAGTCATCGTCACGCAGTGAATACCATGTTACTGTTGGCGGTATATAAGCCTCGACGGTCGTTACACCCTGCAATTTGCACGTTTCAAGACATTGCGAACGAATTCGCACATATTGCATTATCAGACGGATGATCATTGGTTGTTCTGTTTCGCACTATATTCGCACTATATGCGAGAGCAAATGTTCTGCTACATAAGAATTCTGATCATTCCCAGCAAATATTTCCCCACACTTTTTACCAACTCCTTCGACAGTAATTTTTGAGAGATTCATCCTGCTGAGCTGACGCACTTACATATAATGTTGACTGAAATGGCATTGCTATCTCTAATTTATTCAAAATCTTCGTCCACACATATTCCATGCTAAATGAATAGCTAATTTATCTAGCTAATTGCTAGGAAAGAAACCGCTATGCGTATTATGGATGTTTATAGTTACCGTATTTTCACGGCGCTCTCAACGATGCTTGAAAAAAATCTAATTTGAGTAGCACGTGAGAAGCACCAATCATCCATTATGAAAATGAATTACATGCTTATATGATATCGTTGCGATGTGTTCTCTGTTCTTAAGGAATTATTCTTAGAGAAAAAAAGCGTATGTGAAAATTCAAGAAATACTATGTCTAATTAACCGGAAATAGCGCTGGAATGATCATCATTCCTGAGCCCCATAGAAATTGATAACTGATATCATAGGTGGAACTATCGTTGGGAAATTCGAAGAACAACGGACGAATTACGGCGCCACCGTTCATTGTTGACTGATAAAATAAGCTGAAATTATCAATATCATTAGGAAACTCGTATATTAAATGTTATTATATCATTTGATTTTACGCTACCTAAAAATGTGGCTTACTTTCGTGTTGTTTTATAAAAGTTCGAAAATTCTTGCAGAATAAAGCCTAGATTTTTAATACTCGGCCCTCACTTTAAAAGCAACGCAACCACTTTTGAATGTTTATCGACGCTTTCAGTACTTTCGCAAGAATAAGTACATCAAAAAAAAAGTTTCTATCGGCTTGTGTTCATAGTGAAAACAACAAAGAAACGCTTAACTGATCACAGCGAGTGCGAATAAGTTGGCGAGGTGATCGCGACCTCTTTTTTTTGCCCTGGTCTTAAGTAAGTAACAAATCCCTTGCAGGAATTCAGCAATCGGTAGCCCGAATTAGTTGTCACAACTTCAATCTTTATCGAACGATTCTCTCATCATTAAAAAAATTGATTTTGTGAATTGATGAGCTAAAAAATCCTTGCAATCACGAGGAAAAGAATTTAAGTGTCTCAACGATCTCAGTGAAATCGAAACTTTTCAAAACAAAAACTTTTTCTCATCTACTATTGGAACAATTCTCATACAATAAAATCGTATCTTTTGTAACATTTTTTCATCGGGAGGGAATTTTTTCTCTGTTGTAAACATTTTATTTCTCATTGCTACTCAATAGCTTCATATAATATTTCGTTTCTTTAAATATCTATTAAATGTACATTAAACATATTTGTTGATCTAAAAATTTTTTAAGTAAATGTCTTCTTATAAACACCATTCTTGAATAGTGTTTAATAAGTTGCATGCAAAAAAAACTTTAAATGATAGATCATAAGCTTACGTATACAGATAGGGCAAGTAGTAATATTTGAAGAGAAGTGCCTGTCGAGCTGCAGCTGCAACTGACGACCACTGACCTGGATCCTGAGGAATATTATTTTCTGAGTTATGATTCCTGAAATAGCTTAAGGTTGAATACAAAATTTTCGATATTTTCGGATAGTATCACCTCATTTCATTATGAAAAAAATGACGCATATTTGAAAAAAAAAAAATTTCACAAACGATGAAATATTTTCCACCTTGAGAATGGATAAAATGCGCCCATTTGTTGCCATCGCAAACATAATTCTTCTTCCGTATTCTTGAAAAATCCACAAATATCCGCTCCAACGAAAGTCATGCCGAACATGTTGTATTCAATAGAGCCGATCACCGACGTTTGCATATCTTCCCAATTCGCACTGTTATCACCGAGCCAATGACCAGTGTAATGTCCTGCTGACGGGAATGTCGAGCTGAATTAGAATATTATAGCGCTGAAGGTACATCAAGTCTAGCAGCTGATATGCGTCACTAGGTTGAAAAATAAGATCTGTTCAATAATCGATGAAGATTTTTTTATTACTTTCAGGAGCCCAGTCAATGAACTCGGAGGCGACTACCGATCAACGGACTCCTTCTCCAGTAGAAGTCATCGCTCCGTCTGTGAAGCAGTTTCAAATATGTGGGAATTCTGGCATGAGTGCAACAGCATTTTGTGCGATTTTTGAATGAAGAAATTTTTGTATACTGCAATATTTCCAGCACAAACTTGCAACAATGGACTTCATGCGACGGAATCTTATCAACCGGAAGTAAACAAAACCGCAGAATGTTGCAGCGAAATTTGTAACACATACCGTGAAATCATTGCACCTCTAGTTCCAAGCACTTGCTCTTGCGCTTTTTGCGTTTGTTTTGCCATCCATGTTCCATAAAGACTGTGCGTATCATAAAGAATATGATTGCCTGCTGCTATTTTACCCATAAGACATTCAGTCTTTGAGAATAGATAGCTGTTCTGAAATTATCCCATTTTTTTGCTTGCAAAAATTTTGAAAATCATTTAGACACAATTAACTTATAATTTACTTCAATTGAAAAATGCCGAAGTATGAGATTATTTCGATAATGCCGACATAAATGTCATATATATTTTAGTGCATATTTACTGCATATTACTGCAAACAGACATTGCGAAAGAGCTAGTGAGGATTTTGATGAGATCTATCGGATAATCGATTGATTAGTTCTTTGATCTATTTGGAAGAAAATTTAAAATCCAGCGCTCAGCGAACTGCTTGTTATAGTCGCAATTTCTCATTTTAATAACGAATAATTAAAGCAAGCCCATAATATAAGTTTGTAATGTAATTTTTTTCAGAACATTTTCGGCCCTATATAATCATATAGTTTCAGCTAACGTTTTGATTAAGTGAATCCTTCCTGTTTAGTTAAAATTTCAAAAAATTTCCAATCTAATTTCAATATCATAACCGTACCTCACCAAAGCCGTACACAGCATATGTGAGATAATTTGGGTTATCGTATTTCGCATCCGCCCCTTGTACTGGACATCTTAGCCGATATTGTGCATCCACCACTATAATATTCAGCATTTGGTTAGGTTTACAGTGATGAATGCCTAACGCCAAATGAGCATCTTGAACTCAATATCTTTGACACTAAATGATATTTGCTTCCTTATTATACGGTATTAACGAACCATTTCATTATTCTTACTACTCAATTGATCCACTGTAATCGCATACTATCCCATCAGCGTTCAGATCAAAACGAGCTATCCGATATGCCGACTCTAACGGTTGCTAGCAGCCAGCAAAAAGTCCCATATATTTTCATCTTGTTTTGATTGTTTTCGTATGCGACATTTACTGCAAAATTAAATTGATGCAGTGATATAATTATGATTCCGATCAAACCCGTACTATAAATTAAAAAAAAAGGCAACAAATGAAATGTAATGAAAACCTTTAGCAGCTGGTAATGGGTCGGTATCGAAATTCGACGGTTCATTCATGTCGATCCATAGACTGTCATATGCCAGCTACAAACTCAATTGATAACTTACAAAGTTACATTAAGAATTATTTTGCTTTCATTGTTGCATGCGTTGAGTTGCAGAATTTTTCATTGTTTTACCTCTCTTTCCTTTTCATTTCGTATGTTCGTTGCTAAACATTTTCTCGTTGTGAAAAGCGCTAGACAGTGCACAGTCGATAAACGAGCTATAAATTACATGATTTATGCAAATATGCTAAACAATAGAAATTAAGCTTCATTCAAAAGCGGTCTTTTCTCCAAGGTTTTGGAACTGTTGGAAAAAACACTCTAAGATTTGCTATAATTGGCTAAGGAAACCGATTGAATTAGACTTTTTGAAGTGGTCAGAAATTTTTAGCGAAAATATCGGATCTTTTCAAATTGGATTATCTTTATGCGGCCATGAATATCTTTTTAAGAAGAAAAAAGCTTCTTATAAAACCTTTTAAAGCATTTTTGACTTCTATAGGAAAGAAGATGAGCCGTTCAAACTGACTGAAAAGTTATAGAACGAAAAACGCCCTTCTTAAGCCTTCTGCATCTGATATTGGGAATTAACCGAACTTTGGAATCGGTAAGGAGGTTTTATCAAAGAAAAATAAAGTTTTTGAGCCTTAAGTTACGTTCTGCTACAAATTCAACTTCTTAAATTGTATTCGAGTAAGCAAATCTTTCAAAGCGAATTCTTAACTGCGCCAAGCAGTCACATTTCAATGGGAGAATGTGGGGGGTATGGCTGAATTATTTGTTTTAGGAATGCAGCCAATTATCAATGGCTAATATTTCTTGGTATAGGAAATATCCCATCCCCCCATTAATTTGTGCTTGTTTTTCCCCGTCTTGAGCATTAGCGATATTTGCTCTTTAAAACAACGGAAAACAGTGCTATTGTTAAATTGTTGAGCAATTCGCGTCGCACTTTTGACTATTCTATGTAAGCTCCAATATAATGATTGATTCGCCGCTTCTACTATGCTGAACGGTCTAAGTATTAGTAGGTGTAGATATATTTTCTTCTGTTTTCACTTTCGGCGATTTGTGCACAAATGTATTATCGACCTCATTGAGACTTTCTTCAGCATCAAGCACTTACGTGCTGAGTGTCTCCATGCATTCTAGCAATCTATGTCACCTTGCTATGCAATGATTTCAAATTTTCGAAACATACAGAAAAAGTTCAGCCTTGTTCAACATGAGGAAGGTTGCGCAACATTGCTTTAGCCAAGGAAATCACATTCAGAACTTTTCACTGCAATGTTGCATAATCTACATATCAGTCGCTGTTTTTTCTGATGCTTTCACCCACCTTATCACAACGGTTAAAATTCTTTCCTCATCATTTTTTTTTTGTTCAAACTTTTTAAAGATCAGGTCACGTACAGTGATAAGATTTTATTGTTCAGCACTGTTGTTTTTTTTTTTTTTTGCTGTTATATAGTCTGTAATATGTGTACAACACACTTTAGGGTACAATTGCATATGTTTTCATCACTTAATGTATTTTTAATAATATGGATTCGTTCTTTTTCGAAGTTTTTTTTTTTTTTCTAATTGTATCTGTTAGCAGTGTTCCACTGCTACGTCTCCGATTATTTCTGTTCGAGAACGTTTTTTTTTTCAAGAAATTTTCGTTATTGATGGAGAAGTGGAAAATTATCAAGAAGGAAAATTACTAATTTTTTACTGATGAATATTGTGAAAACGCGCTTGCAAAGATATGGTTGATGTCTTGTGTTACAAGGAAATTTTTAAAATAGTTCAGGCAGATGGCTAACACAACTGATGAAAATTTTATGTGCATATGGTTGCGAACCAACCACCGATCTCTCATTTACATTTCGAATACTCTGTCAATGAGCTAATATGGATGTTTCCATCATTCTCATTGCGGCGTTTGCCCAATATTGCTCAGCGTTAGTAAATTTTTGTCTAGTTTTCGTCAGTTCAAATGCGCACTTAATGCGAGGAGACATATGACGAGCGCATAACGCCAACAATCAGAATAGAACTAACATTAGTGCGATGGAATGCTCTTTTATAAATACAATCCAAATGCATGCATCCTCTTTTCTTCTTAGGCATTTTAATGAGATGAGTGGTCGGATAGGTTGTTTCAAAAAATTATACATTTTGATTACTCAGCACAACATTATCGCATTAAAATAAACAAGTCTATGGAAACTTCCTAAAAACTTCATTTTAAGCTTTTCCAGACATTTTTTGTACATCGCCAAAATATCTCCGCATAACTTACAGGGCTTGCTACAAACGGATGATTTCCCGCGGATTAAGAAATGCTGGCATAGAAAATTACCTGATCATGAAAGAGCCTAAATTCGTTAATCCACCAATTCGTCGTGTTGCCAGATGGATCCATGAAATCGGGCATAGCGGTGTTGTTGTCTGGCCAGACGTTGCCCAACATGAGCACTGTGTTATTCGTTAAGGGATATATAGAATTAACATTTTGCACATATTGGGCACTTGGCCATTCGACGAAACGTGCGCCCTAAATATACAAGCAAAATAATATGAATTTTTTTGGTTAGGCTAAATTCTAAAATATTTGCTTTCTTCCAGCTCAAAAGAATGGAAGAATTTTTTTCTTTGGAGCTTTACTTTGAACCGACTATTAGTACATTATTTCTCACGAAATGAAACGCATCATCAGAAGTCTTTCTGATTTAATGTTCATAGAACGATTCGATGAATTGATTGGCAGGCAATACGCTGAAAATTCTAGGTAGTAAAAGACGGTTGATCGCTCATCATTAAGTGACTTTTATTTTATAAGCAATTGGAGTGAATGCCGTTTATGAAATTTTGTTGTTTTTTTAAAATATTTCTCATGATGTCCACGCTTCCGTTGTGGTATTTTATTGCATTTTGCGTAAAATTCAATTGGTAATTTTTCTATTTGTTTGAAACTCTCTCCAACATACTACATCAATATAAACATTTAATTAAATGGTATATTTGATTTTCAACAAGTTGCATTTCAATTTTCTGATAGTTTTAAGATATAATAGTTGTAGGCATTTTTTTTTATTGCCTTCGGAAAATCATTCATTTTTTATGATTTCTCTCTTGTAGACTTCAACAATATTTCATTATTTCATCCCATTAAATATTTTATTAAATCGGTTCGCTTTTGCAATATATCTTTTCTAGTGTTACCACGAGGAAATGAAAAGAATATTATCTACTCAAGCAAAAATAAAATATTTTCCACTAACCATTTGCATTGCTCTTTCGAAGGTTGCATAGTTCACTTGAACTCCAGGATCAATAATAATCGTAAGCCTTATACCATCTTTGTGAAGCTCATTTACGAATTCAGGTAACCTTGTCCAACCCTAAATTAAATCACTCTGAAATGGATTCTCAAGCTTCCGCTTATCAGTCGTTCAATTAGCCATTGTACAGGTAAAGAGGTGCATCTTTGTTTGGAACTAACTTAAAATTTCTATTCGATATTCACTGTTCGTTATAAAGCAGTTTAATATTTATGCTCAAAATCCTACAGTCTTCAATAAAATTGCCTAAAATCATCTCTTCAAGAGGACGCTTCCTCGGAGTCGAACTCCATATCCGATGTAGCTGAACTTCTCACTCGAAGAACTAGCGAATAATTTCAAATCATCACATTTGCACAAAATATTATGAATTTCCCATCATAGATTGCTAATAATAACAACGTACCAATGTGAAAATTTTATAGCGTTGCATATAGTCGATATCAGCGACCACCATATCCAAAGGAACGCCTGAAGCACGTGTACGATTCACAGCAGCGACCATATCATCGTAGCTCGGGTAACTCCATCGACTCAGCTACAACGACAAAGTCATCATATTCAACGTTACATATATTTCGGCATATCTATGAGGTGAAGCACGCAACGTTGTTTTTGCACTTTCAACAATGCGACAATATTGAAAGTATTTTTTGATGTTTCGTTGTTTAGTCAGTAAATGATTCATGCAACGACCAGTTTTCACTGTTTTTTCGTTGGTTCTTTTTGTCATGTAAAGCTAATCATGTAACATAGAATGACTGTTGGCTTGGAAACTTTCTGTTAACGATTTTATCGGTTCCGGTTTCAGTGTTAAGCGTGGAAGTCATTTAACAAAACTCATTTACACTAATGACGCATCTGGAATGTGGCAAACTTTAACGTTTGAACATTTTCGTGTTAAAATATTTTGACTACTTCAAGTATTCGGCCGTTCGTAGCAAGCAGACTCACTGGTGGACTGATAGAATTTTATATTGATACCTGGAATCCGAAACCCCAATATGCCGGCATAAATGGTTTTCCAATGAAGATATGGTACTGACGTATCACATCGTCGGGTTTTGGTCCTGGGAAGAAATATAGATCGATATTTCCACCAAGGGTACGGTAAACAAGATGTGGTGCTGGTCCAATCACGACTTCCTAAATACAATGATAAATTTGCTATGCTTAATCGGTGGTATTCCATTACAGCGAAAATAAATCATTTATTAATTATTTACGATTTGTACGCAATATTTTCGTTCGGATATTTGCTTGCCTAATTCTTTTTCATGTAACCACTTTTTTTCTTTCAGATTCGATTTCTTTTTCAGCTCCCAATTTACCTCTTAAGCATTCATTCTTTTTCCAAATACCGAATGATTACTTTCCAATCAAACATTGCATCAATAACATCACCCATTTCCCACAATGCACTTCCAGGATATGTGATTTCCAGAAATAAAGGTGATTAGTCAATGGGAGGCATCAGACGAGATTTGGCATCCGCCTCTAGATTTTGTATATTCTTTGATTACTCAAAACAACTGTGACTCTAATCGCTTCCATAGCAAAGAAAGAGAGGGTTAGTGTAAGTGGCTGTAACACGTTGGAATGGAAAGTCTGAAATGTAATCACCTTTCAGAAAATACTATTTTTTTTTTCTCTTCAGTTTTTATTTAGCTTTTCTGAAAAAACTGCTGTATTCATCTATTTAGAAGATACAAGAAAAAATTCCTTCCTTGAGAGTTCTCATCTACCTATTTCCTTTACTTGAATACATCTAGCTTCCTCTTTCTTTTCAAATATCGATATTCTAACGATTTATGTGTTTCAATGAATGAAACTCAACACTAGAAGACACGTCCTCTACGCAGAATAATTTATGTATGCATCCATATTGAGCCGTTTCTTTTGAAGGAAACGACGTAAGTGGCATCTCCCTTAAATGCAAAAATTTGGGAAATTCCAATAAAAATGTGCAGAAGATTCATAGATAGGTAGTAGAATTTCTTATCGACTACCGTTAGGCACATTTCTCTCTCATAATTTAGTGTTTACATTCTTTGGCTACAAAAAATTGACAAGAATTCATTGTCGTGCCGTGCTCATTGGTTACTTCATCACCTTAATAAATTGTGCACATTTTCATTGAATGCAACCTGTGCATTGCTGTTCAAAATGAGTACGCCATGCGCTTTTCCACCATCCTCGACTACCATATAAAACGGATGAACACCATAGAGGTTTGTTGTACTCAACGGCGAATATGAATCCGGTCCAATATCACGCGTAAACATTGGCCAATTCGTGTATCGAGTCATATTATGCTGAAAATATTAGACGATGAAATTATGCTCGTGAATGGCATTCGCTAGTTTGCACGAAGAGTTTCTGAGTCGCTTCGAAAATCCTCTTGCATTGAACCCGTAGTTCGCCTTTGATATTACTTCAGTTTGAAGTTGTATCGATTGGAAACAATTCGGCTATCGTTTACGAGACTCGATAAAATTTCAGATGTCTCGAAAATCCTATGATTGCTGTTCAGCAGTATGTGATTTCGGTGAATGGCTGCTATCGCTATTTGTGTTGCAATTTTCTGCTCATTTTTGCTTAATTTTATCGGCCTAACATTTTTCTTTTTCTAGCTACATTAGTATTTCGCTCCTACTTTATTTTTTTTGCACACTGAATAGAGATCATCGCTTTCTTAAAGCAATACACCGCTCGATACGCGCATATACGTAAGATACTCGTACATTTATAGCCCAATTACGACAATTTTTCTTCCATGGCCCCTGACATCAATTTAATGTCTTTTCGTTTTTCTGCGTAGGGGAGGGGAAATGAGACGGAAGGAGGATGGGATGGGGGGAGGGGGTGAAAGGAGGGGAGTGAAAACG
This sequence comes from Baylisascaris procyonis, assembly GCA_037389465.1. Lineage (NCBI taxonomy): Eukaryota > Metazoa > Nematoda > Chromadorea > Rhabditida > Ascarididae > Baylisascaris > Baylisascaris procyonis. Next base: position 7,026,312 of record JAZARR010000146.1, read on the forward strand.
GAGGAAGTTGCAGGAATAAATTTGTTTGTTCGAATTAATAGTTGCAAGAGACTTTCTATATGGAAAACTCCATGACCGTTCTCTTCTCCTCATCATTCAATCATATTGTGTAGTACTGTTATATAAGATAAGTAACTTCTTTATAAGTACAAAATTGTCATCGCACCACGAACACAACTTTTTACAATACAATTAATTAATTCTTACTAATGACAACTTACTCGAAGCGTTTTGTGAATATGATCGCCAAAACCATAGATATTTTTTGTTGGCAAATAAGTCGCTATTTGAATGTATTGATCGCCAAAGAGAAGACCACCTATAAAAATAAAAGAGAAAACGTTTATGTATAAATATTATAACTCATATTCAGAAAAACCTCTATTTTGTTATTTTTGTGGGGTATTTTGAATTTCGAGCGATTTGGATTTTTATTGAAGGCACGCTAAGTGTAAGAAATGCTGAGAAGATTCGTCATGAAACTAATGAGTTTTAACTGGCAATAGAGAACTACAACAAACCAATGGACGTATCCCATAGGTTAGTGCCATCGGATGACCTCGTCACAGTGAATGCAAATGCGCCTCCTGGAGCAAGTGTATTGCTCTGGAAAGTGAGTCGTTCGCTCGATTTTTCAACCTCTCTGGGAAACTCTACATAAGGCTCATATCTGAAAATGGTAATCTTTGCTGCTGCAATAATTAGAGCTAACTCATTAGACACATCTTATTGCCACGTTTTATAGCTTCATTCGATGACTTCATCGGTGTAAAAGATAAGAGACATGACATCTTTAAGAGTCAATAGTTGGCATTTAATGTATAAAAAAGTGTCCAACCCCATGTGAGAAATATGTCTGTGTCTTTGTGATTCTCTGTTGCTTTGTACTCTTATCTGCACTGATTCTAAAGTACCTTGTAAATGACCGATCTCTCAATAAAAGTAGATTAGGACAGGTTGACAACCGTGCTTGGAAACTATTATTCCGGCGAAGATAACGTCAAAAAAAGGTCTGTCCGCTATGTTTGGAGGATTAGAGAACAACTCATAATTCTAAAGCAAAAAGAAAAAAACTTCCTCCACTACTGAAGGTATTCTGGAGCTAATTATTCATTCAACAATTTATTGAATGAAAATACCTTCCATCCGCATAGAGTTTCACATTGAGAACTGAATCGAGTGTATTTGTTTGAAGTTTGATGGGTATATTGGGGTAATAAGGATTAGAATAGACGCTTCTTGGATTCAACGTTATACCATCTGCCGCTAACGTATAACCGGTTGAGTCGACAAAATAACAATAAGGTATCCCATCAATCTGCAATAAGAAATACAAGAAATAAGCAGAAAAAAAGCTGCAATCCCTATGGTGAGTTGTATTGCAGCTAACGCTTATAGCTAATGTTTCGCCTTTTTATGCTGGATGGTAATTACCATAGTATTTATGCAAAAAAAAGAGGCAAATCAGTCTATACAACGATTGCTTAGTTGATCGTCGAGCAACATCTATAAATTGGTCTGCTGCTTTCAATTCTGCTGAAGGGAAAAAAACGCTCACTTATGCTTAAGATTAAACCATCATATGTGAGGAATTAAAATGTCCTTCTATGAAATCCATAAACCTTTATGAATAAATATCTGTATTGACGCTTGATATTTTATAAATAAATTTGATCTTAAGCAGTGGTGTTTCTTTATTTGTCAAAATTCCCACTATATTTCCCCCCCACTCGAATGGCATAATATCAAGAGGTCAAGGTGTTAAGAAACACGCCTCTCGCTTAACTTAGCTTAGCTGTTTGAAATTTTAAAACAACGAATGCATTCATTTGTTTATCGTGCAGAATGTAATATTCGTTATAAAGGCTTACAGACGTCATAATGAGAAACTAGTGACATTGACATTAAAATAAAATCTAATTTATGCATTTGCTTACATTCGTATGTGTCGAATCCCATTTGCAGTTTCGTTGAGTGCATGAATTTTCACTGGCATTCGGTTCTGGATGACAATCGATACGATTCGATATGCCATCATTTATGGCCCTTCAAATTAGTGTGTATTCTAATTTACATAGCCAAATTATGAATTCATTAATGAAATAATATCTATTTAATACTAGCTATCTTCTCGTGTGAATTGTTCTTCGGGTCGGGCTCACATTAACATTGAGTAAGAAAAAAACTGAAAGCAATGCTCCAAGCGACATCAGGGAAACGAATTGCAATGTTTCGCTTTCATGTTGAGTAGATTGCGTAGGGCATACCGGCATCTAACGGTTGAAAGAAAGAGCACCATAAAAGCTTGGTGGATAAGATCGCTTCTTTCGTTAGGTGAAAGTTCAAATCTTCTCTGCGGTTTAACGACTTTCACTTACTTCATCACCTACTTATCCTTGCCCTTTTTCTCTCAGCATTCTTCTTTATCAAGTGGAACTGAACCGAACCAAAAAAGGCTCTTGCCTTAGTATTTTCTGCCAAAACATTTTGATCTTATCGCAATCAGACATAATCTGCGATAGCAAAATCCTCGAAAAGGCTAAATTTTTAATGTTTATATTCATTCATCATGAAGATTACCCTATTCTTTAATGCTTGAATGAGGCATAATAATGACCGCATTAATTTGTTTGCTTCAAATATGTTATCAAATACCTTAGAGCGTCATTAATGCGAATAATTTCTGAACATATCAGACCGAAAAAGAGCAATCTGGGAACTGATGGCGATAACATCGATCCGAATATCTGAAACAGTCGATTTGTACTGAATATTTTAGCGTATATTATGTGCATAGACGGCTGAATGGGATAAAGAGTTTGCCTATGAGGCACAGCGTTCAAACTCAGTTCATCTTCCCCTCCCCCCCCCCCCTCCAGCTATCTCTCCCCCCTGAGGGGAATATTAATCTTGTACATCAAAAAATATCATCCAAAGGGCGAGTTTTTTTATTGCAAATTACGCAAGTAATACTACAACGACTTGAGGGAAGGAAATGATTTCGCTATTGATATGAAATATAATTCAAGTTTCGAACTTCACTATCTTGCAGTCTGAGGCTAAACTGCAGTCATCACGTTTTTGTTGAAATCAGTGATCAATATGAGTTCAACTTCAAATCAAAAGGCCATCTTCGCCCAATGCGCAATTACAAGAAGAAATTCATCACCACAATTACCTGCCCAAATGCTAGGGCAAGTGGTTATTTTATTCTGGTAAATTCTTGCTATGACTGCTGTCGAGGATAACAAACTAAAGTAGTGAGAGGGGTCGAAGGTGGGAGAGGGACAACGTGAAGAAACGTTACAAAAGGGTACATGAATGCTGCTAGTCTACAAATTTTTTGACCACCGATGTAGAGGTGATCGCCACTCACGCTGACAAAACTATCCATATAAACTAGTGAAAGGGACTCAATTATGAAAACGAAGATGAATGTAAAAATAGGTTTAAAAAAAAGCTAAAACTAGAAAATGAAATGCAAAAATTGAAGAAGAGAACTGAAAAAAAAAAAGAGATATATGCGAAAATGAGAAAAGGCGCTTATTCGATATCACATATAATTAATTTCAAATGAAATTATAAGTGGAAGAGTTGGATGTTGCATTGAGCTTGAAATGTGAGATAACGCCTAAATTGCGGTTACAGTTGTAGATAGAGCCTTCTCTAAGAAGGAGCATTTGTTTCGAGCTGCTATTAGCAGCGCATTATAAATGGTGCAATTGATATCGCTATGATGTTTTTCGATCATAGATCTCATAACCTTTAAGATTCATTTAAATGTCGAATGAATATCAGCCAAAAAAAAAAGAAAAAGAAATTGTGCTGTATAAAGGTGATTATATTGTCAATAAGAAGTTTCTTTGTATGCTTCAAAGATCACAATAATCAGTGATAAGAGTTTTATTGCCCAAAAAATATATATTTCATTCCTCTCACGTTTTCTTCTCTTTTCACTCTATCTGAAAATTTTTTTTTAAAGAATGTACTCAAATAGCATAAAATAGTGCTGCGGTAACGGCAACTATTGCTGATGCACGTATTTTTGCATCTTATGATGTTTGATCAATGCATACGAATTTCTTGCACTAAAAGAAAGTTTAACGGAAATTTTCTATGAATCGATATTTTTTTTTATGTTAGTAATTAAAAAAATCTTAGAAAAAATAAATACTATTTCGCAACAGACGACTGTCAATAGGGAACTATTTGATGTACTAGGGAACATATAGAAGTTTTTTTGGATTATCACAGCCCCTTTATCAAAGTCTTGTGTATAGAAAAACCATTTCAAACTACGTGTGTCAACACCAAAGAAGGAGCATTTTAAAGCAAAACTGTCAATAAATAAAATGAGGAATTTTGATTCTCTCTTATTTCATGATAAAATTTATCAATCGTCAGTTATTGCCGTTCGATTTCATTGACACAATTACGAGTTCAAAAATATTTTATTAATCACAAAATGACATCAAATAATATTCATAAAAAATTCAAAAAATATATCATTTCCCTATTTGCATAGAAAAAATAGAATAACCGGCAAAACAATTGAAATTTTGTACCATAAAAAAAACCTATCTTATTTGTCTCCTATATAAAATACTTTCTAAACTATAATTTCAGTAAAATTTTTGCCCGTATATTAGAACTAATGTAATAGTTGTATAATATTATGTAATAGTTATATATTATTCAATTGTTTAGCACTTAATGATGATCATTTCTCATTTCAATAAAGCTTTAATTGTATCAACGATTCTTTAAATTTCATTTTTATGAATCGATTTTAGCGTTGCAAAATTTCACATATGCAGTATTATTGTTTTCATAGTATAATCTATAAAGAAATATAATAATAACATATATATTTGTGTTCCTGATCGATTAGAACACATCAACATTTCAGAACGATTCGATTTTCGAGTGCGAAAAAAAAACGAGATTATTCTCACACACTATTCATCCGTAATCTTATACAGTGGGAAATTACGTTTAACTACCATAGCATTATTATAAATTCAAAAGGAAGCAGCTCCCAGATAGGTCTATTTATCTTTCATTTGAAATTCGAAACCCCCCCCCCCCAAATTAATGCAAGTGGCGATGCCACAAACATGACTAAACTATTGCATGCATTTCAGTTTGAAATCATACGGATTCGTTATCTTCCACATATTGCTTGATTAATATTGAACACTGCGGATTACTTTCTTATTGGTGCAAATCCGGGAAAACTTCAGCTTCATCAATAGACAGATAGATTTGCGACTCTTAACAAACGAAAAATGAAATCACCCACAATTTCGCTAATTCATTGTTGCAACTGAGGCTTTACAAAAATGAAATGACTTTTCTTAACTAATCATATTATACTAATTAGGTGTTCATCTCAAATCACTTTTAGATCCTTTATATCTATTCTGAAAATAACGCTTGTCTCCCTTCCGCTGGTTCATTGAGGCATTGTTTAATATGAAATGCATTATTTAAATATTAAATTAAGTAGTTAATAAGCTAGCTAAATTGCTATTTTACTAGTGTTTGGAATGGGGCCTCCGTGAACGAGCGCCTCAGCCCTGTGAAATGATGAATCATATCCCCGTAGGGGTTGGAGAGCGTTTTGCCTCTATGTCAGAATCTTCCGCGCGAGCGGGAGAGTTTCGGACAGCTGGACCCCTCACGGGACGGAAGGTTGGAAAATGCCTGGTCCAGTCACGAGACTTTTGACTTAGTTCATGCTATTGTGCCGTATCGTTTTCATGAGAAGCTGCAAAAGGAATAATTTTTCGAAAAATTGCTGTTTTGGAGTATTATTGGCAATTCGTTTGATATAGAAATCATGGCCGAAGCCCAAGAGATGCACATTTTTGTCAAACACAATTACATGCTTGGTTAAATGCATATGGCAATAAAATTAAGGAACTATTTACAAAGAAAGAGTATTCACCTCGTAGCTAGTGATTAGGGACTGCGATAATTTTATTTCTGATGTTATGTTCCTTATGACGAAGAAGAGTGCTTAGGGTGCATGATGGGTACGAGCGAGGCGACCAAAGAAAGTACACAAAGTGATGGTGACAACTATCAAGCACACTCTTATATAGGGAGGCGAAGCGCATGACGATATAGGGATATATGTGCAATTTTTCAAAGTTTTATAAAGGAAAAAACAAATGTATATGTATATTTCAATTAAAATTTATGGCTTTATAGAGGAGAAAACAAATTTGTAAGCAGATCTTTTATAACATGCTTAAAAATTTTATGAAAGTAAAACAAATATATAGATAGACTTTATTAAAAATTACAGTATTATAAAAAAAATAAATGTATAGGTAGACTTTTAGAAGTTCTGGAAATTGGTCTAGTAGAGAAAAACAAATACAAAGATGTGCCTTGAATTATTTTAAATAGTATTTGCTTAAGTAAAGAGTAAGTAAAACCGAATAGACGTCATAAAAGTTTTTGAAAAAATAGAATAGCGTATAAGCTAGTAAACTTGTAGTTAGATAAAATCGTACACGCATGAGTAAATGAATGCATTGATTCATAGATCGAAAGCGGTGAAAGTGTTATACTGAGATAATTCTGACGTAAAGTCCTTTATCTGCATAACGTTAGTATAGAGCCAGAGGAATATGGTACTCTGGGAAAACGAAATTAAGGAATAAAAGAAAAAAAATTTTCTAAAGCAAAAGCAAATATTACACGTGTATGAGCAGAGACGCAACAGACGACTGTTAGTAGACTAGATTGCTGTTAAGAATGCAAGAAGTAAATTGCCTATGAGAACAAAAGGTGACCACGTTTCGGCCCTTATCCGTGTATTTGAGTTGTGCTCTGACCATCATCAAAACGAAACGCATAACCCTGTTAGTATAAGAAACTATATAGGCAGCTTAGCTAAGTTTGGAGAAAATTAGGAAGGAGCGAAAAGAAAGGAACTCTTATCTGAATAAATGAAAAATGTATAAGAAAAATTGTAGTAAACATAAAAGTTGTATGCGACAACACTGACATCATCACCATAGTCCGAAATAATAAAGGAAAGTCAAAGTTTACGGACGCTAAAAGAAAACTAAAGCGAAGACAAAGGTACGTTTAGAACTTATCTATAAATTTAGGTACAGAATATACGCTAGGTTAAAACTTAGTACATATTGAAATATATAGTCGAAAGAAGTGAAACCACAAACATAAGCGATGATGACTGATTATCGATAAATCTGAGTGCAGATGTTGGCGGCATCTAGCTAATATTGGGAACACGTAGAGCAATATTTATTTGATCTATATTTAATGCTCTACCAATCGAAGTAATATGAATAACATTTCCAGCTCAATAAAACATTCTCAAGAAGAAATACTAACATAAAGTATTAAGACAGAATGCTAATACTAATACAGAAATTGAAATTTCGTTACAAGTAAAAATAAATGCATAGGTGAAAGATGGAATATATAAGTTATAGAATAATTTAATATTATGATCTAAAATTATGTGAATAAATATTTCGTCGAGAAATACAGTATTGAAAAGTGATAATCAATAAAATCTTGGTATACATTGTTAAAGTGATCGTTCGATGAAGTGTTAACAAAAGTAGAGCAATATTTATTTAATGCTAAACCTATAGAAATAGTTACTTTATATAACTAACATTTAGAATTATACAAACAAAAAGGATTTATGCAATACGAGTGGTTAATAAGCGTAAAAAACTTAAGCGCATGAAGGATTTCGTTAATTCAAACTTTTGATATCCTCTCTATAAGGACAGACAAATTTATACACTAATTCTAGTTTGCTAATTAAAGCTCTATATAAATGTTTTCCTGCCTAAAGTATCGCCCGTTTGTAAAACTCATTAATGAAAATTCTTTTAATGCGGCTTATAGTCAAGTCAACTATGGGAAAGTTTTGAAATTATCTACACTAATACGCTTGGTTCGAGCAATTTGCAAAATTAACTTCCTTAAAGGCTGTTCTACATCCTCCGTAATACGCCGCGTATGTTTGTTACTAATACGTCTGAATTTGATACCTTTCTTGAAGACATTTTTAAGACTTAATTATATGCAAGTTACCTATAAACATATGCTGTAAAGGTTGGTAAATGAATTGTGAATTATGACAATCGCAAACGTTTTGCATAAACCTATACAGAGATTCTGAATGTTAGTTTAACATATTTAACGTTTTATTTTAGTTATAGAAATATCTGCCCGATTACTTTATCGTAAGAGAAAGTTATTTGAATCTTGTGGGCATTATGAGTTATTTTAATTAACTCATTTTTGATGGCATTGTCATTAAATATACGATTATAATTAATATTTTGGTACCAAATCCAGGGAATTGCATATAAAACTTAGTTTGCATATTTTGAGTAGTTTTAAATATATTTCTATGCACTATATACATTTTACACACAAAAAAAATGATTTCATGCCTAGTACTGTTACTCTTATTAAGTATAGTTAAAATATAACCATTTAAAGTGTACGGTTACTTTGTTGATATAAATCTCTAAGGAAATTATAAACGTTCTCTGCGTTATTTAAACGAATAGTTTTATTGCTAAAGTCATTTATAAAATTTTAATTTCTTTATTGCTAAAGTCATTTATAAAATTTTAATTTATAATTTTGCTGTTTTCTCTCCTTTTTCCGTGACTATATTTAGAAATTAATTCATAATTTTCGAAGTATGGAACATTTGCGCTGTTTTCTTTAAATAATAGATCTGAAATATTTCTAATATCGTTAATATTATCATTAAATCCCATTGGATAAATTGCCCGTAATAATTTGATCCAAAATAGCTCTAATTCGAGTAGATATTTATTATCGTTGATTTTTTCCAATATATCAACTCTAATGTGCTCTATGCCGTGGCTAACTTTATTGGAAATGCTTGTAGAAATAATACTTACGCTTGGTTAATAGTGGCTATTATGCTGCCAGATAATGTTATATCGTCCCATCCGTTCATTATTATTGGCATCGTGCCAAAAAAATTTGACTATTGTTGTAATTGCAAACAAGTGATGTGAAATTGTATTATGTCCAATTCTTCTCCAAATAGGGTAGAAATATGGGGAGAGAAAAGGTTTTTACGTAAGTTAATTGATGGAATAAAAGAGACTTTCAATAAAACTTCCCCGAATAGTAATGGAAGAGGGCGAAATTTGCTGGAATATCATAAAGAAGCGGTCGACTTTTTACTACATCTTCGAGCCAGCTGTCATTAAAATCTAAGGCAATAAACACCCTCAACCAATGGGTAGTGGCATAGAGCAGAGAAGATTTTATGATTTTTATGATTTTAATTTAAGAATTTGTTATCTGCAGTTATTATTTATTTATTTTTATTATTATTATTCGTTTATAGAGGTCATTTTTAATTTAGTTATTTGTTATTTATTATTACAAATATTACTCATTTAGCTGCATTTGTTTGCTATTTATTTGTATTTATTTATTATTATTTTTATTTTTATTTTTTTTTGATCGCGCAGATCATAACACAGATATTGTTTAATTTTTTTTTTATTATAATGATATCGATTATTGAATTATTTTGTTAGATAGAAAATTTTTGAAAATTTTTTGCAATTTTTTATCGCTAAATAAAAGCTAATGAATGGCCTAAAATTTGAATAATTATGAAATTAGACTTATCTAATGAATTGTTCCATCTGACGTATAAAACGATCGCTAAGTCATCAAAGAAAAAAACCGAAACAATTTTGTTTTATATTTGCCCTTAATTTTTATTTTATAGCCGAAAACTTTTTCCCAAACCTTTGCGCTACTCTTTGTAAGGATCTTGATTAAATCCGGTGATGCTTTTGTTCGAATGTGACCTTGTTTAATCCGGAACACTCTTTTCATTACACTGGCTGATTGTCATTCATGATATTTTTCTTCTTCTTTCATTTTTGGCGAGAACGAATAAGTCGATCCGTCGAGCTAAGAGTAGGTTCGAGCATTCAGATTTGTTTGCGCTAAAGTGGACGGAACAAGGGAAAAAGGTAGTGAATGACGTATAAGTTATGCATTTGATCGTAAAGAATGGTGTGAAGATGTGTATTACTTTTCCTTGATATTACTTGAACCATGGATTGATTCCCTCGATATTGTGCATAAAATTGCTTTCTAGAGTATTTTTAAGACAAACTCATTAAAAGCCTAGGCCAGCAGAAGTAAGAAAAATAAGCAGAGTGACGTAAGACGAGTGAGAATTGCCTCAGTAGTGCTTGGCGATCAATGCTGCTTGCTTGCTTTAACTGAGCATTCGAAATGCTTTTTTCACATTTGCGGCGATTTTGATGCTTGTTTTTGCATCACCTTTTACTTTCATATTAAATCCAGTGTTTTGCAACGAGTTTTATTCCCTTATTGTGCGTATTAATTCAACGGAAAAAGGCCATCGAACTCGAGCCTACATTCCTTACACACAACTTTCACGAACAGGAAGCATAACCCATATGAATTATTCTTTCTTCATTTATGCAATTGGTTTTCAGCCGTTGCAGCATCCAATGATGGCGGATGTTTCGATAGATAAGGATCGTGATGATCGTTGGCGGGATATGCACAGATTTACGGATCGCAAATCTGTTTTCGCACATCCTGCATTTCAGCCCGGTGTTCAAGTGCGTTGCACTATCTTTCACTTCTTTATCGAGCACCGAACAAAATCTTTGCATAGTTCTTGGTTACTATGATGACCTGGAAGGAACATTCACTGCTTTTGTGAGATCTTTTGCAGCTGTATAAAAGGACTTTGTTATATGCCCAGCGTGTTTATTTTAATTGCTACCACCCAGTACATCGTGGTTGCATATTTGGTCAAATGCTACCATCGTGCTGCTCTTAAGTTACATAACTTAGGTATATATCATGGTGTTTTAGCGGAATATAAATTTAATCTCGGATGGAGAAGAACACAATAAAAATTCATCATTATATAAGGCTAATTATTGTGGTTACCAAAGGCATTTCGCAGAAGTATTGAAGCCAGATCTTTACTCCGAAATCCTTGGTAAAATTCAAGGCCTGTTGAAACTAACAATCTTAGCATCGTTCACTGAAAATCTTTTGAAAATCAATACCTATTTACAACGTTTATTGCATTACTTTAGTGTTATTTGATAGTTGTTTGATTGTGAACTCTCTTTGCAATTATCTATGTTTAATGCACTAAAAGAAAGCAATAATTTTGCAGAATTTGGAAGCGGTACACAATTGCCGCGTTCTTGTTGCGGGTGCTGGTGGTTTGGGATGTGAACTGCTCAAAAACTTGGTAAGCTATAATATGCTTAGGTGGATGGCATACACTATATAAATCTAACCAATGTTCGATAAAGTTTTTAAAGACTTGTGCTTATTAAAAAAATCGAAATATTATGCTAGATTAGAGGATAATTCAGAGACACGATTAAGTGAAGAGCTGTAGCTAGCGCTCATTTAGACAGTTGAAGAAACCAATATCAGGACTGAAGACCATCTCATTACTTTCATGCATATTTCTTCACCTTCTCATCTATATTTCATCAATTTCAGGCTCTTAGCGGGTTTCAAAAGCTTCACGTCATTGATATGGATACCATAGAATTGTCGAATCTCAATCGTCAATTTCTTTTCCGGTTCGTTCCATTCTACTTTTCTATTCCAAACTTCATTTTATTATGTAGTGAGTATATCCGAAAAAAAAAATTCACTGTTGTCATAGGGAGTTTATTCATAGGAACGCTTAATTCCGTTTCCTAAAAGTTCTCAAGAATCATAGATGAACTTACTTCCTTCTCGCCATTTCCATGATCCATGCCCTCCTTTCCCTCCTTCTTTCCCAATTTCAACCTTCTTTATAAAATACGGCATCTGAATATGCCCGCTCCATATCTTCGAATGTTTTACTCTTTTTCAGTTTTGTCGATCGATGTAGTAGTTGTGCTGTGCAGAAGTTCCTTTATTTGTATAGCTGACAATTTTAAGGGAATCTGATATTGGCAAATCAAAAGCGGTTATTGCGGCCGATTTTGTGAGACGACGCGTTCCAGGATGTGAAGTTGTTCCGTAAGTTACATATGCTATGACATTTTGAACGATAGCAGTACAATCTTCCGTACAATTCGAAGAACATATGAAGAAATTTTTTAGAAATCAGAAGAGAAATAGAGGTGTTCATGAACAGCTTCATATTTACTCATTCTAGGTCTTTCAAATGTCAACAAATTTGTCTTCCTTTCCCGTAAAACCCATAAACTGTCGTAGTTTGAAGTTTTGATTTTTTTTTCTCACTAATTCAGTTTAGTTTCATGCATAAATAAGATTTTTATCCAGGCATAATTGCAAGATCCAGGATAAAGATGACAATTTTTATCGATCGTTTGATCTTGTTATGTGCGGCCTTGACTCAGTCGTAGCAAGGAGGTGGCTCAACGCCAAGTTGGTCTGTTTTTGTGTATTCTTTTGTTGCTTCATTTTCAGTAGAAGCATCTTATTGACTTCTCAAAAAAAAAGCATTAATCCAGCAGGAAAGAAGAGTTTTTGAGGGTTATAATAGCAGCCATCTAAAATGCATCTAGCAATCGCGTTTGAAGTGAGTGGAATATAACTGGTGTGTCAGGTGTTTTCGTCCATGTGTTTCTTGCTACCTGAAGCACTTCTTCAAGGGATCTTCTCATTGTTAGGCAAAGAAATCTTCCCCTGCTTGCAGGAGTCGATTTCTGTCCACCTGTCCCCCTGTAGGAGTATACTTCGTCATACTCTTTGATATTTGCTGCAACGCAGTCATCTGAAACAACCACTTTGCGATCCGTACTGTTAACTTATATCTGCATCATTCGCTCAAGTTCATGTTTTAGTTGTGTGTCAAAAAATTAAGAAACTTTTTTTGCCGGATAAGTATGGATAATTTGCAAGAAACGCCTTCCAACTAGCGCAGCATCATTAAATTTCTGGGTAGTGGATGCGTACAGCCAGTGGAAACCCACACTCGCATACAACAGATGTCCTCTCTCAGTATCAGATCTACTTTTAGATAGCTGACTTTCGCCGGGACAAAGTTCGATCCATGATGGAATTTATCCAGATAGGCCACCTAAGGCGATCAAATTTTTTGAAACAGTTGTTTCTGTGAAAAGAATGGTAAATCACAACTGACAAATTTCTTACCGAAAAATGAAAAAGGTAACAGAGCTATCAGAAGGTTGCATCAATACCGTTCTTCACGACTATCTGAATCTCAGTTAAATGTCTGGAAGCTTATTGCTGATAACCCTTTTTTCGGCGCAGAAAGAAGATCGAGTGGTCCACGATAAAGAGATATTATAGCCCTTTGAAAAGGACAAGAATTTTCTTATTAGGTTCGTAACTGATAATTTATTCGTCACTTAGCTCCGGAATCAGGAACCTGCAAACAATGAGGACATGTTTTGCTTCGAAAGAGGTCATACATTGATCGCGGCTCTTAGATGGGAACGTTATAGTGTCAGCTATATAATTTATCATTGATGGATTGAAAACTTTCCTTAAAAACAAATTCCAAACCTGTGACCAATTCGGATTGCCGGCAAATGCTTCAAGGTTTCTCATGAATAATAGATGGTCTTCTTAATTCTGACTTTAGGTAAGCTTAGTGGATTTCGATAAAGATGGCAATCCGACTGGAATAATCCCTCTAATCGATGGTGGAACGGAAGGCTTCAAAGGAAATTCTCGTGTAATTCTGCCAACTATGACTGCGTGTATTGAATGCACTGTCGATCTCTATCCTCCTCAGGTGTTATATTAGACGTTACCTGTTGGCGTTTAATTGGCACAGCATCGAGAGGAGCCTAGTTGAATTATTTTCTCGAATCGTAATGGGTCGCCGGCACAAAATATCGCATTGCCGGAGTGTTGAAAATCACAATTCATTATTTACATCTATTTAACATTTTTTGCTTATTCGGTGCAAGTTTATTCACTACTGAAGAAGTGAAGTTGCCCAGTTGTTACCATAAAATGAAAAGTTTATTGCCATAAAAGAGTAAGTAAATTGTATGTGAGGAGAAAGTCGAGAAAATTTGAATTACATTAGTTGAGAGCGACGTATATAGTAACCTTATAAGAATGGTGTTAAATTGTAAAGGTAACATTGTGCATCTCTTTTTAATTGAAATATGATAGGAATGCACTGAATCGAAAACTTTGTAATTTAGCAATTTTTTTCAAGAAACTTTCATCTATCAAATAATTCGAAGTGGAATAGTAATTATTTAGGTCAATTATCCATTATGTACGATAGCGAATATGCCTCGCCTTCCAGAGCATTGCATAGAATATGTGAAGTTGATTCAATGGCGTTCCGATAGACCGTTTAATGGTAAACTTCTTTGCTCTTTTTCGTTGTGAAGAATATAATCTTGATTTACTCAATATATAGTTTTTTTTTTTGCTGCTTTGAATTATTGCTTGATTAGATGGTACGTACCACGAAACTATATATTTACTAATTGATTTTGCACCCCATTGTCTTGTAATTCATTTTGCCTTTCGAGCCGATATTTCTGCAGAATAAGTTAAGGAAACATGTGTGGAACTGGATAATATTTTCCCCCGGATAATATTATCTAGTTCCACTCCTCTCTTTCCAAATCATTTTTATAGGCTTTCCTCCTTCCGTTTATTCTCTACTTCTCTCCAAAATATAAATTTATGTGAAGAAATAATATACCATGTTGATGTAATCATTCTTAGTAATGTTACTTCAGTTGCTCGAGGGCAACCCACTGCAACCCACTGTTCGGGGTAGTCGAGGCTGTTTTGCTTTTCTCGCTTCAACGCGGCGTTGTCGTTTGTAGGGCTTCTGAAATTGCTCTCTCTTTTGTGGCCGTAAAGAGTGGTCCTACTCTTCCAAGCTCCATGATCCCGGCTTTACTCTTACTCATCTCTAGAATAAGATGTCTGAGAGTTCATTTTAACTTCCTCCCTTCTCCCTCTCCCCGTCGATTTCTAATGTAATTGTTAGGTCGTAGTTTATTTGTTAGGGGAAGCGCTGGATACAGACAAGCCAGATCATGTCCAGTGGGTCTACAAGACTGCGTTGAAGCGAGCACAAAAATTTGGAATCGAGGGCGTAGATCTACGACTAACCCTAGGAGTGCTGAAAAGGGTCATTCCTGCAGTTGCATCGACGAACGCCGTTATTGCAGGTTTGTGATTTGAGCTTAACGTTTTACGTGATCTAGTATATGGTGATACTGAAATCCACGCTATCTTTAGTTGGTCATTTTATAAGTATTGGCGGCGTTTTAGCACTAGAAGAGTTGTCGCAAAAAATTTCTCTAGCAGCAAAATCGCAGAATAAAGGAAAAAATTGATGCGTTTATCTTAGATCCTTGTTTTACCGATTGCGGTAATATACTTTACTACGACATTCTATCACGCATATATTAGCTTGACGCTTGATATTCATAAAGCAGTGACTTCATTGAGTTGACGCTACTCGATAGCAGTTTAAATTACGCAGTATTTTTGAACCCCGTCCATGTCAGTAAGTTGTATCTGGTTGTCGCGTTTCATGGAAGAGGATTAGACAACTTGAAAAAAGAGGTGATATCGTTTTTGTGGTTGAATGATCGTATGATCGAGAATAGAGAGTGGCGACATCTACATGCTTTCGTATTAAAGACGAGGTTGAAGGCATCATAAAAGTGTAATATGTTGTGCTTGTATGATGCTTATTTAACTGCTTCTTGCATTGCAGCATCATGTGCATTGGAAGCAGTCAAACTTGCTTCAAAGTTGGTTTTTTTTCTGCTGATTTCTTTCCATATTTCATGTGATTCATCCACTTTTTGTGTTATTTTTCTGCTTATTGCTAGCGAATAGTGCAGAAAATATAACATATTACACTATACAAAATCTAACTATTGCTGTTGTTCACATTGTCTGATGCTTTCGTTCATGCGATTTCTTCTGACTTCACATCGAAGATACAATTGCTAATAATGCTAGGATACAGAAAGAGCGTGAATTTTTAGCTCATACAGTAATTCTAAAGCCACATTTGAATGAGATAGCATACTGTTGATAGAAACGCGGTGCAAGGGAATTGTCGTTTTAATTGACATTCGGTTGATGTATTTGTGTAAATGGTGCAGAGTAATCGTGTTAGGATTTTTGAAATTTTAAATTATAAGTGTGTGATGTAGCTAAGAGGTTACGGTGTATGTCATTACAGCTACGGTATATCATAAAGGTACAAATCCAGTATTTATTAAGGTAAGTTTAAATTTTCCAGTGGTGAACCAATAGAATCACAAGCAATACGAACCATTTGAATTGCCATTTGAGTGTACTCTGCTACAAAATCGAATTTAATTCATTAGTAATTGTCTGTTTTAAGTCATAAAGCGTTCTTTGTGGGCATTTTTGAACAGTTCCATATGCTTCAAACTTTTTCTATAATACTTTTAATGGTGAGTGGCGGTAGTGCAGACCTAGTAGTTTGAAGTTTCTTTCCAAACTCTCTTCACATTTTGTCTATGTTCTCGTTCTTTCAATAGCAATTTGAAACAAGTTTATTTTTTTAAGAGCATTAAGAATATTTTTTTGCGTCGTCTCATGCAAATCTTCTCATTCTTTTGCTGTCATTATGTTATTTCCATCGTTATCTTTATTTATATTGGTTTAAATTCAGTATCGCATGCCCAATGTCGAATTATTTAAACTTTGCCGACATCGAAGGAGTTTTCATGGGAGTTGTCGACATGGAAAAGAAGGTTCATTTTATATTTTCGTTTCGTAAACATCAAGAGGCTTTTTGCATTAATTTGAATATGTTTTTACACTTACAATAATTTAATGTTTTACATATACCGTACAGCATTTCAGGGTATTTCCTAAGTTTTCAGGGTGCTTCTTGAAGAGGTATGGTGCGAGGAGGCGGAGGAATAAGAGACTAATTGAAGCAAAATTTATATTTAAAAAAAAGTCCAGCATTGGTGTAGACTTTCGGTTATCAAGCCCTATGATAGATAGAGATAGTTTGTTGTGATTTAGGCTTATTCTTCTAAAAAAAAAGCATTTGTCGATGAGTGACTATCGGAATAATATCGTTGACATCATGTGAGAGCTCTTTTTTTTTTCAGCCGGATTGTATCGTATGTGGTCAACAAGCACATTATATCGACGTTCGATCACAACAAACTTTAGGATATTTCATCGATGAATTAATTAGAAAATTGTAAGTCATCTCAAAGTGTATTCAGATCTTTATTCGATTTTCTACGAATATATATGAATGGGAAATTGAATTAAAACAGTTGCGCTTAGCTTGTAATTGCTTATGTGATCGATACTCTTCCACTTTTGTGTAAAATAAGTTTGAAATGAAAGGGGACGTTTGTTCTTGAAGGAAAATGTGCAATAAGTGACGAAAAAATACCACTTATAACCAATAGTCGAACGTTGGGTTCATAAAATTCAGACTTTTGACATTTTTATAGCGTTTAGCATTTAAGTCATGTTCCAAATTTCCAAATTCTAAAATAGAGTTCAGGATTTTTACGTTTATAGAATATATGTTTTTTGGAGAAAGTCCAAGAGAATTGTTTGTTATCTCTTCATTGAGAATATATTTGAGATATTTTTCTATGTATAAATTTATAATTTTCTGTTTATAAGGCTGCTTATTTATCGTTGTTTTAAATCAGACTTCAATTTTTGGTGTTTGAGAATACAGTTGGTAATTCTTAAGACATTTGGGATCATTTCTCTTTTTTTTTTTTCAGCCATCTGCATAATCCCTCACTGCAAACGGCGAAAGATAAACTCTATATGAAGAGCGAGTTAATTCCTGAGTTGAATAAGATCAGTGCGGCAAATCTCTCGAAAACATTCAAAGGTTGCATTTGTTCATTTATTACGTTGTTTTTTATGCTTATTCTTTAATCTCGAAATTAGATTTGTTTTAAATTTATTCTTTGTGGGGTTTGTGCGTTCTCTAAGTAAATGATGATTATTGGTGTATTTACAGAATTGGGCTTATTTGATGGAGATGAGGTGCTAGTTGCTGACGAGACACGAACACAACCGATTTCTTTACGTATACGCCTTCATGACGATTAATACTTCGCAGTATATTATCATTTGCACAAATTATATTGCTGTCGATTTGTGTATACGGGATTGAGGCATATTTCTTTGTTTATTCGATTGTTGCACGACGGTTGGATCTGAATAAGTTTGCTACTAATGTTTGCTAGTTTTATTTCACGATTTAATTCTATTTTAGTCGAGATGACAAAATGGCGCAAAAGTCCTACTCAGGGTATTTGCATGATATTACCTTACTTTACATGATACTGTACTTTGATCGTAAAATTCTTTGAAGTTACAAATAAGCGCTTTCTAAGTACTTCGCTAAATTTTTATGCGCGAAGCATTTTATGATTCGCTTCGTTTTCATAACGTTTCATTAAATGTGGCATTCATATTATTTCTTTCCATCGAAGTGTATTGTTCTCATTGCGCTTATAATTGTTCTTTTGAAGGCGATTTTATTGTTATGCAATTATTGCCTTAATATTATTCACTATGTCATTGTTATTATCATCGCTTTGTATTTATAATTTTTATCTTTCAACGAACGATATTTCTCTACCGGTGTTTCGATTATTTTCAAAAATTATTTTTATGGATTTCTTTCTGATACTTATAAAATGCGCACAAGAGTAATTACGATTGATGTATCCGTATCAAAAAATTTGAAACAAGAGGAGGAATAGTTTTTCATCGTAAAAACTTCCAATATCAACAATTTTATTTAGCGAGCAATAGTTTTTTTGCTAAGGATGTGAAATTAATAGTTCATATTCGTTTTAATATCACCAAAACATCTTCTATATTTTCCTCGTTTGTTGTTCTCTTTTGATTATAATATCGAAGAATTCTTACTGCTTTTACTACGCTTATCTTATCTTCTTTTGCTTATCTTAGTTTGTTTCTAAGCGTTATAACAAATTTGGCTTTTTCGTATTAGTTGATATAAACTTCACTTCGCTTTTTCGTAATTTAATTCTGCGATGAAATGACTCTTGCATAAAGTTGCTCCAACACATGTCCACGACAATGAATTTAATTACGCTGAGTGTTCATCAGATAGTAAACGTTTGACAAGGTCTAAATGATTTCAGCCCTATAGCAAATTAGGCTAGCAGATATGTGGGAGTTTTCTATGGTAAGATAGACAAAGATTTATTTCAATTTACCTCAACGTATACGAGCATTAAAAAAAAAAATAGAAATGAAAATATATTTGAGCGGAAATTCCATGAGCACGCATTGATTACGAGGTAAAGAAATATGCACCGTCAGAGATGTCGTCCAGGTTCGTTAGGAAATATTTGTATTTTGTAGCAGTTGAGATTTACGCATGAAAACGACAAATAAAAACTATCGTCCATTTGGAAAGAAAATGGGCTAATCATGTGCCACATATTTCAGAAATTATTTTGCACTCGACTAGTGGCAAATGAGATATGTGGTTAGATTTGTAGAGAGTTTGTTGTGGCTAAAGACATTTATAGAGAGTTTACTTTGCCTGAAGGCATTTGTAGAGAGTTTGCTATGCCTTATGGTCATCGCTTCTATACTATGCCTCAAAGCAGTTGGTATACAATTTATTGATCGCCCATTACGTAGAGGCGTATGCGTTCGTTTAAAGGTCAAATCCAGTGACATTTGATGATGATGCTTGAAGGAGTTCTGTCATATTTGTTGGAAGACTCGAAAGAGTTTTGCTACATCTGAGAAAACAAATTTGTCGCATTGAAGAAAATGGTTGAAGGAGCTCTGCCACATCTGAGGAAAGCTTCGAATGAGCTCCGGTATATCTAGAGAAGGACTTGAAGGAGCTCTACGACACCGACGGAAAGACGCGATGGAGCTTTCCTACGTCTAGAAGAAGACTCGAAGGAGCTGTTCGCTTAGGAAGTTTACATGTGATTTTGAAGTTTGTGTCGTGCTTTGGCTACTTTCAATTGTGGTAACGAGCGTCTTGTTCCGTAAGCAAAGCATCTTTTGGATCAATATATGAACGTTTTGGCGACAAGTGGATGCACTAATCGAATGTGATTATATTCCTCTCAACCAGCTGTTTTCAAAACCGTTGCGTATAAGCATGCAACTCAACGATTTATGGCAGTCAATTGCACAGGTGTATCTCAGTTTTCCAGTTATAAACCCATCGGATCCATCCAGTCGAACGTCCAACAGCCCAAAATTGCTTCAGATCCAGGAGAATCAGTTGCATTTAATCTTTGCAAAGCCTCAAATGCAACGTTTCGTAGCAAAATCTTGTAGTGAAAATAGTTGAGATCCAGTAAATGTTGTTGAGCAACCTGTTGACGCGTTTGCGAGTGTGCCTCTTAGCGGAACTTTTTTCAAAGCAATTCCATCAAGGAGCCAATCGGCCTCAAAGGAAGTGGGATAATAAAATATGAGAAAAACTGACACATGTGTCCTGCAAATGGATTTCACCATCATTCCACAAATTTTACATTCTCTAGAGTGTGCTTGAAGCTTTATCTGTTGTGTAATTTGAAGTTAAATTTTTTTCTCAACCTCATCATCTCATAAATTCCTCTTAACTCCACCATTCCTAATGGTTCAATAAATGCTCGACAATTCTCTATGAATGCTATAAGAAAACGTGTAAAGAAGCGTCAAGCGACGTTGCTTGACACTACTATGTGTTACAAAATGCTTGAAACTTAACACTTCGTGTTGTAGTTAGCTTCAATATGTTAGATTCCATTGAACTGTTTTGTTATGTTAGATTATTATGCTGTTCTTATAGAGTCTCGTTCTCTTCGAGCATCATTGCGGTCCTCTGCTTTGTACCTAAGGCAATATGAGCTTAACGCTGACAACATAAGCATTTCATTCATGGATTGCTTATCGAAAAGTTGTAAGCTAAAATGGCCGCTTTTGATTGTATAACAGAATAGCAATCAATTGCAATATTGAAGCTAAGTGAAAAGCATATGCAGCTGTAAAATGATGTATTATTCAAAGATATCTTTATATCTTATGCTGAAAGTTTTTGTCATTTCGAAGGACTGACTTGAAACTCTTTGAAGCAATTGACGGCTGCCATCAAAGAATCGGTCCACTAATTGCTAACAATCTCATGAGCACTGAATTGCATCCTGACAAAATCGAAAAAAAATTAACTAATGAAAGAATATGCTGAAGAATCTTTTTTTTTTTGTTTGAGCACTGTATAGTCGTTCCGATGGTGTTGTAAAGAGTGTTTCATTCAAAGCGGCCAACTTTATCGGGCCGCCAAATCTCGCTTAGCGAATCGACAAATGTTAGCATGTGAGATTTGGTTGTATTCGACGGCCACTCATAGATGCTTTCTAACACACAACCAGATGGATGTATAGCGTTGTATATTGCCTCAATTTTCCACTTTTGCCATTTGTTTCTTATTGCTTTCAATCCGTTTTTATCAATAGCTATAGCCGCCTTTCAATCGTTGCAAACGTTAACTCTAGGATTAGATACGTTTCGTAGCTGTTCACTTTCCCACTCTTACATTGAGCCATTTGCGCTATAGCGTGCTTCCATTATTGCGGATTATTTGGAGCAGTTGTATTGCCGAATATCTGACTTTATGCTACCGATGGTAACAATTGCTTCATGATGTAAGTTCCTGACAGACTGCATCCCAACGAAAGCTTCCCGATACTTAGTTCGAGAACTACAGTTCTATTTCTGTGTTATAAAATGATGGCTATAAGCTCTAAGCTCCTTTGCTGTAAGAAATTGATTAGAACGGTGCAAGCGTCGTTCTTAAAGGGCATCTCATATGCAAAGAACAATAGCTCTGAGCAATTGATCGATCGTTGTATGAACACTAAGAACGTTTCTTTGGAGAAATATTTTGCGTTCAAAATCGAATCTATCGTTTAATTTTAAATGATTCAAAAAATTGAACTATCTAAATCAACAAAAATACTTAATTTTTAATTCGTATCAATTCATCGTTCTTTTCATCTCTAAGCATATAGAGAAGTGCTTTTAACATATAGAATAGTGGTTTATTTATTCCACGTAATGTTAGCCGATTTGTCTTTCTAAGACAACGTTCAAAACATAAATGCACATTCGAACTCTAAACAATTTGATATGGCTGAAAAAAAGTGCTGCTCATAAACGTATATATTTTTATAAGATGACTTAGTGAACTGGAATTTTAAATTTATAGACTGAGTTGATTTGCTTATGCTCCAACTCCTCGGGCACGGTATTTCTACTTCAGATACGGTATTTCGGAGCAATACAGTTTTAATCTAGGATAGTCGATTACAAATGTTTATTTGAATGCTTTCTATGAATATATGCAGTTGTATGCGTATGTAAGTTTTATGCGATTGGTGTTAAAAGTATATGGCTTCGCTATGGATCGATGTTCAGGCGAGATGCTATTCATATTCGTTACCATCGTCTTTCTATTAACTGCTGCCTGTTCAGGTGCGAGTGATGAAGGAAATAGTACAGGTGAGTTCGTTTTTGCACTTTAAAAGTGCGGAGTAAGCTTTTTTCTTGTGTTGTAATTGATTCTGAATGATCCACAGTTGTTTTAATTTAGCACTAAGAACTTGTGCTTGGATCATCATCTAATGGTTTTGTGGTTTCACTGAGGATTTTTCCGTGCACTTTGGTTCTCTGACTCCTATCATTGAAGATGCTGGTTATTATGAGTCGAAAGCCGTGTTTTCATTGGTAACTTGATGTTTCTGACTAGGACCTGACACTAACCTTCTGGATATGAGATGTGGCTGAAGACCGCCACCTCACTTTGACTCCATTGATTATGATCCTTCAAAAAATATCTAATCTTAGACAAAACGCTTTTAACACCCGTTCGTTTAAATGGACCCCACTCCACCTAAAAAAACTCATTTGACAATAGTAGAGTTTTCTCATTAACTTATTCAGATTACGAACCACAGGGAGAATACGGCTCAAAAGAAGAACTAATACGGAGAAACTTCTATTGGTATACGAAGCATAAATATGAACGTGTGAGAAATCGAGTGGTTCCTATGGCACTCGATCGTCATTCGGCTAAAGATGCACTTTGTGAGGTAACACGAGTTTCATATCACCCAATCAATTTCATATTCTAGAATTATTATCGAAGTGAAATTTTATCACACATATATTCTTGTGGGGGGAGGGGGGGGGGGGAGTTCATAAAAAGAGCTTTGCTAAAAACGCTAACGCGAACGCGTGGAATAAAAGTCAACAAATATACTAAAAATGAATAGCAATTAATCAAATGAAAATAAATTGCTAAAAAAATTTATATTTCGAAGGCAGAAATTATTCAGAAAATGAGAAATAAATCCGCTGCACTCATTGAAGGATTCGCCATCATATGTAAGATTCTTTACTATCTTGCTGAAGAAAAATCTAGGCAAATAGCGCGCATCACATATACAATACGGTCATTTGCTATTCTGTCCACTTTGTAACGATCCATTCGTTTGGAAACTAAAAAAAAAAAAAACCTCTAAAACTCGTCCATTTGTAATCGTCAGCGATATTCGGGTGCGGTTAATTCTCACATATTTAGCTCATTGGCAACCATATTAGTGAATCAAAATGCAACTTGTGAAGATAAGAATCGAAAGAGAAATTATTTTCGATGTGAAATTATTTCGGTTTCAATTTGCGCAGTTATTAAAAATTAATCTTATATTTGTTTGAAAAAATTATTTTACATGTTGTGATTAAATGATAAAGTTACATCTAATAGGTAGCTCATTGTTATCTTACAGAAGAGAACAACTATCTATTAAGCGTTTTCAAAAACTCTATAGATATCTCTAAATATGACGCTGTTATATTTAGAAGTGATGAATATTGCTCAATATACATAAACTAGATGAAAACCATAGCAATAGTCTACTAAAGATTATTTGATAGTTGTATGGATGATGAATATGGGAACTTGAAACAAATTTTCGCATCATAGATGAATTTTTTTTTGTTGGGTTATATGTCGGAACTCAACTAAGAAGGGTAGTAATCTATTATATTTGTGAGTGTGAAAGGAGGAAGAAATAAGGGAATGTAGAGGATAAACGCACGCAAATTCACTTCATTAGATATTCAATTGCGTATTGCAGATACTCGTGAATACGTTTAGCTGTGATGATATTAGGATGGCGTTAACCAACTACAGTGGATATGTGCCAGAGGATGACCCTGAAACACTTCTTTAATCTATCTATCGTGATCACTTGCAAATTATATGTGACCACAATTGCTCATCATTGTTATGAAATGTCACCGTTTTGTGCCCCAATTGCAATCACTAAGAAATTGACAAATATTACACATTGAAGTGCCGTTCTCTATGCGGAAAAATTGTATCGAAAAATTCCCATAATAGAACGTTTTCAATATACGTTGAGTTTGTCACCAAATGAATAGGCTTAAAATAATCGTAATGTTGAAATTCGATATGTACAGCATGTTTTTTTTTGGAATATAGAAAGTAATGGTCACCTCTTGCGAACTCATCAGAAGGATGCGTTCTACTTCTTAAATTCTTCTCTTATAATTTATAACTTTGCACCTCATTAATTATGCAGCCTAATTACAACATAAGCTCATTATAATATATATATATATATATATATATATATATATATATATATATATATATATATATATATATATATATATATATAGTGAGCAAAACACTGAAAATGAAACACTCTTGTGCCATTGCAATGGACGATCAAACATAATATGCAATGCACAATTTCATGATGGAAAGTTATAACTTCAAATAATTTCTACACATCAGTATATCCTTTAATTGTTATTGTATGATAAGAATCGCAATAGAACATCACAGAACACGTATCATAAGATGTCGCATATAATATCACCCGTTTATCTAAGAGAAATATATGACAAAAATTTATACGTCTAATGAATTAAAATTCGTACGATTAAGCAAATGTTCGTGAGCAATATTATTATACCACTTAATTTAACAAATAATTTTTAAAAATTAGACAAAATTAGTTAGTAAAGAGAAATACTGATAAGTTTATTACCACAAAATATTAGATATGATCGGCTGGCTGGAGAACATGTAAATGTACGGGTTCCGGTGGTTCTATAAGGCCGTTAGTGATTGCTCTTTCACGAATGGCATCAAGTTCGATCTCTCTACGTTTTACCTCCTCTTTCAACGCATCGCTGAATTTTGTTCGAGAGCCTTTTGAGAGGGCACGTGCTGAAGAAATTATCGAAACGATATCCATCGCCACACCAAACACAATTGCTCCTTGAGCAACACCTTGTAATACCTGACCACCAAGTCCTATCTGAAAGAAACAAAAATTGAAAGCATTTTATTCTTTAAGTATCATTGTCACTCAGTTATGGAAGTACAAAACGGCGGTCTTTAAGGAATGTTCTCGAAGCTCATTGTGATATCATCGAAATGTTCGCACAAATGCCAAAACATAATACTTTATTTCTCATTGGCGACTCAACGATAACCTTCCCATTAGCTTCCATTTGTCAGACAATATTTTCTGCGTTGATTTTCCACTTGCAGCATATGCATCTAATATTTATGCTATTATAAATACTAAAATAAACTTAAAGAAAAATGGATGCCGAATTGTTCAGTGAATTATCAACGCAATGAAAATCAACTGCACTAATTTCATAGAGTGAATTAAATATTCAATTAAAAAAAACACAAAATACCATTTCAGCGGAGCCAACTCCAGCAGCCGTTGCAACTTCACCTCCAGCAGAGCCGATCTAAACATATATTTGAAAGGTTGAGAGAAAAAAAAAACAACCAATAAGCAATCAAAACAATTTGAGAAATAACGCAATCATTGCTATGTGGGAATATTTCTGTGACAATTTCTAGACCAACGATTACAAATTGAATAAATGCACAATCGTTAGCATAAGGAAACTTTTAGAAAGCCATTCGATTGCTAAATTAAACCTTTAAAAAAGTTTTTCGCATTTTTATTTTCAATTTTCGAATAAATTCAGGCCATTAGATGCAAACAAACAAGCAAAAAAAAAAAAAAAAAAGATCGGTATTTGCTTCGTTGATAATAAAAACTAACTAATTCAGCTGTACCCACTCCTGTTGCCATTGCAGCTTCCGCACCGGCAGCTTCCGCTGCAATCTAAATTGAGATATAAGCGAATAAATAATTAGCGAACAATATAAAAAAAAAACTATATTGAAAATAGTCCATAGAAAGGGACTAAATTTATTAAGAGAAAGTTTAGTCATTGTATTTAGGCTAATTTTAATCGTTGGTGAACATTAAATTTTCTATAATATTTCAATTCAGAACGCTCTCTCGATTGTAACGCTTTTTTTCTTTCAATACAGTCGTGACCACCGCCATTTTACGAACACATAATTAAAGATTTACAACGATAAAAACAGACATCCTGTAATTTTTTATTATTGGAGCTTAAGCGTTTGTGAAAAAAAAGATAGCAAATCAAAAAAAAAAAAAAAAGATTTTTAGTGCATACCACACCAGATGCTCCTTCTTCTATAGCGGCAACAAGTTCGATTCCAGAACCAGCCTAAATGAGGATTCAAACAATATGTAAATTTTTTGTATTTTATGAATTTTTAATAAAAATTATGCAAAATGTAACGATACTTTAATGCATTGTAAAGTCGACGTCTGATTGGTTAGCAAAAATGAAATCAAAGATATGAAGGTGATTTTTATTAATGCTGAATTATCATCGCATAATATGAAAGTGAAAATGAACGATCGAATATAGCGCTAATCATCTCTTCCAACTTATCCTTCATTTGCAATGCAGTAAAATAAATGTCGTGGTCTTGATGGTTTTTTTTTTCTTTTAGTTGGTAAGTGCGTATGTATGTGGTTTACATCTCTATATGTGTGCACAATTTATATGCAAATGCTTGTCTAGACGTATATGCAAATATATCTCTGTCATTTTTCATGTTAGCTCCAAAGGCATTAAGAAATGAAGCTGCGAAGATTTAACGCACTGAACAAATGGATATATGTCGAAAGAAACGATTGGAAAACTGAAAATAATATCATCAAAAGATGAGCTAAATAAATACTTGAAGGGCTCTCATGTAACATACCCACAAAACTTTTTCACTAGTATAAACACGCCATGCTACATCTATACCGATATTGTGATATTTTTGAGGCTAAATAAATGAAAGCAAATGCTAGCGAATGCTAAATTCTACTTGAATAAATGATAAAGCATACCACTTCGGCTGTTCCTTTTTCAGCGTTTGCAATGTCTCGTCCCGAGCGGATCTAAAATTTGATGATGAATCGATTTCGTTGCCAATATCGAAATCTACATAAAATCGTTTAGCATCATGCCTATTGCCAATAATTAGCGTCTACAGGTGAAATATACCAATATTTACAAAGAGTATTTGCCTCAAAGTTCGACTTGTGTATCATTCTCAAGAAAAAAATCAGTACAGTAGTCATTAGGTGATGTCTGAGATGCCCAGCGGCCGTCGTTGGTACTTTCAAACTGTAAGGGAGACCGATTTTGCCTGTAATATTAGAAATGCGATCAAACAGCGCATATGCTAACGATAAGATGGAAAAATCAGACAAATTTTACTATAAAGCTAGAAATTCATACCACTTTTGCAGCTCGTTTTCCAGCGGTAGCAGCAAATTCTGCACCCGAACAGATCTGAAATGAATTGTCCTTGTAAAATCGGAGAAATGACGAACTCTCTAAAGCTGATCTCAAAATAAAGCCTTCGAAGGCATTTTTCAAACGTTTACTATAATGAAGTTTGTACTCGTAAAACGTTGTTTAAGAGGACATGTTCTAGCGCTTATATTTATCGGAGATGGTAAGTATGCGTGCCTATTCATCTGCGTATCTTAGTGGCTATTAAATGTAGGGTCATGAAAATTGTAAGTATAATCTACGCGATAGCACTACCACCTATACGGATTCCTCTGTGAATTCCAAAGGAATAATATGCACTCAAATATGCGCGCAAAATTTTGCATCGATTTTGTGATTGGCCTAGTTGCAAAACAAGGGTGAAAATGATCCTTCTGCAAGAGATTTGTATGAGTGGTTAGCTCGGTTGATATAAATGTATCGTTGAGAATATCTTCTTACCAGTCGGTGATGATGAAGCTCCATTACCTGGTGGTAATAATGAAACTACTTGATCTCATAAGCGAAACAACAAACGTGTACTCTTTGCTACCTTCAGCTGTTTTAAGCATTAAAAATGAAACGAGGCAATATCATATTGCAAAAAGATGCATTCATATTTTCCTACTATCGAAACTTTGTTTTAGCTTACTAAACTTTTAAAGATGGACGTATTTACACAGTCGTTTGAAATTATTGTTGAAAAAATTTCTACGTGATGCTTATGAAAATGTTTTTATTTATATTCCAATGAAAATTTCATTTGATCGACAGTTTGCGGCGCAAATTTCGGGTTCTCGACAACCCATTAAATGCTCTGAAAAAAAAAAAAAGGAATTCGTTTCCTTGAAAATATTTTCATACCAGTTCGCTGGCTCCTCGTCCTACAGCTCCTGCTAGTCCAACACCAGCACCAGTCTGCAATTCCTCAAGACTTATTTGTGCTTTTTTTCAGCATCTCTTACCACTTACCAGTGTGGGAAACTATCACTGACAAAGATGCACACTTCAAGCAGTCTACTAACATTACACAACTTATAACCTCAGTTGAAAAAAAAAAAACTGGAAATTTAGTCGGAAACATTTACGAAGCTATTCATTCATCGTAATATATTTAAGAGTAGTGTGAATGATGCAGATGGATGCTTTTTGATGAGATGCACTCATCGTTGTATTTCCTCAAGTCTTCTATCCAAAAATCTAAACCACACCTATAAAATAGGCTCGCAAGAAATGTGCCTACTATCCTAATTGCAGGTTTTCAAAATGAACTGCGTTGTGACTAAAGATTTTCTTCAAATGAAACCATCTTACTATCACGCTGATCTTTTCCTTGGTTTTTATGCTCATATATTAGCCAATTATAACAAAAAACAAAAAAAAAACAGTGCAAGATCTTTGAAAAAGTTAGCTAAGCGGCGTCCCCCTGAAACTCACGCTTATTAGGAAAGGAATCCTTTCTTTAAGACAGAAAACTTACTAGTTCGTTCGATCCTGCAACACCCGCTTCGATGTCTGCCTGAAAATTTCATATACCAGAAGAAAATCGGCAGCGATAAAGAAATTTCATGAAGAGTTCAATTAATATTGTAGATGAATATAATTTATACTCATCGAATGGATGAAAAATTGAGCGGTAACTGAAAAAAAAAAAAAGATGTTTTCACACATAATAACTACTCATAGTCATATCTTATTGAACATTTGCTATTTTCTCGGTATTATGATATCGTATTATCGATCTTTCATAATAAAATGCATAATATGAATCATTTTACATACCATATCGGCTTTAAATAATTTTTGATGAATTGAATTGAGTTCTTTCATAAGTTTAGCGTCCTTTTCGGATAATTCTTTAGCTTCTTCGCCAAGTTGTTGAGGTGATAATTTATATTCAACAACTTGTGTTCCAATATTCCATACTGCTGCCATTCCAGCCGCAATACCGCCTTCAATTTGTTCGACGTTATAAGGGAACAAAAACAAAATTTAAGTTATTCGTTATTATAAAACGCAACTTTTTTGTTCTCTCCGTAGAGAAAGAAGCAATTTAATTGAGTATTACAGCTGGTCTTTTTTTTTTTTTGTTCAAAATTCTTCCATTGTGTTTGTTGCTAATACGTCAAAATCTGCTAGCTGAAATAAAAATCCGTTTACATTGATCGCGATTTAAGCGCTTCGAAGAGCATTCAAACACTATTATAGCTAAACGTAAATTAAAACCATTCACGCTAGCAAATTTTTGTAAGTCAGAAAATTGCAACATGAAATTAGTATATTGGTGATTTTGCACCACATCTAATTTTTTGGCATTTATCGACGCCAGCGCCCCTCCCTTCCTTTCCTCCTCCCTTCCCTCCCCTCCTCCCCTCTAAAATACTGCATAAAGAAGATAATTAAAAGCGAACCGACAACTACGATGGGCGGGAAAGCAAGAAGTCCAGCAACAGCGGCCGCACCTCCACCAAGACCAACTGAGCTGCCAGCCAGTTTTGATATAGCGCAGCCCTTCGACACTCCAATTGCCTGAAATGTTCACCCAACTAGGAAGCATATATCACTAAAATACTTCCCATGCTTCGAGTGCATATAATTTCGCCTACTGGACTAAGACTCATACGTTCAATGAATGCACACTTAGATTTCAGTGAAAATCCTCCTTAACAGTGAACTGAGAAATGTTAAACAAATCCACAATTTCAATATCACCATCTTCGAATGAAGAGAGATGATATCCAATGGCTACGCAAC
The DNA here is from genome assembly GCA_037389465.1 of Baylisascaris procyonis. Taxonomy (NCBI): domain Eukaryota; kingdom Metazoa; phylum Nematoda; class Chromadorea; order Rhabditida; family Ascarididae; genus Baylisascaris; species Baylisascaris procyonis. Next base: position 7,056,846 of record JAZARR010000146.1, read on the forward strand.
GACTTTCATGTTGAACTCTTCTGCAAGTGAAGCAAAAATTGCGTACAAATGTTGAAAAAAATTGCAGAAAGATTATTTCACCTTATCAGCGATTTTTTGCAATTCATAGATTAATACCCTCCTGTTGTTGATAAATTTTTCATAAGCGACTCGAAATTCCTCCTTAAGAAGTTTGCGCTCTTCTTCACTAAGAGTTGATTGCCTCGGCAAATTCTGCAAAATTACAATTGCGAATAAATTGCTAACAATTACATTTTAAAGCATCAAAAAATTCTCTAAAAACTCTAACTAACTGAGGATGTATTCAGCAAAAAAAAAGAAGTGCGAATGAGATATGCAATACCGATAAAAAAATGAAATATGTATAAAGTGTTACTCCCATATTTTAATTAAACCGATCACACATACAAATTTTCATAAAAGATTCTTTTTTCTTCGACCGATGCAAAAATATACGCAAATTTCTTGGCACCTTCAGAAGTCCATAACTTCTTGTGATTTGGATGGATCGTGAAGTACAGTCTGAGAGGATATCTCAAATATCGTCTGGGAAGGCACCAACGGCCCCATAGATGAAACTACCTGACAGACGGATTAGTAAACGCGCCTATGCACGCACACATATATACATACATACTTGGTGTCATCATCATGTATACTGCTAAAGGAAATTTGAGAGTGCCTCTATCGTCGCCGTCGAAATCTAAAAAAGGGCAGAAATAGTTCACACCAAAACTTGTGCCACATACATACCCGCGTCTGACTTTCATCGCTGATGGTCATTTCCGAGAAATGCGCTTGGTCTCCGTGCCTTCAGGCACCTAAACAAAGCAAATAAGTAATCGATTCTTTAACGATAATGACAATAAACGACACATATTTCGCGAATATGGATTCGAGAAAGCAAAACAAATGAATAACGATTTAATTTTATTTGAAATTTGTTCAAGTAACATTGCAATTCTGTCCAACATTGTCATTTCCACGATGAAACGCTTCGAATCTATCGAAACAATTTCCTCCTATATATGCATAGGTGTATATGAAAGACCATTTTTGAAAAAAAAAAAAAAAAAACATTTGATAACGACAAAACATTATCTCATCCACAAATGTGAGCTTCATCGATACGATCTATTATTGGAATTGTGCATTTGCATATAGTCAAAAGAGAAGAAAACTGGCGGCAGAATAGTTAACATGATGGATGCATTTGCATATCGCTTATTCGATCAAGCGCATTCTTACGTTCCCAGTAAATAAAAAAAAAGTGCAAAAAATGCTTTCGTATCGTAATGAACCTCACTATTCGTACAAATATTCTACAAATTCTCTTTTCTATCGTTCGGCCAATATAAAATCCACGCAAATTTCTATCCTCTTTTAAATGTCTATTATTATTTTTAAAGTTGACGGATAGGAAGCTGATTGAAGAAGGTAAAATAGGATGAAACCTATGCAGATATCATATGTACCAAATTTGGGAATTCTAGGCTTCAGCACTTCTAGCCCAGAAACTATAGAATAGACAGACAAACAGGCCGACCGACAGACAAATAGACCTATCTAAGGACAGGACAACGTCACAATGCGCCTTGAAATTACGCTTAAAAGATATCAAAGCAGTTAGAATAAATGAAAATTACAAGAGCAAAGAAATCGCGTAAACAAACCACAACTAATCAAAGAACCTTACCGATGCTCGCAATAGTCTATTGGTATAGCTTCAAATAGAAGTGTAAACATTTCAAGTGTACAGCTGATTACCTGCCGGTTATATGCATAGAAGTAAATAAATAGCTCGTTTTTCTTTGCATATGTTAATACTGACATCGATCCAATGCAACCAATACTCACAACAACATAAATGTTGGAAAACATTCGAGAATTTGAAGAAATTTCTAGGTACTCGTCCTTGAAGAAACCAATATCACCTTCGAATCAAAGGCATAAATATATCGGCTTCATGCAGATAACTGAGATGTCTGAGACTAGTGTGATGCGCGGTCATCGATTCCCGAAGAGGTTCCCATCACTGGCAACTCCTCAATCTTTCTCATAGACTTTTTACCGTAGTTCTCGTTAAACAGAGCGCTTCCGAAGGGGCTTTTTCCTTCCCTTCCCTTTCCACTTTTCCCTATGATCAAAAGTACTTCCCCGCGTCATACTACATGAGTAAGAAAAGTGAGTTCTATACTTATGGCTCAAGAACCTCTTGCGTAACATTCAAAGCCGCTCTTAGACATTCACTGGTGGTACATCTGTGGACGGATGAGCGGCTAAAACGCCAACGAGACGAAAAAAGCATCGACTGCGGAAAACGATGACGTAAAGGAGCCTCGCAGCAGCAGCGATGCTGAAGAAACTGGATCCAGTATCAGAAAGGACTGCATTTCATTAGCTATAACAGCTTCAGTTCCCATGAAAGCCATAGCCCCTAGAGTCCCTTAATACCATAGTGCGATCAATAGCTAGCCACAGCCCAAAAGTCCCTAAATACCAAAGCACGAAAGCCTTTCATATACGGCAGAGCCGAAACTTCGAAAACGAAAAAAACTAATGGTTTCAGGAATATCAATAATGCAACGTTTTTAGATGTGACTAAAAAATGAACAAAAAGGTACTCTATATTGTTTTTGCATCATTTCCTACCTTCTGGCATTATTTCGTTACTATTTCTTTTGCGGCAAATGCCCAGTTCCCTTTTCTTTTTATTCAGCACTTCCTTGAGGTATGCTCTGCGCTCAAATAACTTGCAATTCAGCGTTCCGTATATGAAGAAAATGTTATTACTGCGTAACTGCATAAGAAAACTATCGCACGGATGCGATTCTTGGTGGATGAGATGGAGTATCAGGAACCCGTTAACGTAAGCAGGTGATGAGGTCTCAGTTCGAGGATTTGGAAGCATTACCAGTGCATGAGATTTCATACTCCATTTTCCACTCAAACATTCATCTGTACGACGCATATTTCTTGCACACCACGTCAAATCCCATCACAGAAAGCTTCCACGAAAGCTGATTCGAAATATATTTCACATGGAGGATTGGTTTGTGTAGCATTGTGGACATTCAGCGCTTTGAATACTTGGCGTTTTACCAGCGCGGTCGTGACAGCCGACGCTTTTTCGCGTGCTCTGTGAATCTTCCTGTGCCTTGTAATCATATACGTAGAGATCATGGTTCTTTGATACGATTGATGAGGAGGTAGAATGAGATTCTCGAAATTTTGACGGTGAAGATTCCCTCCTTCTGGAGTTCATCCATGGTATCGAGATTGTGAGTGGTTCTTGTTTTGTGGAATATTCCCCTTTTTTCCCTTCACTACCTTTCCAAACTCCCAAAAAATCCGTAAGCATAACCTGAACGAACATGAGAAAGTTGTATGGAAGATGTCATAATGAAATTTTTAGCGTGACCACCCACGTAGATGCACAAAAAGAGTCACGACATAAACAACAAAGGTGACCTCTACGATTAGTCCACTTAAGGAATCAAATAAAAGAAATAAGCGCATAATTGAAACATATCTAATTTCCTTTTCTTTTTTTTTTCAAAAATGTGATTCAAGCGCTACAGACGAAATTTCGTCGAAATCTCAGCCATTATTCTCAGATGTGAAGTAACAATTTCACATAATAACCGCCATAAATCTGAAATATTTTTAGTCTATAAAACTCTTTGTAGGCTTACAAAAAAAGTGAACATTACGAATGCCAAGAAAGCACATGCAAGAATTTTTAGCAATAGAGCTTAGACGTCAAATAGTTTCAGCTCAATGCTTCTCTAAGTGAAGCACGAATTAGATGAGATAATTCGCTAGCAATCAAACATCTTCACTCAATCAATACAAATGAAAATGTACAACCGAAAAGGTAATTATATAATAGGTTTTCGCCCTAACTTCCCACATGATGCGTTTCAACCGCAATCCCTTAGAATCTAAGCGTCTCGAACTCAACTTCTACAAAATTAGGGGAGTAAAGTGCAAACTTCGCAAAAAAAAAAAGCTTTCAATGCAATGTCCTTGATATAAGCTTATGAAATCACCTCTTCAAATGGCCAATTTGGGAGGTCGCTTAGCAACCTCATCGATCGTTGCTTCCAGTCTTATCGGCTAATGGAGGTTTTTAAATCAACATAAATTTCTTGCAATAATCGAATTGCACTCGAACCCTATAATGCAGTTCGCAGCAGTTTTTTTTTTTAGCCAATTCTACAGCCTCTCGCTGTACTGTGACTGATAATACTTCATGCTCTTCTTTCGTTTCTTTAGACATCTTAATGTGATTAGGACACTGAAGTTATGATCCAACATTGATTTCAACTACATCGTTCGTCAGAATCAAAAACGCAACACCTGCGGGGAAAAAAATCAGGCAATCTAACAACTGAAATATAAATTTGCAACAGCTACGACGTTTAACCATGAAAGTTTTATAAAAAAAAAGAAGTATGTAGCCTCCAACCACTGCAGAAAAATAAAAAAAAAGAAATTAAAAAAGATAATAAAAAAAAAACACTGGAAACATTTGTAAGCATTCGATAAATGAGTCAGCCGGCTGCCTCAAACCAGCAACCAACTGTGCGCAAACATCACTGCACATATTGATTTCTTTCACACTATTTTATGTTCTTTTGGTCTACAATACGTCAAAAAGAAACGAACTGCACTTAACGCAACATTGAATCAGCAGCGCTGCGTTCATTTAACAAGTCAACGGACATCTTCATTGAGTATCACTTTTAGTCTTGCAAATGAAGAGAGAGGAAAATACTAAAACATTTGACAAATTCTTTGAGTTTCATCTTTTCTAAATGGTACTCCACTCTGCATTAAGCATTTTTCATAAACCACTCATGGCATTGACGTTCGCTTCACTACATATTGCGATGTGTACGTTTCGAATTGTTTACAAAGGTAGAAAGATCTCAGACTTGCCATACGAAGCCCCTGACTCTACTTTGTCGGCGGAAACTCATTTGTTCAACCGATAAGATGGAATGCCGAGGGAAGAACATCCGCCTTAAATTAAAGCTTATCGTCCCTTCCTCGTCATATCGGCTTTAGATATGAACATAAGAATTGACAGCCTGAGTCATTCATCTCCATCACACCCTCTTCCCCATCTGAAGCTCTTTTAGTACTATATACGTTAGGCGTTCTTCGACAAACATGATCTTTAAACATTTTGCGTTGCTGTGATCTTCTGAATATTTAGGGCTCCTCGGTGGGTTGCTTTTTATCAACCAATATTAATGCTAAGGATATTTTGTAACAAAAACTCTAAAGCAACATTATACCATGAAATAGAAGAATCGACCATTTTTATACGATGAAATTTTTGCTCCGCTAAAACACGCTATGAACCAATTGGAAATATCTGCGTACATATATGCGTAACAAATAAGAAACAACCACTGATTACAGTATTTTAACTCAGTTGAATGAGAACATATTTGAATTGATAGTAGTTTACTATAGAGTATCGAAAATTAACAACAACATAACAACAAAATTTCAACTCGATTGATTTGCAACAAAACATTAACAATGAGCAGTGAAGATAGAAGAATATCTATGTTGAACAGCTCTTATTGGGTATATTGAAACTGCGCCCTTATCCCAAGAGATTTGACACACATCTTTTAGATTACTTTATCACCATTATAGCGTTAGTTCCTTTTCTCCCCTCAATAATTTGGCTGTTATCCTTTCGAAAAATTATTCCTTGATAGAATCATAACTGAAAAAAAATGGAATTATTCTGCGAAGAAGCAAAAATCGATAGCCAAAATTTCCGAGTAGAAAATATTTTAGGAATTCATAGATGATCCGATTTGAATCCGAGAAATACAAAAATGAGTTAATGAAATATAAAAATCTGATTTTATATAATCCGTTCATTTAGTTTGAAAGTGATATGATAGATCTTTTAACCTAAAACATTATCCGCCGAATTGATCAACATTAATATCTGCTGTATCTTCATTGTCTCTCCTTAATGATCCTGCTTATTCATCGATTTCTGAAGAACAACTGTTTAAAGTAAACAAGGAATAACATCTTAAGTTAATAGCATTGGGCGTAAAGCTTGGGAAGCTGACTGCATTAGCTATAGTCATTACAAATTTCTCTTCGAAAGAGAAAGACTAATTTTCGTGCTGTTATTTGAATGGTGAGATAAAACTTAGAGAAGGAAAAACAATACGGATACAAAGCTTGCGCAAAAAAATGTTTCCTGGTCATGTGATCTCATAAAAAGGAAAATAAAATAAAATCGAAAAAAACCTTTAAAATACTGATGGTTACGTCGAATTTATCTCTATGCGTTATAACGAAAATTATAACCTTTTTCTAAAGATCGACTGATCAGTACCACTGCTCTCACTCATTCTACTTCCCTCCCCCTCCACCCTCTCCGCTCTCTCTTTTATTCACTCTTTCTTGCATTCTCTCCCTCTGAAATGATCATTCTTTTGGTCACTCAGCGATTTTTTGCGCAGTGATTCTTGATAGCCACTGCAAAAAAAAAAAAAAAAAATGCAAAAAATTTCAGTGACTGCAAAAAAATTTTTGCAAGGCGGTAAAACCTTAAAAAAATCGCTCGTTGAACATTTCTACCACTACCTTAATAGTAGATAGTAGACGCGTATTAGAAAAGTTCTTTAGGAAACTATGAAAAGTGGACAAAAATTGCGTTGAAATTTATCTTTCCGTATTTGAATGAATACTATAACTTCCTCCAAAATCAAATCAACAAATAAAAACTCCCTTTCTTTTTAAGCTGACTTGCTTGATAACATCATTTGCTTATTCTTATTTAATGGAATAAAAAAAGCAAAAGAAATAACCAATAGATGAAAAAAAACCTTTTTAATATGTCTTGCTCCGATCTTTTTGTGCAATATTTTCATTTTCCCTTCTTCTTTGTTCGTATCTGCAAATAGAGTAGAACACTCACAAATAACACTTCATTTTTGCTGGAATTGACATCTTTGCAAACTACTTTTTAAAGATAGTCATCTACTTAACTATGATCAAACAAGTCTTTTTGATCTTTGTAATCGTGGTGATCTTCATTTTATGTAATAAGCTGTTTTCCTCACACTTAAGTTGATCTCGATGTTGACCTCTCCCATACAGATTATGATTTGCCTTTAGGGGCTTAGCCGAAAACATAAACTGGCTCTGGTTTTACTTGTCAAACTGTGTGCTTTATTATCGTCTTCTGGTTGTTGTTGCTCATAATAAACGAGTTTCGTTGCTTCTATAAGCCTCTTCACATGCCCGAGTGCTCGCATTTCTCAATAGCTGTTCACATATTTTGCAACATTCGAAGGCATATATCGAAAATGCATCCATTTGCAAGTGTCTTTAACTTCTGATACATATACATGAAAACTCATTGGTATATACTTTAGTATTTGACGATAACATTTAATGCGTGATGTTTTGTGCATTAATGCTCAAACGGTATGCTAGCCCTCGCCCATAGAAAACGATGGCGTCCCATTGCTACCGCAGCTACCTTCCCATTCGCTCGTTTCTCAATTCAAAATTCGCCTTCTAGAGAGACCAAGACACTGCAAAGAACACATCCCGTAACTAACTGTTCAGCTAAGATGTGCCGAAAGATGGAAAGAGAATAAATATAAACAATTGAAATGCATAAGTAAAACGAAATAAATCCACATTGTCTACCACTTTCTTGTCGCATTTTCTTTTCTTTGTTATTTTTCTTGCGTCCCATTTTGAATACTTTCGACTCCTCTCCGAGCTCCATTCCGTCCTCTTGTACTTCGCTTTCTTCTGTTTTGACCTCTTCATCTTGAGATTTCTGAAAACCAAAAATCAATCTTCATGAATCCTCGGCTTAAATTGTTCCACTCTCATTTCCATGAAATTCGGGTCCTATAATAAATCAAAATTTTAATTCTTTCATTATTAACCAGGCGCATTGCCACTGAGCCTCAAATGTTCACTCGGTGCAAATATCGATGTCCCAGTAGCTACAATCGTCACCCTACGCAAAACTTAGATCTTCCAGGAATCGCATACTCTTTGTTAGCGCAATAGATCAATCGGTATCTACACAACTCGCAAAACTTATATGAAATAAACAAAAGAAAATGTCTTAATGATATGCAAAAATATAGAAATCTAAAATAAAACCTATAGGCAACGATATACGAAGATGATCTTGTAAAAAATTCACATTAAGCCTAACTTTTTCCATATAAAATGATCTTACAATGAATCTCTCTAGTAGACTATATGAAATATGATAAGAGTACATGCCTTAGCAAATTTCTCGTTGGAAAGTTTCTTAATCTTAGCAACAAAGAAACCATCAATGTTATGCACATGTGGATAATAACGTCGTGTAAGGCTCAACGAAGGATGAAAACGATATTCGCGAAACCTGAAATTACAAAGTGAGTATAAAAAGGCCTAACATAGCGGCGATTGGGGGGATGAAAAAAACAACGACGGTGGTGATGATTTAGGTTAGATGTGATCGGCCGTCTTTCAAACAAAGTGGACAATCGCGAATTGCGAAAGCATTTTAACGACAATCAGATAAAGTGGTAACTCGGATACCCTGGAAAAGATTCGACGAGTAGCAAGAGCAACTTTTGAACCAAAAAAACATCTCTCTTATAAAACTCAACAGTGCTACTCGGATGAGAAAGGCGGAATTGGATGCAGATCACGAAAAGAAGCGCTGGTATAACCTCAGCATTAGTCACAACCTCAACCTTTCTCTTCACCTCGCTAAAGTAGGAATTTTTCGATATTTTCCAGGTTTGCTTAGACGTGGAGGATTTTGCACTTATATGTGAAACTCTGAAAATGTGCATCCGGAAAACTAAGGTCCCTGCATCACATTATTGCACAGCACACGGAAAAGGCCCTGCTCAAATTCTTTAAAAATAGGAAGCCTTCCTAAAGAATATGCAAAAATTCAAGAACGTAGATGCTACAACTGCGTTAAAAACGATAGAGAAACAGTAGGCAACTCGTCCACACATTTGAATATGACAATTAGTACACTTTTTCAGTGATGGCAACAATGAATGAAGTTTGTCCGCTCGTCTCAAATTTCGAAAGCATTAATATTTAGTGCGACATCTGACTCACTTCGTAAATCCTTCAACACCAATTTCTAAACCCGTTGGCACCAATTTGCAATCTCGTTTCCTCAACACATAATCGACTACGGCTTCGTTCTCTTCCACCTAAAATAAAAAAAAGACATTATAATGTCATAAGACAATGGAAGAATTTGTCATCTATATTCAGAAAACATCAACAGCATTTCTGGGAAAGAATGCACCGTACCCGTGTATGTTGGAGCATTTTTTCTAGTCAATCAGCCATAATGTTAGAGTCACTATCCGCAGCCGAAACCTACCCGAGCAAATGAGTGCCTAACTTTACGCTGCAGCATGAATTCGATTCACGGCCTTCTTATTTCACCGTCATGAAAACTTCTTTTCCTTCTCCCTCCACCTCCCTATTCTGCTTGTGCGACAAATCGAAAAACAAACCAGCACGGAGCATGTCGAATAAACGAGATATCCGCCGGTCGATGATTTTGCATTGATTGCATCAATTGCAGCCAATATCAACTGTCTTTGAACTGTATGTCTTCGTTGCACATCCTGGCTGTCACGACTTGTTTTAACTGACTCGTCTTTCCATATTACACCGGTACCTGAGCATGGTGCGTCCAGTAGTACTCGATCAAAACCTTAAAAATTTTATCATTTAGCAGCACGAGGAATGAACACAACGTACCAAAATATGAATAAAAGTATAGCAAGGAAGACGACAGCGAAAGAAAGAGATTGAGACAGGAAAAACAACCATCAAAAGATATCACCTAAAGTTGCAACGCCAACCATAACATATTGTGACTTTGGAATGGAGTACAAAGAATAATAGTAAGTACGGCTAAAGGAGGGATTAAGATTAATTGCAGGTAACGGATAAATGAAAATAAATAAATAAACAAATAAATAAATAAATAAATAAATAAATAAATAAATAAATAAATAAATAAATAAATAATAAAGACAACCTTGTGCCATAGTTTTAGCGAACACTTTACCATCTAAATTACTAACGACCGCATTATTGACACCCATTCGATGTAAATTACCGATTATAGCTCGGCATCGGACCATCTGAAATTAGCACTTCATAAATCATAATACAAATGAGGCATCAATTCTTTTATTACAAATTAATAGATCGTAGCAATGCCGAATGTTCATACAATGGAAGTTTTTTAATTAGTACAAATGATAATAAGTACTTTAGAGTTATAGAGCTTGGGAAGGGGGGGGGGAGTAGAGAGATTAGCGAGGGATTCCCCGTAAATATCTCGTCACATTCACAATCAAGACTTAAAAAAATTGTCCAGCCAATTCCAGGTTTCATGCAATAAAACAACAACAACACAAGGGCTAACATTTGAATCGTTCGCAAAAATGACGCCAGTATTCTTCATGAGAGCAGCAATATGTGATGTTTTACCGCCAGGAGCTGCACACATATCGAGCACAAGTTCATTAGGCTGTGGCGCTAGCGCCATGACTGGCAAGAATGAACTCAATCCTTGGATCATGTAATGTCCGGCCAGATACTCCGGAGTCGCACCTGATAAAGAAAGCATTCTTATAAACCAAATTGTAAAAAATCTCTTCATTCTTAAAATTCCTTATCATGGTTGAACAAGAAGAAACTAGAGAAGCGAATGCAGCAAACAATGATTTTTGATTACTTCTTCCGTGCAATACAAATCTACTGCACTACGGACCCTTCCGCACATCGACTTCCGGAAGGAAAATAACCTTGATATGAATTCCATCCCGATCCGTCATTTCTTCCTTTCTCCTCAGCCAAATTAGGAAAGTTTTTCGCTGCGTCCATTTCCTGTCGAAAATTTTCTACACCCATTATAACCTTTAGACGATGATACGAATGAGTGTAAATTGCTACATAATGTGTACCGCTTCATATGGAAAAAGGCGACAAATTTGCAACTCTTTTTATACCATGTGTATGTGCTCAACTCATCTCGTAGATGTGGACGACAATGAATGAATAAGAGCTAAGAAACGAACCGATAGGAAATTGCGAATCGTAAACAACAAGTCCAACCTTTGTCCACTTAGCGGCCGGGTCAACGTTCATTCCACTGCAATGCGACAAAACATTCGTTCTCTTCCCAACCAAATATAAGATTTAACATGCAACAAGCATTTCCGAGTTCCCTTTGATAAACGTCACAAGTCATTTGCTATGAGTTTATCGTCGTTTAAACAGTGCTCATTAATGTTCAAAACAGTCACAAGAAATGAAAAACAGGCAAACTTGTCATCCGAGTCACCTAAAAACCACACAATACAGAATGGTTGCAACTTTCAGCTGGTTGACGATAATTTGTAAGATTCGGCAGTCATAATCTAAACCAGACGACCCTTAGTAAAAGAATATTTTTAGAGAGTGGTTTAACTTCTCAGAAGGGAATTGCTTAACCTTGTTGTACATTGGGGCAGAAACTTGCATGTACAACGTGTAATGGAATAACTGCCGCATTATTGCGGCAGTTATTCTTTATTGTGGGCACTCAGTAGCTGTTATACTGTGACAGATTCTATGAATGCTCTTACTTTGTAAAACCAAGCATGATTCGTACAAAAGATCCTTATTAGTCTAACTATGACAGACCATTATCAGCCGTTCCATTTTAAAATTCCAAGTTTTGCATGATTTATAATTATCACGGACATAAGTCTAATGTCAAACCGATTAATAAGCATTTTGGCGAGTTCTCCACGACGCGTTTTCAACGAATTTGTTCTCACTGTAACTGGACGCGGTTGATCATTCGAATCCAAAAATTGCATTAACTGTAATGAACTATGAATTGTTACTTCTTCTTATAATAACAATCAACACAACAAATAAAAATTCATACATCCGCTTCATCTCTCCCATAGCTAACTATCCCGTCCCTAAAGAAGCACCAATTGCTCCCATAATCCCTTCTCTCCCATATAATTTTCATCGAAAAAAAGGACACGACAGTCTTCAGATTACGAAACTAGACCTAGTGGGTAATGCGACACCTTTAGCCGTCAATGAATCCAGCGTCAATCTCTGCTCCCGGATGTAGCTTCGAAGAATCCACAATTCCTCATTCATCACACTGAACGAATAGCTCGAATAGTTCGCAAACCCGCATAATTCAATCGTACAACTTTCATTTGCTCATATCCCAACAGGTTTCCCATATTCTCGTTGATGGCAACAAAAGTGAAGCACCTAAAAAAACATATACCTCGGAACCATTCGGGAATAAATTCATAAATTTTCCCATAAGATACTCGTTATAGCCATAATATGTGCAAAGATCCTTCAACAACACAGTCATATACTCTTCCCGACTCCTGAAAAAAAAAAGAGCAAAAGGCATCCCATATACAAGCATTAACACAAGATTCACTATCAAAAATCAATGCAAAAGATCAGTGAAGAACAGCTAAAAATTAATGAGCCCTCAAAATAGTGGATTTCTACTGTACAAAAAAAAAAAAAAAAAAAAAAACAGCAACAGATAATTTGTGAGCATAATTCACCATAATCAAAAATTCTACATAATAGAAGTAATTCACTGACACGCATTCATAGCAGCATCAATAATCAATAGATGAGTCCATTCATACCAGTATGCATACCAGTGGATAAGTACAGCATATATAATTCACAATATACAAATATCGATAAAAATTCTAGAACTTACCGGCCTTGTTCATGCCTATTCTTGAAATCGCCCAATACTTGGAAGACGTCAGCGATTCGCTGTTTTATAATTTGTAAACTGGGTGCCATTTTCATCTCTTTTTCCACTTCTTCTATTGTTGGTAATTTATACGTTTCTGCGTTGATAAGATTCAATTGTAGTTCTTCTTCAGCCAACTTCCTTAGATATTGCATCTTATTTTACGGCAATATTTTTAGTTCTTTTCTTTTCAACCGAATACAAATTATAGTATTAAAATCGACATCACAGTAGATACACTATGCATAATTTGGACACAGTACAACCAACTATTGCTAGAAGATCACATTCAACTTCAAGACTGCAACGTAACAAGAGGCGAATATCATCTATCAATAACTTGATATCAACACTTAGCTACAATGTGAGCAAATATCTGACTATGAAGTAAAAAAATGCTCTTTTGAGTGCTGCCCGGTGATTTAATAAGCCGGAAGGCATTACCTAACACTGCGTCCTTTTCCAGTGCATATACATTATTTTCACTTCAGATGCAAAAGTCATCAACTATGCTATACGGCAAAAAACCCGACGATTTATTGTACATTTAATTTACATCGCTAAATCAAGAAGAACAAGTCATACTTGTTCAGATTGCTTGCATCCGTTTTAAGGAGAGAAGGGAGGCTGTGAAAGAAGATAATAAGAGTCCAACAGTGATCACCGCACTCCAATCCACATTTCCAAACGATACGTGAACCGAGCAAATGAGCTAATAGATCCGCATACTTATGATTCAGTAATCCAGTATCTTAGCGATTCAACTGTCATCGTTTCACACTCTGCCTTTACTTCTATTCTCAAGCAAATAATGTCTTCATACTAATTTGAGGTATACTTCAACTACGATCATAGCTTAGAGTTCGAAGCACCATATTAAGAAATACGCACTCATTTTCGGCAGCCCTCTTCTCGAGTTTCATCGATTTCTTTTCAATTGGAAGCGTCTCGTCATCGCTCTCATCCGATGAGAAATCATCTCGATCCTCATCACTTTTATCTATGAGCAAATTTGATTTAAATTCACCTCATAAATTTACATATCCGATGTTACATAAAAAAGAGGTAACTCTTACTACTAATTAGCTCAATATTACTTTAGCAGTTTATATAATAGGCTTCAGGTGTACTAATATGGAAACATATACTGCTATAGTCTACCACTGCCACACCATGTTTTAGAGCATATGGAGCATATGGAGAAATATTTAAAAAACCCTAAGTTTATTGTATTAGCATTTTATTCAGTCATCGGCTTTTTTTTTTAATGAGGGAGTTTAGAAAGCTACAGATCAAAATGTGACATACCAGAAAGCATCATACTTTGTAAGCGAAATGTCGAAAAACACCTTGGCCGAAACTTGCTATCTATGGTAGCAGCAATAAGGATGTGTGTTGGTATTTGAAGGGACACTGAGTCATCCATAATCGAAAAAAGTTTGAAACATGCGAACTGAAGCAACATAACTAACCACAAATGTCACCACTGATCTTAGAAGTGTCGAATCCTGCTCCATCATTCCTCTCTTCATGTGTATCCATTATCTCATCTTCATCCAACTATAAAAATCACTATTTTATCAAGCATATTGGTTAAGTAAAACATTTTTGAGTGTTATATTCTAAAGCGATATCGTGCACACAGCTTAGTGGCCTAAATGCTTAATTCACAGGCACAAAGCCTAGATTCATTTCCGGAAATGATGGAAACCGGCTAAGAAACAACGGCTTGAAAGAAACCAATAATACGGTTATATGGTTTACATTCTCGATGCATCAGTATCACTTCCACTTGAAGTCAAACAGCCGAGTTGTAAACATAAACGCAGTATAGTGCTAACACAGCAGATGGTTTTAGGCATAACTATACCACTACCATCAAGCCTATAAAGTATCAGTTACAATTATCGCTCTCTAACACCAAAAAGACGGTGGACATGCCCTTTTTCAAAAAAAAGTTGAAAACGTGTACCAACTCAATCAATGGAAGTCAATGAAGCTTACGACTCAAGTGATTCAGATTAAGCTTTCGATTCAAATGTAACAGAGACTATGTGAGGAAATGAGTGCCTCACTGAGCATTAGTGCGCGGTTTACGCATAAAAATAAGCAAAAACAAACATCAAAGAGGAGCATCGGTTTCTTGTCTCGTTTTCTTTCCCCAATTGTCTTCTTTAACGGTTTCTTTCCAATACTGCTAGATGCTTCAGGCGATGAAGTTGTTGGTTTTAATTGAGATGATTCCTGCTAAAGAAATTGCCGTAAATGAACAAACATCCCTCATTTGAAAAACTGCTAATACTTTTTATTTAATCTGGTGCTCTTACCTGGCGTTAATATCGTCACCTGCAACGTCAGGAAATTCATCGAAAATTCATACGAAAAAAATATTTAACGTTCGTGTTAACGTTGAAATTGTAAAACTATTTCATTATGACACGTCGTATGAAAAGAATTTTTTGAGTGTAAAACTATCGGAACAGCTGATAAGTAAATCCATTAAAAAAAGGATTGATTTTATAAAAATTTGTCTAACCCAAAATATAGTAAAATATAGAAAAAATTTGGCTAAAAAAATATTTGGAATTTGATCAAAAATATAGAAAAAAAATAGTAACTCTCAATATAAAACAACAAATGCATTAGGTATATAAAATTGTAATCAAAAAAAAAGCTTGTACCTCTGCTTTTTTTGCTTTATTTTTTCGTTTCTTTTTTCTCAAATTTTTTAGCGGTTTCACGTGTTCACCTTCATCTCCTTCAGCGATCGCCTAGAAAACTCAATCACTCGATATTTCAACTGTACAGAAAATACTTTAGAATACTGAAACACTCAAATAACGAAACCCTATTACAATAATCCCACCTAAATAAACATTCAATTCAAGTGTTACATTGAAATAGAAAGCTTCCATCAACTATGAAGGTAGAAATAAATGGGAAATTAATAGAGATGCTGTGAGATTGATGCTCCCCCCCCCCCCCTTCCCCTAAAAAAAACGCAATCAACGTAATGCAACGCAGCCGGATAAGGATGAGCATTGGATGGATTGCAAGGAAGTATTAGGAAATAGAAAGAAATATACTATCATCTGATTAGTCAACGTACGACTCTCTCTTCACCAAGACACCCTCGTTCAGGCATTCTTAAGCCTACGACAATGGATGAAGATGCAATTCATTGTCGCATGAATTAAGATGCAAGATTAAGATGAAACAGAAAAATTAAAGACCACAATCTACGACGTACCTTATCAACAGCATTATCGATTCGACGCTTTTTCATATTCAATGGACGATCGGCAACAACAATAGCACGATCAGATTTTATGGCTTTCTTCTTCTTCACTCGTTCCCTCTTTACTTTCAGACTTATTAAAATTATTTCACCTGTAAATTAACACCTTATTACTAAAATCGTAAAGAATTTATTGAAAACACACAATCACAACAATAGACTCACTCTATTATAGCGGTGAGCTTATCCTCTCACCTGAACATTGACATCAATAATGTGAAATGTAGAAGACAAAGAAGCTAACAGAAAGGAATTGATAAAGAAAGCGATCGAAGGCGTCAACAACTATGATTCTGTTGTTCGCATAAAATGTATCCCTTATAGACTGCTCTCACCATCCACTGAACGTTTTATCGCAATGAGTTAAATCTCTATCGCCTATCCGAGAAAATGAGTAAAACACCCCATGTCCAATAAAATTTAGAATTAGTAGATAGAGATAACATAAAAAATATCATTGATTTTCTTCCTTTGAATGTCCAATTTATTTGTAAAGCGCCAATCTCCTATTGAATATGCTAAAATATTCTATAAGCATCTTCTGCCTAAGAGAAAGTCCACCAAAAGAGAAAAATTTACTATTGCAGCACTCTTATACGCTTATCATCTATACACTGATTGGCAATAATATTCCGTACAGCAAACATATATCTCGTGGTGGGATTACTTCAAGTTGCAATATTCTCGTAGCGCTATATCTTACAGCAGGTTGTCACTGAGTGTACGGTTTTCTAGCAGCTATTAATAAACGAAACCACCCACTATAGAATATACTGTAGAAATTATTTCGATGAGCACTAATTATGGTCAACAATTCAAAAAAAAGAAAAAAAATGTTACGATAAGATTATTGCAACAAGAACTATTTATAAACAATTTCTATCGCATCAAGCGTAAAAGCTAGTGAAATACTTGCTATAGAGATTAGCACAATATCTACTGCAGCAACAAACTATAACAGCTATATGTGTTATAACAGCCACATTAATAAATACTACAGTAGGTACTTTACTATAATAAATACTGTGTTATAAATCATGCTATCTGACTACGTTCAAATTATGAACACATTTTTATCTTGCTTATTGGGCGGTTCCGACCAGACTGTTTGGCTTCGTCCTACCGGGCCACTCCGTGGGGCACCCTCATCGGGACGACGGCGGCAGTGGAATAAGTCCCGACGTTTCCTCTAAAGAATCAACGATCAATCGACTAGTCAGAATCCGGCATTTGATGACTCGTAAATTGACTCGTCAGTATCCGACACCCTTGTTGGGACCTTCTAGTGCTGACGTGAAACTAAAAAATCTTTTAGTCTGAATATCGGTTCATCTGTCTCTCATTAACGAAACGGATCAAAATTTCATTAGCGCCTTTTATCGAATGCGAGACATGAACGACTCAAATAACATTTGAATAGACGCAATGGAAACTATCGAATTTATCAAACGTTAATTTTTAAACTCAACTAAGGGATGCATAATAAGATAAAATTTTGCATTAAGTGTTTAAGTAAGTGATAACAATAAAAATAAGTCGCACTCAATAAGTCAAACAGATCAAAGCACAATATTTCATTATTCCCCTAAATACGTTTATTTCTGCAACAACTTGCAAATATGACATGGCATATATAAATATACATATGACGCATTGAACCGTCGCGTTTCTAAATTCGTAGATCAGTGGAAACAATGGGAAATTTGTCATTTATTTTGGCGCTAAGAAGCATCTCTTTGGAAGAAACGTTTTGTTTCTGAGACAGCGATATTTTCGTGTGGCTTATTAAAGACAAGACTGATCTCTATCTTACTAGCAATTTCAAATTTACATGTAGTTTCAACAGAATTCGAAAAAAAAAACCGTGGGATAAACGAACTCCTCAGGCATCACCTTCTGACAGATCGTAAGGAAGTCTGCCGGATAGAAAAGCTACCACATAATCCACCACTCTTTAATTCATGCAAGGATGAGAGAATAGAGGGTTTAAAGCATTTATACATGCTTAGTTACGAACGGACGAACCTAATGAGATCAAATATCGTGCAGAACGACGCTCCACAATGAGCATACCCTCCCATTTGCCGTTGACCCTTCTCTTTCCCTATTCAACTCCCAAAAGTCCTGTGATCAGCAGATAAGCAAGGAGTGTCTGAGGCTTTACTTGGAATATTAAGCAGAATGCTCGAGTGAGGCAACTAGTAGAGACCACACACGCTGCTGTCTCATTAACTTGTATTCTGCCCAATTTGTTAAAGGTTTTTATCAGGCTGTCAGGTGAGACGGCTTTAGGATGGATTACGTTTCGGGTCTCCGTACAGCTCTCCTGAAGATCATTTCAGAAATAAGCTTTCATTAAGTTCCTCTTTGAACTACTACTGGCCAGCACGCTGGAATAATTTTTTCTATGTTACACTATGAATTTTTTTCTCACCCACATTTCTTTCGTGGATTTTCCTCGTATTTTTCTTCATAAATTGCAGCAGGAATTACGTATTTCTCCATATTTTTGAAGATAGAACTTCCTCTGAATATACACCTTTCAAGTACGATGATCGAATAATAACTAAGGGCTTTCATTAGGTTTCAAAATTTATGAATTGATTTCGCATCAACGAAACATTTGAGACAAATCAGCTTGCTATAGCAAGCAGGCCACTATGGAACACATTAAATGAAACGCTAAAAACCCTAAAAATTAGTTTTTATTCAGTTTATGGACACAAGGATTTTAAAATATCTTAAACTACTTCCTCCTAAAATAAGCGCCATTTTGTTCTGGTACTTCGCCGTCGAATTTCAGCGATGCATCAAGAAGACCATAAAATGCGAACACCCACCACCCCCCCCCCCCCCCATCGCTTATGACTACCAATTGGAGACGAGTTTGCGATTTCATATAGAAGGAAAATTCGCCATTATCACTCGTTGCTCTTGCAAAAGTAATAAAAAAAAAACAACAACAAACAAACAAACAAATAAATGACCGTCCACAATTCATGCATAGAACATAAATGGACAATTTTCGAATATTTCAACTGATCTCTTCTGGGAATTTGCGATATTTCAATTGCCAAAAATGGCACAACAATAATTGAATGCATTCACGGGCAAAAAATGGGAAATTTTTTATCGTTAACATGAAACAAAAATGAGTAAACAAAAACAATATTGAAATATTAATAAATAAATGATTGATTGTACGAATGCTCTCGAATTAATGATAAGAAAAATCAACATTGCTATCGTATAGAAACAATAATCCCATAAAAGAATTACGCATATCGTTTTATTAGAAATCACAAAAATTATTCAATCTAAGGCGCAGCAGTTTTCATTATAAAAAAAAAAATATATTGCAACGGCAATTAATCTGCAATGTTTTTAGCTTTTTTTTTTTGATGCAAAAACTTTTGAAATAAACTTTACAATTTCTTTTTTTTTTTGTTCCAAATTTAGGATACTGCTGCATCTCGTATAACTGTTGGCACAAAAAGCACAAAACAATTTCGAGAATTAAAATATCTGCTAAAATGATATGACATGCTCGTATGGTTGCAATTCTTTCAAAACAATACCGCTTTCGTTGATTTTGCAACGCAAAGTTGTATGCGATTGTTATAAATCGCTGTTTCTAAACACATCATAACGATATTACATAACTGCATTACTGCAAAAGAATGCGCAAATTTTGGTCTATCTAAATGTGATCATATTCTCCACAACGATCAGTGAGGGCAGTTCACACACAAAAAAAAAATGAATTCCTTTTGAGAATCGCCACATTTCAAAGACGAATTTTGGTTTTTCCTGGCTAAAAGAACTCGAAAATATCTTTGTGATCTTTTACTACGTAAACATATATGGCCAAAGGATCACTCCACAAATATTGGGTGGGATGAAAATCAATGCGAAAAATTGTAACGGCATTATAGACCAGCCAGAAGAAATGAACTTGCAAATCGACCAATTTCCCCAGTCGAAAAGCATCAATAATTAAGACGTTCGAAGAGCCAAACGAAGGTGTTCAATGATGCGAACGGGTGTATTTACCCCAAATGTGAAGCACGAATACGGACGCAATAAACACTAAACTCATCACCAATACTGGCACTGGTCCGATCTTTAGTCCCGTTGCATCTTCGGTGTAGAAACGCCATAAACCACCGTTATTCACGCCACCGGAACGTGCCGCCCGTGCAGCACCTAAAATACTATAGATGCACACTCGATATGATAACGATGAAGCAGTAACTAATGTTTAAACGATAAATAAATGTTAATAAACAGGTAAACAGCGGTCATCGGCAACGGAAAAATGCAAATTTTAGAACATTTTATGCGGATCACAACGAATGATAAAATAATGCAACCGAGAGAAAAAAAAATACTCCATAACGTTTTAAAACTTAAAAGATGAAACTATCACATAAATAATCTATAACAACTTATATTTCTAGTACCATTTCCGGCTACCGAGTAGACAATATCCCAATTACTTGTTGGCTTCTCATAAAATTATGTCAACCAACCTATCTGCGATAGATCAAAGTAAGCTGATCTACGAATCTCTTTGTAAAAGAAAGTGTTCACAACGAGCATGGGTCTCTTTAATGCTGTGTGAAAGTGATCTGCCTACTCAAGCAGATTTACATAAATCAACTTTTCAAAGAATATTAATGAAAATAGATTCCACCACAACAATTCGACTTTTTTTTTTTTTTTTGCTTATTATTCACCTCACTCTACAATTGACATTTATTATTTATTAATGCTCCTATGCAATTCTTGTACGAGGAATTTTTGATGTGATCGACGGTTTTGAATGAAAAAAAAAATGAATTACTAACATTGACATATGTCAATACTTCAAATCGACTAAAGAATAGCGTCAATGTTAAGAATTCATCAAAAAAAAAAAAAAAAAAAACAACAAAAAAACGCCATCTGTAGTGTAGTTTTTCTCGGCACAATTTCAAAACTTTTTATTTGTCTTTTATGGATTGTGATTAATGTTTTACAATCTATCGGAATATGACTATTGCTGAAAACTTACAAATATTTGCAGTAATTAACGTATCAAAATTCGATTGAGAATAAAAATTAAGAAAAAAAGTGACTACACGGAAGTAAAAATTTCATTACTTTCGCGTATCTTTGTTCGTTTCTATCGTTACTATTACCTCATATATAAATTGTCATACTTTACGTCAATATTTTATGACACTCCTCAGAGAACTATGAAACAATATAAATGTGAACGAAACTGCTCCAAATATCCTCGAAAAAGATGTCACTTATCCAATGATATCCATACTGTCAAAGCAGTATTATTCACCGTATTATTATTCACCACCTAACAAGCTTGGGCTTATATTGAAAACGGCAAATCGAGGACATACTAGAGCAAAAAAACAAAAAACACTCAGCCTCGCGCAACAAGAACCCATGTGGAATCTCTTCAAAGTTTTGTTAATTCAAATCAAATTTTGAAGGATCAAGATGGACATAGAATCAGGAAATTTTGTAAACAGCAGTGATTACGAAAGACGAAGCTGATCGCATACCTGAAGAAGTGGTTCCGCCACGACGTTGACGCACTGCAGTACCGGCAGTTCCAGTACGAGTTGCACGTCCGGGGCTACGTCCTGTGTCTGACATCACGAATCACTACTTGCAGATTCAATAAACGATAGTCCGATCAAGCTACACTAAAAGAAAATATTTTCTTCAAAAAAACTCCTTCAGCTGAAAAAAAAACAAAAAAAAAAAAACAAACGATCACACACAGAGTCTTGTGTAGAAATAAATAGAACAGCAAAAGGGATATTGGAGAATTTTGTAATCATCCCCCACCTCTGTCAAATATAAACCTTTGAAAATATATGCAATTTCACTTGACAAAAAGCACAAAATAATACATTGCGATCATGAAATATGACATGAAATTTGTGCTCTTTTATTTGTCAAACTGCCCTGATTTGATAGAGTGCAAAAACTTATCGACGCAACTAACTTATGCATTAATTCAGACAGCTCTATCAAGTTCTATACGAAATATTGGTCGAAATATGACAGACAATTGGTTTTCCGCAACAATAGTGTTGCTCCATTACAACTTTATTGAATTCACTTTAATATTAGTGTTTTTATATTCTTTTAGCGATAACAGGTAGCAGAAGCCTAGCTGATTAATTGTGAATAAAACGCTACTCGCATATATGCGCTTATATTAACTTTAATTGTGTATAATTTTAGCACCGAAAATCGACTATGATGGCGGAAAATAACGCAAAAAAAAATGTCTTGCACATGTTTGCGACTTTTATTAATTTCATTTCGAGGGAAAAAGCACCGATAAACCGTTAGCATTTAGTATAATATTAAGGCCACCTTATTAACATTATTAACACTATAACATTAAGGCCGCTGTGATATTTCTATGTGATCATCGAACAGATTTGATCTGATCCTCAACGATACCCGAGTACAATATAAACTCAGGCTTAATGTCGTTGAAGAAACTTTTCCACAAAACCAATATCATTGAAGGATATATGTATAAATTTATCATTGAATATAACACATATAAACGTCTGCACGTAAGCACACGTAAATAGGCATGGGCGTAGTTGCAACATTATGAAGGGCGTGTCCATAAAGCTATACAATTCATAAGCTCAACTCATTTATGAAAACGTAGTCAGCAATTCGTTCGTCGTATCGCTTCTTTGTATTCTAATCACTTTCCCTAGCTAATACCTATACATAACGTTGAATTGAAAGTTTTATTTATTTAATATTTGGTATTATTTCGTATCTCTCAATTAAAACCACCGTGTTATCATTCACAGTTTTTGTCAATATATAACAATATACCGCATTGTTTTGTTATATTTTCCTGTTTAAACTTTTTTTGGATACCACTATTTATTCAATGATTAACTACTATCAACTAAAAAAAAAAAATTCTATACTAAAAAAAATCTTTTCGAAATTCATAGAAAGTTTTTCTTTTCGAAAAATCCTTTGAACAGCTTGATTTCTCAAATTCATGTGAGGAAAACGGAAAAGATAACACAAAAACGGATGAAGCAATTTCTTTATTTTCCTCAAAGGACTATACCTTTCTTTTTCGATAATTGACCTTCTGGAAATTGACCTCGATAATTGATCTTCTGGAAATACATTTATTCATAGGGATTTAAAAGGGTTTTTGAAGAAGTAATAGCAGTGAGAAGGTGCACTAACGATCATTGCTATGCGATTATTTATCAAAGTATCAAACAAATATTATAAACGCTTTTTATATCTCAATTCATTATGTGTACAAAGATTCTAAAAAAAAAAAAGTGAAAGAATGTATAATCGTAAAATAGTGATACAAATCCTCAGTGAGATGTTTTTTTTTTCTAATCTTATCCTTCAATAGCTACCCAAAAATTACACATAGAAATTCTATGCCATCAAATTCTGTCCCTAACTTATAAGGTCCTTTTGTCCTTAATTCTAATCTTAAATTATAAGTTTATGTATATATCCTTCTTTATAATTATTGCTTGAGAGGCCAAATATATGGAAATTAATGGACCTTCCAAAAATTCCAAAAAAACTTCAATTACATTAATTCGTTTTAAAACGACATAAGCGATCCTTTATCACAAACGTCGACACGCAACAAGCTGCGTTCAACATCCAAATTTCACAACGACCACAAGTTTCTTGAAAAATATCCCCCGGATATATCTGCGATTTGCGAGAGATTTGATAAAAGAGTTTATTGTACTAATCAATGAGAGAGTTTCAATAAAAGCCAAGCAGACAACTATAAACGTGCCTACGTAATGAGTGTTTGAAATTCGACCTTAGCTGCTTAAGCGAGCATAAAATGTAATATAATCTCATCGTATCGGGAAATTTTCGCTCCCCTCAAATGAATCATTTAATTACTGAACATACTAAATAGATGGATTTGAGGGTTATCTCTTCCCGCATCGAATATTACTAAAATTTTTGCTGTTACTTTTTTTGACTTCCATAGAAAAGTGACCCTCATTAATCGCGAGGCTATCGTCTTGGAATTAAACTGGATCGCCCACTTCAAAATTTTCTACTTTATTCTTCACTTTTATAAAATTTTAAAAATTGACCGCTTTCAAATTCCATCTTTAGTTTCATGTGGGCTTAAAAAAGCATGAAAAAAGTTCGCGCAAGGCTGTTAGTGAGAGGGCAGGAAACGAAAGAATACAAAATAAAACAGAGCCCTACGTTGAATTTTTTTGAAAGAAATTTCCAAGGTTATGCCAGCGCTAAGTTATGCACCCAACAGCTGTCACTATTTAGGGCTATATTTGCTGCTTTCTTGTCTTTACGCAAAACAAAGGAAAGCATTTTAAGAAATTAAGCGAAAAGTTCCCCTCAAAGTGAACGACTATTTTTTTCGTTATTATCAAAGAAAAGATGGTCTATTTTCCGGTCTTATGAGTTTTCCGGTGTCACAATTCATCAATGCATTCACTTCAGCTGCCTATTACTCCTCTAGAATATGAAGCTTATGTAGCATCAAAAAAAAGCTTTAAAAATGCGAAAATGAAGTATTGCCAGTTCATTGATGTTAGCTCGTTCTTGTGAAAGAAATTTTAGTCTCTTTATTAGATTAAAGCAGCCGAAATTGAATTCCCTCTCATATTTGAAGTTGAATTGGAAAATTCAGTGCATTTCATTTTCATATTCAAATGTTTCATACATTTGGCAACGTTTCTTCCCTCTTTCATCAACATTTGAGTTCAGTAAATTGAGGCAATTATTTCTGAACGAATAATAAAAGCACTCGCTAATCGACCCATCTTGAGATAGTCGGAAAATTTGATACATTATGAAGTTAAACGAAACAAAAAAAGAAGTCTTTCATTATATAGTGGTAATAAACTGTAAACGCCTGATGTTGAATTCAAATGCGTAAGAAAGATAGAAGAAAAAAGAGTTCCTTTAATCACTTTCATTATTCTATTCTAAGGCGATTTCAAAGCAATGTTGTTATAAACACTTCGATTTGAGATAAAAATTGTGATTTTTGATGTTAATTTTTTGAACTTTGATATGTTCATGTCGATTTAAAACTTCATTAATTCAGGAAATTTCGATTCAAATATGAAAGCACTTTGGATTATCTACATTGCTGTTATAGTAGTTTCGACACGACACATCAAAGGGTAAGCTCTTTTCTCATTAATGCATTCTATCTTTTAAATGCAATAACATTTCCACTAAGTGATAAATGTTTGAGCATTAACGATCGGTTCTAACGTTTCAATTTTTGAAGTGAAAAACTATTCGTATTGTTTCACGGACGCTTTCAAGATCTAATTCATATCGATTAGACTTTTTCACTGAAACTGCAAAATTGGCTTTACTTTCCCGACGCTGCTAAACATGATTAAAAGAAATACATGGTTATCTGGGCATTGTGATTCCCCCTCTTCCCTTGTCCCTTCTTACTGCCTTTCCTCCCCTCTAATTTCTGGCAGTTTCCAGAGTTAATCAATTGCACCTATTCTCAGCACTCTCTCCCAAAAGTTGAAAAAAATGAGATCATTTCATCTGGAAATCAAATCGAAGAATAAAAACAACACTAATTCACTCGTCTTGATTAACGCACACGATAAGAGTAAAAGCATTCAGCTAAAATATGCTAATTATACCCCTAATACAATATGCAAATAAATATGTTCGTCTAAAAACAGTACAAAAAATGGCTTATATAATGACTGCTTGTGATGAATCGACGAATGCATAACGAACTACGTGGAACATAAACATATGTACGGCGGCTCACTTGGGTAAGGTCAACATGGCCCGCAAACGGGACACGCTTCCACACTTTCTGGATGTGGGAACCATTAAGGCGTTGTGACAACCTAATCTAAAAGGAAGAAGTGCCAAAGTTCGCGGGTTGGAAATGTAGTTATGACTTCATCGCGACTCAATACAGCTTGTAGAAATCCATACCGGAAGAGCTGTTTCGACCTGACCGGTCACAAGCCTGACCGGTCATAAGCCGGAAACGCATTCAAGAAATGGGCACATCGTTTTGTTGAAACTTTTGGGCAGAAAACTTAGTAACGGTGGATGATGCTTCTCTTGTGCAACAAGTCAGGGGACCAAAGTACTTCCAGGCATCTTCTGGAAAGGTTAGTGAACAATCGTGCGAGCTTAAACGACGCAACGCTTGTTCTACCGAATGATTCGCCATCATCATCATCCCACTCCATAGTGTTCACAAAAAAATCTCTTCGACAATTCCAGGTATGCAATATGTTTCAAATCCAATCTTATCTATGCAGGTAAAATAAAAAAAAAAAGCAAATACCGCGGAAGAATACGCACTATACGCATCATATCCTTGCAACTAAATACCAGTATTTAAAATGTTCTTAACTTTTCAAAACATACCTATATTTTCGGGAAGGAGATAATTTTGCTATTGTTAACCGATTCTAGAAGGAAATACGAACCGATTCTAACACACTCAATACAGGAATTTTTATACGTGTAATCGGGTCTATCATTGAAAGACATTTTGCATCAAAAAAAAAAAAAAAAAATCGGCGTACAAAAAAAAAAAAAATCGGCGTACAAAAAAAAAAAAAAAAAAAACTCAGTAAATGAACCGTAAAAATGATATTAAGATTTTGATAAGTAATTAGAGTTTTTTTTTTTTCAAAAATTCCAAAATGAATAATTTAATTTTAAATTTCAGGGTAGTGGTTCGAGAAATTGTTTCTTCAGTCCAATTCAATGCGTTTTACAACATGATCTCAGCAAGTATCGAAAACTTGTCGATTCAACAAACTATCAATTAAATATTTAAAAATAATGAAATAAATTTCAACTTAATGTTCAATATTTTGCTTCCTATAATGAACAATTTCAATTTTATATCGAATTTATTTATAATTGTCTAAATGGTTCTAAATTTCTAAGATTTTAAATTTTATTAAAAAAAATTTTTCACATTAAATGGGAATGAAAAAAATATATATATGAGAAAAACGAGAAGAACATAATAGGCTATCGAATAAAAATATAAGGAAAATGACGCGATTGCAAACTTATCATATCTATTTATCAATAAGATTATCCCATAGCATTAAGGATTTAGAGATTAGATATCGCCAATATTTTCTCGGCAATAATATCATAGAATATGACGATCATCTCCATATATAATGAAAAATTTTTATTCCACAGATTCTTGATGTTATACCATTGAGCTTTTTTTTTTAAAGATGTCTTAAGAAAAAGAGAAGCATATTTTTTAATGCTTATAAAACGAATTATCGTAACAATAAATGAGTAGATATATTGGAAAATTTAGAAAATATTCGAGCAGCAATGTATTGATAAATTCCATTGTGAAAATAAAATATTTTCTATTCGAATGGAAATTTTATCGATTCGAATAATCGCAATAAATGATTTTTTTTTTTTTGTTAAATATTTGCTTCAAATATATATCAGATATCATTGAACTACCCCCTATTAATTTTATCTAAAAAACATAAATTTAATCAGTAATTTAATTTTATTCTCTTTTATAAAGTTACATTTATAAAGCGCATTTTTATGACGTTAATTGAATGTGTTATCGAGCCAAATTAAAAAAAAAAAAAACATATGTAAAAATGATTCGCTTATAGAAAATTTGCATGAATAGATGGGTCGATTAAGAATTAAAATCGAATACTGCGTATCCTTTATAACTTATTGAATTCAATGCAATTTTAAAAGGGGAACTTTCACGATATCAAAATCGATCAATTTATTCGTCACCAAAAAACTACCGTATTCATTAATCATTACCGTACTATGAAAAATAATCTACATAAAATTTCACATAATGCATCTATCATCATGAACTTGAGTCGCTTCGTTTCATTTCACGGTCACAATGGAACCCACCCCCCCTCCCCTCC
Organism: Baylisascaris procyonis; assembly: GCA_037389465.1. NCBI lineage: Eukaryota > Metazoa > Nematoda > Chromadorea > Rhabditida > Ascarididae > Baylisascaris > Baylisascaris procyonis. Next base: position 7,084,978 of record JAZARR010000146.1, read on the forward strand.
CGCTCCCTTCAAAAAAAAAAGAAAGGAAATAAATAAAATAAAACTCATCAACACAAATTAACATTAAAAAATGACAACAAATGAGCGAGAAATTTATGCTTTCATGTCAACATTACCTGCATAGGTATCCAATTACCTAAGTTTCCCTGAAAACTTTCAGTATTGCGGCAAAAATTTCCCAAATTAGGTAAACATTACCTATGTAAATGAGACATAATAATGTTGAAGAGAGTAAGGAATATTGAGGAAGGTAAACAATGAAATTAGCGTATCGCTTAACTAAGCCGAGGAGTAATAAGCGGAAATCTAAACTCTTCCATATTATAAAAAAAAAAAAGCGATGCATTTTTTAGCAAAAAATTAAAATATTCGAAAAATGAGTAGGAAATTTTTATAAATTGATATAATACGCAAAAATGTTGAGGAATTTTTCCACCTTTACTCTAGGCGAATCGGTTTCTTTCATTTCACCTCCATAGCTTTAAACCTGTGGGAAAAAGTTTAGATCTCATTTAACCGCTTGGCAAATTAACACAACATATACTTAGCTAAATGATTTTGGTGGAAGCGATGAATGCTTTGATGTTGACACTTTAGTTAATTGTTCCAGCAGTCTGCGAGTTACTTGAAGTTTCTAGAGAAAGAGATTTTACTTGAAGAGAAGCCTGAGGTGCCTCAAATTATAAAAACGAAATTGAGAAATTTTTAAGAAGCCCAAAACATCGTCCAACTTGACCATTAGATGTTTTCGACTAGAGAGATTGCTAAATAATGTTTTCTTGAAAAAAATTTGAATTTTTGATCTCTCAAACAGCTCAGGGAGGCATCAAGTTTTACGGGAGGTTTTGTGACGTAAAGAGACTGCAAATGTAGCAATTTCTAGAATGGATACAGCTCCGCGATGTGCCACAAAGAATTAAAGAAAACACCCAATGATGAAGTCTATCGAACAATTTCATCACTCTGAAGGGATAGATGCGTCGACTCTACCGAGGATCAAGAATTCAGAAACTTTAGAAAAACATTTTTGCCACGAACAGAATCGAGAACACTAAATAGTGAATTTTGGCGGTGGTACTATCTCAAAAAACGACGGAATTCTTCAAATTAAAATTAACAAATCGGCATCATTAAGCAGTTATCACCGTGATTTCAACTTAGTAAAGCGGTCCCCGATGAATTTCAGGTTAGAGTAACAGCTGAAACATTCACTTTAATAAAAAAAAAAACTTTATAAAAGTTAGGGAATATTTGTTACAACGACTACTAAAGAAAACAATATCACGACCTAAATAGACATATACAAATCAAAAGCCATCACATACTCACCGACTCTCCTATGACCAACTCTTCATCGAATATATAAAAACAAATCAACGATATGACTCCAACGAAACTAAACTGACAGTCTTGAAAAGTGTCCAAGATTCGAGCTGCAAAACTACACATTTTCAATAATCCATATAAGACCAGATGCTGAATTTTCAAATCTTCCCTTTAGTATTCTAAATTCCATCGTATTACACAGAGGGAAAAGACACTGCAAATTGAATAAACTGTTATGAAAGCCTTCAAGCAACTAATTCAGCAGTCGCTTATTTCGACCATTTTTTTTTTTTTTTGCAGCAGTAGTAATAGGAATAGAAAAGATCAATATATATATATATATATATATATATATATATATATATAGTGTGAAGATAAATGGGGAAATAATACTATTTCCGCCTCAAATGTATGCTGAGATGATGGGGTTAGGGAGGACAAGACATGCCATCATACAAAACTCCAGCTCAATTGGAGCACCAGAAGAAGACAAACATCATGTTCATTCTGAATGTGCCTATTTCCTCTGCAATTGTACCATTCATGCCTGCTGTCCTTCGTTATGCTTGATAACTTGTCCGTCAGTTCTTCTCTGAACTACTCGTTCATAAGTGTAGTAAGACCTCAAACACTTCGCGCTAATGCTGTGCATTTCGAATGCCATTTAACTCTATGATGCCTTAATACCAACAGATTGCGATTCCGTAGCAATTCTGATAACATTATGCGTGCAGTAAACTCACAAATGGCAACCAAATGGCGCTTGCAGGAATTGAGCATTACCTGAACACGTGGTGTCGGGATTGTTGATTCGTAGTTCCGCGGGGCGGATAGTTGAATCCTTTACGTATGCCGCATTATATGGAGAAATGACGTGTGGAAAATCCACCATCTAATCACCCCTTGTTCAGTTTACAATCCAAAGGAAACTATATATTATTCAGAAGTTATTCACACTATCAGCAATAAATAATTCAACTTTCTAAAGACGGAACCAATTTTTATTGATACAACACGTAAACCTTCATCTCTACATTTCCAGCGGGCATTTTATACTGCACATACTTCAATATTACCTATTGGTTTTTTTTTTTTAAATGATATTATTGATGCGATTTAAATTTTTCTCCTTTTCTATAGCCTCATCTCTTCCGATGTGTTTCCCACTGGTCACACAAAATCTGATATGCAAAAAATAAAAAAAAAGAATTGAATTTATTTGCAAGAATTATTTGCAAAAAAAAAAAAAAACTCGAAATGAATTTATATTTTACTGGGAAATTCAGTGAATATGGTTTATTTGTTGTCTTGTTGAATGGTTTGGATAGCTTTCATGACGACGTCATTCAACATAGGGGATCAAACATACACAGGCTTTAGATAAAATTAATTCACTAATGATGCCTTACGAGCAATAACTATTCATCTTTTTCACTGATTCGTTTGTTTCATTCGAATGCAGTCGTTATTGATTGAGCGCAATATTCGCAACGAATAACATTCTATTGTTCAAGTTTTGGCGCAATTTTTGCATCTGCTTAACTTAACATTGGCAACTCTTTCGTATCTCTATATCCCTTCTTACATATACCATAAATGATCTGCGCGGCAAAGCGCGCCTTTCTTGCTAGTGCGGTGATGCATCGTTCGGTACCAAAACCTACTAGGGACTGATCTACTAAGAACTAACATGTCACTAATATCACGTCAATTATAGTCTGACCAACCGCTAATATTTGATCTACCATGTTCTGACCTACCGTTAATATTACCACATTCCGCTTCTGTCTAATCACTCATTTACCGAATTCTCTATCCATTTCTGTTTATCTTTCCTTTCTTTACAACGCTGCGAATGATTTGGGCGGCAAACCCCTGAAATGGCGGTTTGGGAGGGTATAAAAGGACAGGCTCACAAGCACTTCATTCAGTGTTCGAGCCAATCGGTCGGGTAACGGTGAGAAGATGGGACGTGCTTGTGCGAGCGAAGTGATGGTCGTCCGGGGTACGCCCAGAATGAGGGCGGACGTGGTGATCGTTGGGGGCATGCCCAGAAAAAGGGCCGAAGTGATGGTGGCTGTTGCGTCTCATACGACGTAGTAGCGTTCTTGCCATCATCCGGCTTCTGAGGGTCCCGTCAGTCGGACTCGGAAGGCCCCGTCAATCGGCTTCTGTGGCTCCCGTCGATCGGATTCTGCGGTCTCCGTCAGTCGGCTTCTGGGGCCCCCGGTAGTCGGCTACTGGGGCTCCGTCAAGCTGCTTCTGACGGCTCCTTCAATCTGATGCGTCGGAACCCTCCGAGGCTCTCTCAACCTAGTGCACCTTTGTATGTGTGGGTGCGGGTGAATCGAGGGTCCTCAGAGGTAGTACGACCATCGGATTCTGCACTTTCATCAAAGCTAAGTTTATTGCTTTATTTTATTTTTAGTGGTCGTTTTTCAAAACCCCCTTGCAACAGTGGGAGGATTCCGAAGATTAGCTAAGAGTTGTGGGTGGATCATTCAGTTCCAGAGTGTGTATTAGGTGGTAGCAGGCGATAGGTGGTTGGTTTTCCCTGAGTGCGTGAAGTATGGTGCACCGGGAGCTGATTATATTTGGGGTGTGATGTTTGATATGGACGATCTGGGTGAAAGTCCGATTTCTGGGCCACTCTGGGTCATGTCTGCCTCCTAGTTGTGCGTAAGAAGTGGGTCTCGTTCGTGCCAGGTCTTTCCGTGCTGTTTCAAGTTGGCTACTTAGCGGCGGAAGCAGCTCCTGGCATGGATGAGATCACTTTTTACTCTGAAAATCGTTTACTGGCTTCCAACTTTTATTGGTGTGCTATTATTCCACAGATTTATGGCGGTCGGGAGAGAGCATGAGATCGTAGTACGTATTTCCCCTCCATTCTGAGATCCCCGTGAATCTGTCCCCCATTCGTGACCAGTTATTTTGGTGTCTTTATTCAAATGTGCTGTTCAGCGGCGGGAACAGCATCTGGTATGAGTGGGGGCACCTTCGCATATCCCTTTGTTGCCCTTGTTAGCATTTTCAATTGGGAAAGACAAAAGTTCCGATAGAGTTCGGTGGTTCATTCTAGTGATATTGAAGGCCTTTGATAGGCACGGTTGAACGAATGGTGATGGCAGCGTAATAGACTTGTGTGTCGGTAAGAACTAGAGGGGGTAATGTCGGTAGGACTGTATAAGGGGCACTATGGGTAGGACTGTATGAGGGGCAGTATCGGTAGGGCTGTGTAAGGGGCAGTATCGGTAGGATAATGGGCGTTTCAATGCAAGCTCAACTCATTTACTCTGCACCCTATCGCCGCTAATGACATGATCTATTTTTCATTTTCTACTGCAACTCGTTCGCCATGACCCCACCAGCTGATAGAATTTTGTTGAATTGGAATAAATATTCCATTCAACTGGTTCTCATAAATAAAAAGAGCATCAGTGGGACTGTATAAGGGACAGCGTTGGTAGGACTGTATAAGAGACAGCATCGGTAGGACGTATAAGGGCAATACCGGTAGGGATGTATAAGAGGCAGTATCGGTAGGACTGTTTAAGAGGCAGTGTAGGTAGCACGTATGAGGGGAATGTCGGAAGGACTGGGAGGAACGGTAAGGCACCGATATTTGCAGTTGACGCGTTTGCAGGAGCGTGTAGGAGTCGATATGGCGTCGGCGATGGGCTTCGACGTTCGGCCGAAGGAGGACCGTGGGGTCGACGTTCACCCGAAGAAGGACCGTGGAGTCGACGTTCAGCCGAAGAAGGGCCGTGGAGTCGACGTTCAGCGGAAGAGGGACCGTGGAGTCGACGTTCAGCCGAAGAGGGACCGTGGAGTCAACGTTCAGCAGAAGAGGGACCGTGGAGTCGACGTTCAGCCGAAGAAGGACCGTGGAGTCGACGTTCAGAGGCGGCGGGTCCGTGGGATTGCCGGCGAAGAACGAAGAGATGTGACCGCCAATGGCGCAAACAGGTAGTCTTAATTCACTTTTTAAATTATGATGGTCGTTTAAAGCTTTGGAATACTACAATCAAAACCTTGCATGTAAAAGTTCTTCGTCACACAGATTCAATCATTCATACCACATAGATTTTCAGAACATTTGAATTGTTTACACTCGAAGTTTTGGAGAATTGAGGAATTTGATTTTCCGAAACTTTTCTTGAATTTTCTTACCCAATTTTCAAATTTTTCATTTTTTTTTCGTTCAGAGTTATTTTTTATTTTTTGTTTTGGGAAATTTTTCATTTTTTTTTCGATTAGAACTTTTTGTTATTTTTCAATCTGTTGAAAAAGTTGGAATTTTTCTCAGTGAGCCAGAAATTTAAAGATTCAAAAATTAAAAAATTTTAGAAAGAAAGACAGCGGATTCACATTGGTCACACACTGTTCACTATTTTACTAGAGCGTTAATTGCTTGTTCCTATCTTGGGATCGCTTCTGGATTGCGGACTTCGATAATTTCGCTTATTGCCACTTGTGTTTCCCGGGAAGCCATGAGAGGATTGCTACGCGGTGTTCCCACACAGACAAAGATGCGGAACTTGCTGCGCGTTCGGGAATGGCCTTTGCAGGATTTTTTAGCCTTCCCGGTATATGTTATTGGAACATGGCCACATTTCTTGTCATTAGTGTCACCAACATAGCGGTGGGCATGGACGGCTAAATGGTCGGGAAATGTGCACTGCCAAGAAATTCACTATGCTCGGGTTCATACTCAAGCCTGTAGGGGAATTTGAGATTTCCGAATAGGGGGGATGACGATGGAGGAGCAGGTCGTTCTTGATGCTCTACACATTGATGTTGATTTCATATGCGTGCACGGACTAGAACATTCTTGGATTACTGAACGAAGTTTTTGAAGGTTTTTTTTTTTTGCAGCTTTCTGAAATGGTCTTTCCAGTGCCATCTGGCGGAACGAACAGTGGAGGCGCCAAGTAACAACTCGCGGAAGGAGGCAGCTTGTATCGACGACAGAATCGCGAAGGATTTCGATCTACGGACGATGAACTCCTTTTTGTGATATTTGTTGTGAATAATGTTTAGGTGATGTTGTTGTATTGAAGAGTGGAAAAGGGTGGCAAAGCAGTCACAATTTAGTAGGCTTCGTTTCTTGTTATGAGTAGTGGTCTATCCTTTTATTCTTCAGCACTTTCCAAAGTTCAGGGCGTAATTGTCAAAAATTTTGATTCATTGGTGTTGACTGCTTTGCCCCAGTATGGTTATGTGGTCTATGTTGTCTCTTGTAGTTTCATGTATTGCATTGCGTGTTGTAAATTTTACGTTGCGAATGTATTGAAGTGGAAAGGGTGGAAGGGGGGGGGGGGGAGAGGATTTACATATATACTGGAAACTGCAGACAACGATGCGATCAACAATATTTGTGCTTTAAATATCCGCCGCTATTTAAAGCACAAACATTGTTGATCGCATCGTTGTTTGTCGGACCAGCAATACAATAAACGCAAGAGAGAGAACACAACTTTAGTATTGATTTCATTCGTATTTATTTAGCGGTCACAGTGTTGTGCGTTTTAAACGACCGCCGCCGTTTAAATTGCACATGCTGTGTTTTATAGCTTTGTAGTGAAGGTGTTTGTAAGATTCGATTGTTCGAATAAATTTATTGTAGACTGTTTGTTTGTATTCTTTGTGTTTTATCGTATCGTCGATTGTTTTACTATTCTTTTTCCCACTGTCTGTATACTGTTGTCTTTCTGTCAACGAAGCAGACCTTGTAAGGGTTGAATTTTTTCGCATTCCATTTTTTGATCAGTATGGTACTCACAAAGGCGTCTAATGAGTTTCTCAAGAGTGTAGAGGACCTCTAGACTCTAGAAGACTTCATGAGTGGGAATTCAAGAGGACTTCATGAAGAGGACTTTAGAAGGTGGAAAATCCGCAGTATTCATTTGTTGCCAACGATGCATATTGTTGCATCGATGATTTTTTTGTTAATTCCACTAAAGACGTTTTCATTGGAAGGCCATAAGAAACTCAGGCATCATTTTCACATATGGAAATCTTTTATATACCTTCTGTTTAGAAGGAAACCCGGACAACATTGTATTCTGAATGGATCAAGAACAATTCATGAATAAGAAACTCTACGTCAATATCAACAACATCAAGAAATTAAACACAAATCAGCGTGTGACACTTGTATGTGGGAAACGTTGGCCGCTATCTTTGCAAGAACTGCACACATCTGGCATTAATCTTAGAGAGGGCCAATCGATTTGCATATATATTTGCTTGCGTGACAATCTTTGTTTAATGTTTCAGTGTTTCAACTTGCCTCTAAAACAACGTAGGCATACCTGAAAAATATTTGAAGCGTTAATAGTGGCCTAGAATTTATCAAGGTTTTTTCATCTTTGCCGTTGCACATCAAAAACCTTTATCTACTATATTTATGCAACAGCAAAATACCCAAAATCCCCAATATATTTTAAGATCTCGATTTACTAAAAAGTGTAATGCTAAAAGAAAGCAATGTATTGCTTTCATTTTTGTGCATTTAGAAGCTTAAAAGTATGTGACGATGAGAAAGTTCAAAACTAGTCGACCGTCACCACCTGTTCGGCCTTTGCTTAACATTTAGTTCTGAACTAGTTTCGCATCAGTTCACCTGCATAATTTTGTACCATCTTCCAACCGTCACCTGCAACCCCTACTCTTCAGCTGTTCGACCCCATAGTTTTTGCAGTCGAACATTTTGGCGTTTCGAACCTGAACTTAAAAATCTGGATTCGTTCTAACTAGAAGATGCGAACCATGACCGAGCACAAACCAGGCGCTCTCTCTCTGAATTCCAACTCTCTCAGCTTCACCGCTGCTACGCTTTTCATGGATGCGAGTGTAGAGCGGGTGCTTATAGCACTGCTTTGCAAAGTCCAAGATAGCAGCATGGGGATGGCATTCTGCGGATATGTCCATCAAACTTAATTCCTCGAGGTTCAGTATTTCTGGATGAGCAACGCCCCGTAAGGCGGTAATCCAACACCTTCGTTTGTTATGATCGTGGCCGTTTATCATACAGCCAGAAACAGATGTGAGTGGATTTGACCGAGCAGTTGTGAGCAGAAGCGTCCACCAGATCCATCGCATTCGTATACTCCCATCGGAATGAGGCATTATCCATCTGTCTTGATATCTGCACACCTGCAGACAATGTGGACAGTCATGCAGTACGAACTGTTGCATTCACAACGGCGACTTCACCAACAACGGTACTTGTAACACTTTGCCGTGATGAATAACTTCGGTCGCGCGTGAGTTGTGTTGAAATGTGGTTATCAAGTGATCCTAATCAAATTTGTTCAGCATGCAAAGCTTCATAACCTAGATGCATGTATAACATACTTTCCCTAGCTATGCACCATTTACCAAGTCCCACATGGCCACATGGGGATGGCATTTTGCGGATAGGTCGGGCAGATTGAATTCCTCGAGGTTTCACTCAACTTGCTCATTTTTCGTGTCTTCAGAATCTTGCGGCGAGGCAATCTCGTCGAAGGAAATTGCCAGATTTCATTGTTGCCAATGAAAGCTGAGTCGACTGATTGCATTGAGGTTGATTGTACTCATTTTCATTCGTCGCATATTTTCCGCTAATTATATGCCTGCATTCTTTTCAATGTTCTTTTCGTTATTTTTTCTTCCACTTTGGTTGCATCGTGTTCCCTGTGTTTTGTAATTGTCATATAATCTTGAAATGACCATCATTTCTTAATTTTTGCAGGCATCCAGAATTGGACCGCCCCAAAGGGTTCCAGTCATGTATGAAAGCAACAATCTGCCAAATCGGAAAGTATTTTTTATCAGCAGTTTGGCCATGACCGAGCATAAATGTGAATGGGACGACGAGCATATAGAAGTGCCCGAACGCCTTGAGAATATTCTGACGTATTTAACGGTACATTTTTATTGTCTTCGACTTTTAATTGTTGATTGATGGAGGAAGTCTTATATTGATAAGGAGGGATTGAGAGATTGATTAATGGATACTGATAAGGTGTGAGTTGGTAGGGTGGTAGATGAGGTGCTGGTTGATAGGGTGGTAGATTTGTGGTCACTGATAAGCGACTGCTTGGTAAATTGTTTGTTCTATACTAGTGAGGCAGCAGTTAGTAGATTGGTGGGTGAATAGTGGTGAGGTGCTAATTGGTAGGTTGATTGGTGGTTGCTGATGAGGTACTGCTTAGCTCTAGAAAAGCACTTTGAAGTAGGATATTTTTACTACTGACAACTACAGTTTATTTATCCGTTATTTATCCTTAGCAGTTTTAGAGCGGTGAAACGGATATACTCGAGGAGTGCGAAATTCTTCAGCCATGTTCTGCGGGTATAGATGATATACGTCTTGTTCATAACGATTCGTACATTGAAATGATATTGAAAACAACACAAATGAACATCGTTAGTAATTTTTTTTCTTTTATGAATATTCTTTGATAAAATTGTGAATGAATGTTTGTACCGCAAATAATTCATATTGTGGGAAAAAAATTCTATTTATTGTCTTGTAATGAATTAATACTCTTTAAATGGACTCATTAGAATTCGTTTTTTTGAGGAAATACGAAGGATTTTCGTTTGAAGGATGCAACCATTTTGGCGTCAAATGTTACAAATATTTGGAATTGAAACGTTGATAGCAATGGAATGCATTTTATTTATGTTTAGTTGAATGGAATGACAAAAGTGCTAATAAAATCGTTACGCGAAAATTTCCCCTGATATTCCCATATCTTATAAAATTGTGCACTTTTTAATTGCAGGATGAGTTGGAATCGTTTTGTTCTGGCTTCGAAGATGTTTATGCAAATCAGCAAACCTTCAACGCTTGTATGGTTAGCGCAGGTTGTGCACTTGAAGCGATGAGAGCAGTGATCGCTGAACGCAACGGGTTTCTCTCACCTTTGTTTCCTTTTTTTTCTTTTGTTTTGTTTTGAATATACGAGCGTATTTCTATAATGTTTAATTGTTGCTTTTATTGCACCTTCGTCTACCTTTAATCAATTCGGTAGTTAAATACTCTATTTGAATCTGTCATTATCCACATACACATGAAATTGCATCAGCCGTCTACCTGTGTAAGGTGGAAACATTCTTTTACCTATTCTAAATTCTCAAAAGAGTTTTGCGAAATCTGTGTTGAGGTTGAAACTTGGCTTTCATGATATAGGAGGATATAAGTTTTAGTGGTATTAGTGCCCAAAAAATATGGTGCATTTTTCTTTGCGAAACATTTAAAGACGAAGTTATTAAAACATTTTCTTTTTTTTTTGCATAGTTGAAATCTTTTGAAGATCAGCTTCACCAGTATTAAATACACGTTTTCAATCGCTGTTGACTTTTATATGTTGAATATTTTTAGGAAATCGAACCGTAGCAAATAAATTGCTCATCGTTTGCCGCAAATTCTTCATTTCTTTAGCTACCTTTTAATTTGACCCTATTATGTTCTGACCCAGTGGAGGATATATCATAGCCGTCGTAGAGGATCAGTGGGCAGAAAATTAGGGCAGAAGGAGTGAAGGTAGTTAATTGTCGTGTATTGCGTGTTCCGTTTCTGATGGTAACAATCTATGTAAGCTTAATACGATGCGTTTAAGATTCGCGGGTGCATTTGCAGCCATTAGACCACCAGGACATCATGCATCACGAAAATCGGCATGTGGCTTTTGTTTCTTCAACAATGTCGCCATTTGTGCCAAAAAGGTAATAATCGGCCGTTTTGTTTCATATGGAAGTTATTTGCGAAATAGGAATAATATTTAATAATACCTTTTGAAGAACTTCCAAAGATATGTCAGTTGTTTAAAAATTTGCGGGAACGTTTTTGAGAGAGGATAAGATTTATTCATTTTAAAAGGCATCTTGTAAAGAACGAAAGTCTTAGAGCTGCACTGTGTATATTTCTTTATGTGGCAGCCGGATCAAGTGAAACGGCAATCAGTCAGTCTCAAGGAGATTTTAGAAAATATTCTATCTCCCTAACGTCGTCACTCGAAATATCTTCCTTCTTTGCTATATTCAGCGATCTTAAAGAAAAGTGTTTTCAGGCGCGACAGATGGGTGTTAAACGGGTCCTTATTGTTGATTGGGATGTACACGCTGGTCAAGGGACTCAATACTGCATTAATGACGATGAAAACATCCGATTAATTTCGATGCATCGCTATGAATACGGAAAGTTCTGGCCACAACTTCCTGAAAGTGGTATCAAACATTCGTGTCAGTAATTTTGTCTCTTCAGTTAAAAGTGTTTCTTAGGGAAAAACAAAAGGAGCAGTTAAGTTCTGCGTGGAGGCGGTTCTGTGGATACTAAGATTCTACTCATAACACTTCTGCAAGTATTAGTCAATTGGCCGTTTTCGTGGAACTTGCGATGTGGATTACTGCTTGTTTGCGCTTTTTTGGGCGATATCTGCTATAACTCATATGGTCTTGTAGAGAAATAAAAAGCAGATAGAAAAGCACATCAGAGAGGTTGGCACAATATGCGTTTTTTGTTCACCATTCAGTCGTTCGGCTATGCAGACACTTCAAGATAGTTGTGTAGCGTCTAATAACGCCTTCATCCGAGGCTGATAGCTTTGTTAAATCGGTGACCGAAATTTCATTCCATCTTATAGATTATTGATTCTAATATTTTAGCGATTTTTCTAATTTCAACGAACAATAAAAACAGCTGGCGCATAGCTCGTTGTCAGGGGAAATTCATATCCTGAGGTGTCAACAATATTTGTACGAATGATCAATGAGCGCGAATGACGTCATCGCATTGAAAAGCGGGAATGACGTCACTGCGTTGAAAATGGGACACTTGCCTCTAATACTGAGTAATTGAAAATGTCCGCTTCGGGAAGTTTCATTTAAAAAAGAATAATTCTTGCGGTCGGATAGCTTTATAGGCTAAATTATTGAAAGCACATATTGTCCCATTCTCTCGGATGTTATTTCTCACTAATTCTATGCAAATTTATTTTCAGATGCGAATACATTAAATGTGACGTTGAATAAAACAGGTCTTGGTGATTCGGAATATGTAGCATTTATGAAGCATATTGTCGTCCCTGTAATCGCCGATTTCCTACCATCATTAATACTCGTATCTTGCGGTTTTGATGCCTCTTACGGTAATTGTTTTCTTCTTTTTTTTTACCAATGCTTATTTTGTTCATTGCACCATTTTACCTTGTAAAAAATTCGCAGATTTCATCCACTGAGATCTAATATGCCAATGGGAGGCATCCCCCCATAGCTGCAGATTACGTTCACTAATGCTTATTCTTTTATAATTTAGAGAAAGTGACGTCACTCTTGATGTTTTCTGATTGCTTTTTTTTTTCATTTGATGAACAGAATTGCTTAATGATTCCAAAGAAGTTGTTCCTGAAAGTATTTCTAAGAAAAAGCTTCATTGCTAAACTCCTATAGTGGTTCGTTATAACAAGTAAGTAGGACGTTCAACAATCTCAGACATTAGCAGTAAGAATTGAAGTTTAGTTCTCGATGTGATAGTCCAAAATAAACGGTCGATGCTGAATGTGCTACGAATACAATTGTAGTGAATGATACAAATGAGCTGAACCTAAAGCCGTGGGTTACTTTAAAAAGTGAGCAGAATTTACTCAGCTAATTCATATAACTCTTCAACTTGTTGTTATCGATTGGCCGGCAGCTAGATTGTAGGGACAGTGAAAGGTTTGTTATGGGTGGAAGGATTTAATATCGTTTAATGGAAAGGAAACACTATAAAGGTAAAAGTTTAAGGGGATCCCGAAGGAAGGATGGAAGTTACGCCGGGTGCCTATCAATGGATGACGCATATTCTAGTGATGCAATCGATTAAGTTCAGTGCAAGTTTGTGCCTTCTCTTGGAAGGTGGTTATTTCATCGAAACACTTCCGATGAACGTCGAGTTTTGTCTTAGGGTATTTTTTGTTAGTTGCTTCAGTGTGTAGTATACAACAATTTCGTGCGATATTGCTTTGAATCTTTCGTTCCATAGTGATGCAAGGTTGTTGGGAGATGGAAGAGCACGAGAGAAGGTCTATTACCTGACGAATTAATGATTTCAATAGTACAACTTATCTTGTCCTATCCTGTTAATCCCGAAATTGTACTTACTGTTGAGTATAGCTTAAAATATAAAATTCGCAGTTGTTAGGTGAATAGTACATCTAGGTCACACAAGCTAATTGAATGAAAGAGAAAGGAAGGAAGGTGTGAAGAGAATTGGGTGATTATTGTCATCAAACAAATCCCCTATCCCTGGGCATTTTACTTGCTTAGTTTTGTTGACAAAGCTTATATGCTTACAGAATTCCCTATTCATTATTAGGTAGTTCGATAGTTTTCTTTTGTTCATTATACTCAATCTTAATTCTTGGCTCGCTATGGTATTGCACAGAAGGGGCCTATAATTTTTCCCAGACTTGCATAGGAGGAATATAAAGTCTAGGTAGTGCATCTTTTTTAAGAGCTAGAATTTATGGCATATTCTGTTATAAAATAGTGATTTGTTGGATCGGCAACGCATTTCAGGGTCTCCTTGGCCATCCACTTCCTTATATTCCGTTGAATTTTTGCGATGAATTGTTCTTGAATTCAGTGCATACAGCGGCCGTCTATTATGGTGCACTATTTCCCAGTCTACAATTATTCGCTGACGTCACAGCAATGATTAGACAACTTAAAGGCATCAAAGAAATCAAGGTTTATTTACTGCCTACTGGATGGATCAATAAAATAACACTTGGCCAAATATTACTAGGCACTTATTATTTGAGATAATAGAAGTTTATTGTTGAAATATCGTTGAAACTCTGTCTTAGTAGAAAAGGAGAAGATATTTGCCGTGATATGGAAGTAGTTAACCGACTGTCTTCTTAATCGTTTCATTCGTATCATTGCTGTCGTCTTGATCAACCAGCAATTCTTGGCGCCATAAAATTGGATTGATATAACTGATCGCTGCAATAGGCGCCATTTGTTGAAAGATATTCGGTGGGTGATACTTTGATGCCATTACTCAAAAGTTGATCTACTTCGATTCCCTTATATGATATCGTGCTTTCATCATTTTATACAATATCTCTTCTTCATGCGGCATAGTTGTCGGTCTTACGTTGTCATTCCCCATCTCCATTCATTCTCAGTGTTGCAGAAACCTCTGAGCAACATTTTTTTATTTGACCTTTATTTACGTTTTTCTTCCTACTCTATTCGTAGTGTTGTTCGTTTAGAATCCCACATAAATCCCCTAAACTCTTGGAGAGCTTTATGTCTCTCCTTCCTGTTCACCTCTTCTTCATCAGAAATTAGAATTGTAGGATGATGTGCATTTTTGGAATTTATAGAAGATTTGATTGTCTATTGTCCATCTATTGAAGTTACTATAGATTTTTTATTTATCAAATACTATAGAGTTGAATAAAAAGTCGATTCGTGGTTGGACATAATAGTATTTGGAGAGTATATCTTCTTCTGTTCTATGCTAGAATTGTTCCGATAAGTTGGATAAACTCTAGGAAGTCTTTATTTAGTGAAAAAATTGAGAGAAATAATGCCGTAAAAGATGGACATTGACCTCAAGGAGTTTAAGGAGCTCACTTCGTATTTCTCAAACAAGTCATGAGATAATGTCGTTTACTTTTTCGATTATGAGAGGAGGACCTCAAACTCTCTTTTAGGGACTCTAGGATATTCGTACAGAAGGTTGGTATTTAAAAAATGTATTCCTTTGTCCAGAACGAATTCGGCACATCTGTGCAAATTTGTTTAAGTGAAGAAGTAAAATCAGGGCAGCACATATGCTAACAGACGCAGAGGTTTTATAAACTCGAGATCTCTTTTTTTATTGGAAGGTACTACGAGGGGATTTGATGAGCTAGAAGAAGAGAGAGAGGAGGAGGGGTAAGAGGGAATGAAAGTGAGGGTATTTATCCACCAAAAATCGTCTAATATTCCATCATAGCAGTCATCGTTTCAACTTTCTAAGTGTTATATATATATATATATATATATATATATATATATATATATATATATTTGCTTTCGTTTAATTTTTATTTAAATCTCTATCATCTAATTGAGCCTATTTGAAAATTTATTCAATCTAAATCCCTATTTCATGGAATAATCTTCATGTTATCTTAGGTTCGATTGGAAATGGGCAATCAGAAATGAGTCGAAAATGGTATGTGAAAGTATATGAATATGGGAACTATCTAATTAATTATTATATCGATATTTCGTTTAATGTTGTGTTGTGATTGTTGTTTGTGTTTTCGAAATTTGTACCAGCTGAAGAACGAAACTTTTGATGAATGGCTCAGCATTGGTTAGTCTAGATCTTGTTCTTGCAGCTCATCGAGGCTGAATATGAAGGTATTCGTGAATTCAGTATCCCCTATCCAACACGAGGCGTTTATCGGAGGGTACCAAAGAACGTGATCGATAGCCTTTATGAAGAAGTGGTGTGGATTGTTCAGTCGTACTACTATGGAAGTGAGGAGCCGGTGAGCATATTCTTGGTATATATATAGTAACCGAACTAATTCATGTTATGAATAAATTCCTATATGGGTAAGTAAATTATACATAGAAGTTTGTTTGAGTGAGGAGTAGAGTAGGTTATGGAAATTTTACAACTGAAAAAAATAGTAAAATAGTAGCGAAGCAGTGAAACATTGAAAAATGGATGGGAAAAAAAAGAGGGGAAAGAAATTTCGGAAGTGAAAAAATTTGCGGACATCGAAGGATTGGATAGCATTTAAGTGGCGAAAATGTGTAAATTAGCGCTAGAGTGGCGTTTGCGCAAGATGTGTTTCACAAAGAACAATAATAGCTGCAATAAAACGAACAGTTAATATCCCATAAAAAGGAATCGAATAAAGTTATGGTGGTCGGACACAAATAATGAGTCCAACATCCATCACTCACTACTGTCATTAGTAAGCTGTAATGAAGGAAGTTGGTGTGCTGACAACGTTGATGTTATCAGGTTCAGTTGATTACGTTATTTGGTAAATATTTACTGCATCAAAGCTTTACTATAAGGCACTCAAAGCTCAGTGCTAGTAAAAACCTGGAATATGGGATTCCTTATAGATGGAAATTGTTCTCACAAGTCTTATATATGCACCTTAGGTTATATGCGGGTAAATGAGTGTTCTAGGACAAGCTACATAAATAGTGATTATTCAGATGAAATTTTCAGCGACAACTTATGCTTTATTTCGATGAGAAAACTATACAGGATGAAACGAGCGCGTCAGTTATCGTTGATGTTGACAAAAAGGCATCCACGGAACTTGTCAAACAATTTCTGCAAATACACGTTAGTGAGAATACTTGGTCATAAATGTGGCTTAGAGAAGGACCTAATTGAAATTCGACAGTGGTGAGTGGGGAGAGAGGGAAAGAGAGAGGAGGTGGCCTTTAACATAAAATGCTTGTGCTGTCAATAGCTGAGAGTGGGAGAAGATATGTCTGGAAGTTTGGCGGAGATATCCGTTTCTTGTACACCATTTGTTCGCTCAATTTTATTTCATTACCTCTTTAAATGTGCTAATAGCGTTTACGATTTCTTCCTGGTGGCATCTAATATTTCTGTATTGATCCGCTTCGTACCATCCACATTTTTCAGTTTCTCATATTTACAGTCGAAATCATTAGGTATTTTATTTCCGCTGTCTTCTCTCTCTGAGCGAATAACGACAACAAAGATGTTGATTTCCTGTACACTTCTTCATCTATTTACTATTGAATGAATTAAATATATTTTTCTGCAACAAATTTAAGTGCCAAATGTTGTGGTTAGTCCACTCTTCGCATATTCCTTTCCACATCCTTCTGGTCTTTCCAGAGTTGCTAATTTCCGTTGTATGCTGCCTGTTGGTATCTTTTTTTTTTCAATTTTTGCGAACTGAAAAGCACACTAAATAAGTAAACTTCAGCCAAATTCTTGGTTGAAACCTAAGTTTGCGTATTATAGATCGTGAATGATTTATTTCAGCGAGTACTTTTTCAGGTTTGTGAGGCGTCTCTAGGCGTCGTCGAAGATATTTCAATAATGAAATCCGAGTTTTCTATAGATTACTCATTGAAGAAGAGGAAAATAACGGATGATGTGTATAGGGCAACAATTGCCAATATATGTATTGCGCTATTAAAAATTTTCGACGAAGGATTCGCTAATGATCTCGAACATATGCTTCTTTTTGATTGTTGAAACAAAGTTCACTCGTTTATTGTTTCCTACCTCAGGGCATGCTTGTTGCTAATAAAATTAATTTCTACTTCAACGTTTTAATGAATTCAACGATTACATTAACAGTTCAACTAATCCGCTCTACGTTTCCTTCTCTCTTACATCCTTCTCATCTCTCTAGAGCCTCCAGTTTTCTTTTGACACTCTTTGTCGTTGTTTCAATCATTGAAAAGTTTATTGCTTCAGCAAAGAGGTACGCATAGAAATTTATATGGAAATAGTGAAATTCATGTTTAGAAAAGAGCGATGAAAAATATATCAAAATATTTTTGAATTGAATTATTTAACGAATATGTGGCAGCGAATTGTTGATGTTTTCCATCTATAGCTGATTGGTGGATTACGACATAAAACTGTAGAATATATAACGAAATAATTCTACGATATGCAATGAACATTAGCTCCATCCCAAATAGTATAATATGAATATTTTACGGGGAACTTTGCACAAATGAATGTAGGAAGTTTTCGATGTAAATAAAATTGCTTACTTCTGATGGCGAATTTCTCAATTTCGCATTTGCAATGATGAACAATTCTCGCTTGTAATTTCTTGAAAATTACCGCTTTTAATTTTAGTGATGCATTAAATTTCCGCCTTTTTTTTTCTTATTGCACCGGAGTGTAAAATTCTCAATTCGAATGAATTACGAAATTGTTTGTCTCTTGATTAATAGGTGTAAGAAGTGAGATGCTATCGGTTAATATTCGTTCTCTTCGGTGAGAGTATCGTCACCGATCACCTCTTCATAGTCTTTCTCAAGAGCTGCCATATCCTCACGTGCCTCCGCAAATTCTCCTTCCTAAAAAAAGTTCCCTAAAAGGAAGTTTCGTAAAAAAAAAAATTTCCTGAAAGGAACTTTCCTAAAAGAAAATCCTTCCCAAAAGGAAGAGATTATTGCATTCATTCGGTTTGAAGGATTTCATAACGAAGTTACATACATAAATCTCTCAAAAAGTTACATTTTCCTACGCATTTTCCCGTCACCTTTCCCTCCGTCCTATCTTTGCAGTGATAGAAGCGTGCCTATGCAATTGCTGCAGGGAATATAAAACTTTAAGTTCCCTTGAATATATTTTAAATCGACATCGTTGTGCTATCATAAATCTAGTATAAATCTAGATCTTTTTTTGTTTTCAAAATAGAGGAAGAGATAATAAAAACGACGGGAATTGAAATTGTAGATGCTAAATATTTTTATGCAAATCGCAACAACATTTAGATCTTATCATTGCGTAGTTTCCACGTGGACGAAAAATCATCACGAAGCTTATCGATCTTCATCATTTTTAGCCAAATACTAGTGTTTGATATGTATGTGTTAAATCGATGAAAAGCTGTTTAGTCGTTGAGATGAATATTTAAATATTTCTCAAAAATTCTCTAAAAAATTTATTTCAAAGCATTACACTTGTGTTGATAAATTTGATAGCAGAATTTAAATTTTTAAATTAGTTTAAATATTTAATGGCCATTTTGTTTTTTCTTATTTGTTTAGCAGATATTTAATTTTATGCTGAAAACAACAACAACAACAACAAGAAGAGGAATGTAATATATGCAACATACCTCCATTCCTTCTCCAACATACCAATGAACGAAAGCTCGTTTTTTGTACATTAAATCAAACTTGATATTAAGTCGTGACCATGCCTCTGCGATCGCAGTTGTATTGGCTAGTGTGCAAACGGAACGCTCAACACGTGCCATATCGCTACCATCCACAACGACAGGCGCTTGATAGTTTATGCCCACCTATTTTTATAGATGAATGTATTTTTGTTAAAATAAAGGAAGAATTTGTCCAGTCGGTGCATCTATCGACAGCAGTTAAGAAGCCATGTCCCTCGCTGGTGTTGATATATATATATATATATATATATATATATATATATATATATATATATATATATATATATATATATATATATGAAACCTAAATAGTCTTCTGAGGTAATGCCCTTCGGATCCATCGCTATATTTTGTGAACGTTGTTGTAGAGGATGGGGGGGGGGGGGGTTTATTTATGAGACATGCAGACGGATATATACGCTCATAAGGATGTGAGTATTCACAGTTTCATTTAGAAAAGAAAACATTTCATTTTTTTTTTTCATTAGATCTCTGCACTAAGTTAGCCCAGCAATCTCCTAGAAATTGCGAAACGGCAGAAACATTCATTGGCAAGAGTAGAATCGATCTGCGAGATATTTGTGAGGAAGTATGTTCGAATCACTTGCCTTAAAACCAGTAGGACACCAATTGACGAAGTCGCAGACTCGCTTCTGCTTGATCGAGTTGATTGCGCTATTCACATCTTTCGGAACGATATCTCCTCTATACAGCAAACAGATCGCCATATACTTACCTTTTCGGGCATCACACTGGAATTACTTCAGCGTTTCGATCTCGAATCTTAGTCGAAAGCTTACAATTACGTCAGGAAATTGATTACACACTAAAAGGAATGACTGCTTGCATCTACAGGCGTCACCGAAGGTGATATTTGCTACAAACTCTCTATCGTGCAGGATTCATTGCCCTAGTTGTAATGCGCAGTTGAGTATTCGAAATGTCTTAGACTATAGAAAATTTTGAAGAATATTTTAAGGTTGGATGGAGAAAATTAGAGTCGTCACATTGGCATGTCGAAACAAAGAGTTTTATAATGGAGTGTTTATTTGGATTCAGTTTTGTTTGGAAACGATGGAAGCAGCATCATCTTGCTCGCCTATTACGATCATCTATGCAAATTTGATTTCTTTACGGATATGGTTATCAAGAATTTACTGCGATCACTTGAAATCATGAGAAAGTCATGAAAGGAATTGAAAAGCTGTTGGTGGCAGCAGCACCTTAACCATTTGATTGTGCGATTCGAAGCACATGCTCGTAATCTCGGATACAGAAAGCGATTCATGATATGCTTTTTCTGTGCTGATAACCGGTGCAAAACTTGTAAGTGGGAAATGTATACGTGGATAGGGAACAAGATTCGTTTGAAACTCATTGAGGTCGACATTCAAGACGCCTTCAAATCGTAGTGATGCGGTTACAGACGAAACCACCTATAAGCATTTAAGCGATGACAATTCATAATTGTGAACACTTGTTCATCTCAGTAACTATTTTCTAGAAAGCATCCAGAAAATCTGGTTGCTTGAGTGCTCGAAATGGAATGGCCAAATTTTGTACGTTTAAGAAAGAGGTTATTTCCTCTTTCAATCATGTTTTCTTTGCTCTTAGAAAAGAGTGCTCAAAACGAGGCAGGAATAGGTTCGTAGCTGTTGTCTGCCCTTGCAAGTGGATCATATGAACATTTACGATCCACCAATGGCCTCTTCCGATATCCCACAATAGAGTAACTCCAATAACTTTCTCTTGTCTACTAACTGTATAAAATTCGGCTTTCTCGAAGAGATTTAGGGGTTTCATTATTTAACATTATAGCTGATACTGTAGCTCTTTAAAATTTGCCTAATATGAGATCAATCAGTGCTGAATCTTATGTTAAGAGTTTGAAAAAAATAAATTTAGAACAAAAGAATGAGTGCTGTAAAATATATCAATAATGAATTAGAAAAATTATTCACAAATTGAGCTAATAATATTATTAAGTACTTGTGAAATAATTCGATTAAGATTCGTATACGATGGTCTTTCAACGTCGAGATTTCTTCTGCAGATATCATAGATCGCCTCATTATCCACCAAGAATGTACAATCCGAATACTCTAATGTATTATGTGTTGTGAGAACAGAATTGTACGGTTCAACGACTGCTGTAGACACTTGTGGAGCCGGATATACACAAAACTCCAACTCCGACTGAAATTGGCACAAATGCTTATTTTAGTGGAATAATCGATCGAAATTATGATCGGAAAATATAAATTATCCTATTTGATTTGGAAGGAGTGAATGCGCTATTGCAAGTTGATAAAATTTATTGCGTTTTATTTACTTTTATGCTTGATTTTATCGTTTACGTGTTAAAATTTCAATTATTAGACAATAATTGAATTCGTGACAAACGTTTGTCACATAATCAACTCTCTTATAGCTTATAATATCTGTTATATCTATAGGTGCATCTTCTTTTGAAAGAAATCATATTTCATAAAAAAAAAAACTTATCAATTCTATTTTAATTATTAACTACTATGAGAATAATTCTATTGAATTATAAGCGTTTTTTTTTTTTTCAATGAGCATCTTTTCTTTACGTAATGAATATGAGATAAATGATTCAAATAATGAATGAATGATGTAACCTTTTTGCCATATTTTGGTGAAAGTCTTTCCATAATAAGAGCTGCAAAACCAGATCCAGTTCCACCACCAATTGAATGAAATATAAAAAATCTACAATAGAATATTATATGAGATTGTTGGAGGAACTTTTTATCTAGACATCATGTAATTGGATACGCAAAATGCTTCAACAAAATTCGTAGAGAACGCAAAAATCTAATGCAATAGAAAAGCGCACTGAAATGTGACCTAAAACACAAAGACGACCCCCTATAAAAATAGGCTGAATACTGGAAATCCAAGAAAGGCAATATTCTATGTATAGGCGCTGTTCTTTCATTGTGGAGATAAAAGTACCACCTCGACAAATTCATAAATTCAAAGTAATAAATACCTCAACAAATAACCTGAAAAGACGTAGGAAAAAAAAAGGCGAGTTGATTTGTCAAAGGAAATAACCTCAACTAAATATAAAGCTACGAGAATCAAAGAAAAAATTTTTATACCCTTGTAAACCATCGCAATTTTCAGCCAACTTTCTTGTTTGCTCCGTGACCACATCAATGAATTCTCTGCCAATTGTATAATGTCCTCGGGCGTAGTTATTGGCCGCATCCTCTTTCCCACTAATCAGTTGTTCAGGATGGAAAAGACTGCGATATTCTCCCGTTCTTATCGTATCTAAGTCTCATATTATTCAGGAAATCGAATCGAACAACAATTGAGCTACTTTCATATAAACATAATCAGTTTCCCTCATTACAGGTGCTACAAGAATAAATTCGACATTTTCTTTAATCTTGTTCTAATGTTATCAAATTATTTTGAAACTTAGATTTCGATGTTTCTTTTCAATGAAAAATTTACACTGAGCGTCGAAAGTGCTGCAAATGATATCCCTACTCACAACGGTGTTAATGGAACGCTTACTAACCAATAACCGATGGCTCTAAGTCGACTAAAATCGCCCGAGGGCTAGCACGTCCATTAGCGGTATCGGCAAAAAACGATGTGAGAGAGCTATCAGAGAAGCGATTCTGCAAATTTAACCTCACTGACTTGTGTGGGTTTTTTTTTAATTTTTAATTTGCTTTAATATTTACTCATTGTGCCGTCCAACTCATCCATAAATTTGTGCGCATCATAGTGCCTTCAAAACTAATAATACTAATATGTAATTTTATTTTTTCAATATTTAAATTAGTGAATGGAATGAACTCATTGATTTTAACTTTTAATGAATGATATCGAAGTTTCATTGAAGCCTTACATTCTTTTAAAAAATTCTTCACATAAGCTAGAGATCTTGAACTTTCTTTTAATAAAAAGAAAGAAAAATTTCACCTAAAATTTTCTAAAACATTTTCGAATCAGGCTTACCTATTCTGGATTAGATATTTTGAAATCTGAGCGTCAAACATATCGTCACTTATCTCATCGAAGAAAACAAAAAAGCGGAAAAAATAGTGAGAAATTCTTTTCTTCAGTGGTAAATCTAATTTGTTTATAAGAAAAAGATTATTTTTTGAATAAAAGAAATAAATTTGAAGATATAAATACTTTTTCTTCGATAGCTTTTTGTTTATCAACGATCGTTCCATCAGCGTTGATACCATGTTCAACGCAATATAATTCCCAACAAGCATTTCCAATTTGTACTCCAGCTTGACCAACGTGCAATGAGATTATCTCACGCTGCAATTAGTAATTTAGCATAATCAAGTAGCAGAAAGCAAAAGGTTTTCTTTCTTTGCTACTCATATATCAGCTATTTTTGATTAAGAAGGTTTTTTTTAAACTTTGAAGGAATGTTTAATTGAAAAAAAAAAATTCGGTCTTTGAAGATCAAATTATACGATTTTGAGTATGTAAAAAGAAAATATTGGCCATAGTTAGATATTGTATAATTTTCGAAGATTCGATGTTAAAATTTACGATCATATGTCAAATACTACTTGCTCTCTGAATAGTTATGAATGGTTAAGATGGTTGAAGATTCTTTTTAAAAGAAATCTAAGTAATCGTCTATGCAAATATTATAGATAAACGCTATAATTAGCGCTAAATTCTAATATAACATTAAGCCAAATGGAATGAATATTATTGCCAAAATGTCCTATATTTATATTCATTAAAGTTTGAAAGAGTTATCGTATTCAATTGCTATCGCAACGAAGATTTTATAAAAGAATTTATAAAATTTAATCATCAATAATGATGCTAGAAAAACAAATCTTTATAAAAGTATTCGATTATGACGAACAATTCCATATAGAGTTAAATTTTTTTTTTCAAAAATATTAACATATAAAACATAAACCATTTTAGACGCAACGTTACAGCACCATAGACGAATTTGCTCTCAAAACCGAATAGAATCGCTATGATCTAGAATGTTTATGAAAACAAATTACATGGAAAGAAAACGATGGAATAGATTCATTCATCATCGTTTATTTATAAAAACTTTGAAATATTGAAGAAAAATGTAGGCAAAACATTGAAATTGCTTGCGAAAAAAAGAAAAGAAACACCTTTGCTATCGCTAAAATTTCAACGCCAATAAAATATTGCAATATTTCCTCAGAGGAATTTGCATCAGTTCATTGTCAGAAACGGATTCGAATATGCATCTGTAAAAGTTTTATCAACGAGAGAAAAACATCCTAACTGTGCTCTTCGGCAGAGCTCTATTGTAGTTGTGCAGGTGTAGGAGGATCTATTTGTTGTAATTTATCGCCAAATAGCATAAAATCCAACATCGAGTAAAATGTAATGCGATTAATAGCCCATGAATTACGCATGAAAGTATGTGAAAGGGCTAACATGAAATATGTGTCATTTTTGTTGAGTATTTTGCAGTTTATATATCTATATTCAGTATTGATGTGTCTCTCTCGATGGGATGAATGCAATACCATTTGCGGCATTGGATTTGAAGCCAAGAAAATTGGGATTCTGAAACTGATCGATATATAGCGAAGGTGAAGCAATCAAGAACATAATCAGAAACAACCTTTCTTAGATAGTGAACGACTAAGGACGACAAAAATCGGTGACATGATTTAATGTGCTGGAGATGCCTATCACAGTATTATCTGATGGTGCCTTAACCTGCTTGCTATTTGTGCAAAACTGTATGTATCAGCAGCAGCACGAAAGCAAGAAAAAAATTCTTGAATTGTAAGCTAAAGAATATCATTTTAAAAATATTTCAGATTCCATCTCAGGGGACATTAATAATGCTCGTCACTTAAAAACATTGTTTCCTATGGTGGACTAAAGGAATTGCTAATGGTCTAAGTCCATTTTCGACCAGTTCGTCGACCAACGCATAAAGAAAACATAATTAATAAATCAAAAATCATAAAAAATTGATGTATAATAAAATAAAAGATAGAATTCAAGCACATCGTTGTTTTGTCTTAATAAATAGCTTTATTATGAGAGCAATGCAGAAATATTCTAATATATTTCTGGAATGATTGTTGATAAAGAAACAAGTAAAGAGAACATTCATTGAGTATGCATCTAGAGTGAAAGCTCATCTGTGAGCTAACAAAAAGGAACAGCGAAAGAAAAAAGGTAATTCGCACTTCATTGTTCGATCGGATTTTTATAAGATTTCTTCATAAGACGGCTGCGATAGAAAAAAAAAGACCTTTAATTCAATTCCACAATTCATCACAATTGACGACATAATAAATAATTAGAAATCGAACTTAAAATAGTGAATAGAAATGGATTAAAAATGATTAGAAATGAAAATGATTAAATGTTTAGCAATCGAAATGGAATTTAAGAAAACCGACTTTAACAGTAGCATGACAAAAAATAGATGAATTGATAGATTATTGTGAAAATTTCATAGAGGACTATTTAACTGATAGATTGGGGTGCGAACACTCATGTGAGTGAAGATCTACCTAATCAGGCTTTGTTCACTTAATCATTTTATAATGATTAGTCATCGTTTTCTTTCCTCGGAGAATGAATAACTATGCAGCCGTTGAAAAAGTTGATTCACTTTCCAATGCAAAGAAAAGTAGTAGCATTTTTGTTAAACAGTTTATCTTAGATGCAAATAAAATTCTTTATCTAAATTCATCCGAAACTTATACACTAAAGGGATCTACTTCCTGAAGGGACTCAAATTTCTAACTTACGAGCAATGCAAATATAACTCTAATGCTTTCACTTGTCAATGGGAAAGATGCTGTTGTGAGAAAAAAACATCTAAAGAATTCTATGCGATATGATTCTATGGCACTAGTTTAGTGGAAAAATCATCGAAAACATACGATTGTATTTTTACTACAATATGCAACATTTAAATTTCAAAAGCAACTCCTATCCTAGTATGAAGCATATTCGATAGTACTATATATAAAAGGGTATATTCTATCAATGTTTCTGAGAACATTCAATTCGGTGAATAGTGATCTATTCTAAGTGAATTCACAATAGACACCCTTACATTATCGCCAATCAACATAATCATTGTTTTCATTTTATTCGATGGTTTGGAAGCATTTGAGATAAACTTTGAGTGAAAAAAAAAGACAATTAAGCAGTCCCCCATGCTGAAAAACGTATTGAACCAACACTCCAATAATTGCTATTGTTTGCTATTTGCTTGAAAATTTGCCAGCGTTCATTCTTCTACGGTTTAAATCGAAATAATAATAAAAGTTTTTTTTCGAGTCACTAATCAACGTTTAATGTTCGTACCAGAACACTTTAAGAATATATACTGAAATAATATTCGAGTTTTAATGGAAATTGCTATTGATGTTGTCGATATATTAGCAATCATTTAGAAATGTTGTCGTTGAGGGACATGATATCATCTAAACAATAATACAGAAACTAATCAGAGTTTAAATAAGGGTAGCAAGCAGTCTCTAGCACAACTGAGATACAAATGGTCTAGACGGAAAGCGTTCAAAAGAGGACTTGTGTATTCCAACATATATTGCCAAAGCGAAGAAATTCCCTCCTTTCGTTTGAATCTGTGAAAATTATAGGGAATAATGCAACGCAACGCATGACCTATTTGAGATCAGTGTAGGAAAAACGATATACATGTGAGCAAAACAGGACATTTTAGAGAATATGGAGATAAAAGTAAATTCTACTTAGTCTACTTTTCAACGGTCCCTTAGCACGATGTTCATTGCTTCTGTGGCAATTTGAGCTCATTTACAAACAACGCCTTAAAATGTGCACTTTATTTCCGAATTATTAAACCAATGGGATGCGCTTTACTTGAAAGATGAAAAAAAAAATTCTTGCATCATCACATAAATATAAACTATTCTTTATAATTATTTAATTGCTCATTTGATGAAAAGCTTTCTCTTACTCCTATCTCCCTTCTCTCTTTGTTGGAAGTGAAAAACTTGAACAACATTAGGATTGACTCCACTTCTTGTTTAAAATATCTATGTAATTTTCATCAATTTTTATGATGTTCGCCTATCAGCGTCATAAGTTCAAAAATTTTCTTACTCTTTTTTTTTTTTTTTTTTTTTGCAATACGAGCCACGTATTGCGCAGATCAGCAAATTTATTAATTTAAGGTGAATCGTTCATACTGTCAATTTATCGTCGAAGAGTGCATTTTCGTCAATAGCAAAGTGTGGATTCGATTTTAAATTCGCTCGACGTTGGCGCACCTTCGCTTTGCTTCACAATTTCACTTATTTTGTCTTTCCATAGTTGCCTGATTCGTAAGGCTGCACCATTCGTGCTGATTCACCGCTATTTAGTGGTGCTGAATAAAATGTGATAAAATGTGAGAGAGTTTCTATTTCAACATTCGTATATCAAAAACGATGGAGCGTTTAGCAATTGTTGCGCTCCTAATTGTGCTTGCTGATACTCAGCCGGCGGAGTATCCAGTTTTATCACCTCACTCGTCGCAGAACTGTTTCCCGAACTGTCCTCAACAACCATGGCCACCGATTGTAGCACAGCAGCCATACCCACCTAAACCCTGCCTCCCGCACTCATCATGCCCAGTGCAACCGCCACAGCCACCTCAACCATACGGTAGACCGCCAGCATATCCGCCACTACCACCACCACCGCCGCCACCACCACCGCCACCACGTCTACCACCACCACCACCACCACCACCGCCACCACCGCCACCACCACCACCACCACCACCACCACCACCACCACCACCACCACCACCACCACCACCACCACCACCACCACCACCACCACCACCACCACCACCGCCACCACCGCCACCGCCACCACCGCCACCACGTCTACCACCGCTACCGCCTCTACCACGATCACTGCCACTACCGCCACCGCCGCCACCACCACCACCGCCACTACGTCTACCACCGCCACCTCCACCACCACCACCGCCACCGCCACCACCACCCCCACCACTCCTACCACCACCGCGGCCACTACCACCACCACCAACTCCACTACTCCCACCACCGCCTCCACCGCGTCTACCACCACCACCGCCACGGCCACCACCACCCCCACTACGTCTACCACCACCGCGGCTACTACCACCACCGCTACCTCCACTACACCCACCACCGCCTCCACCGCGTCTACCACCACCACCGCCACCTCCACCACCGCCACCACGTCTGCCACCGCTGCCGCCACTACCACCCCCACCACTCCTACCACCACCGCGGCCGCTACCACCACCACGCCTACCACTGCCGCTGCCACCACCACCACCGCCACCACGCGTACCACCGCCGTACCTACGAGAACCCCCACCGCCACCTCATCTGCCAGAACTTCCACCGTCACCACATCTATTACAGCCCAGACCGTCACCATATTCACCACCGCAGTCATGCAGATGTAAATAAAAAGATATACAGCATATCAAGAAATTGTCATAACATAGTCATAACATAGTCATAACATAACACTAAAATAGTGTTGTTATAGTCCATTGATAATATTTATTCAATAAGCTTACACTGAAGAGGAGTAGAAAATGAGCAGTATCAGCTAACCACTGTTTCTTGATCAAGCTATACTGAAGATGGCTTTACAATGATCCCCAACCAGTCAAAAATTCTTTAAAAAAAATTTTTTAAGTGAAATTGGACATTATGAAACATATGCGCTCATCATTTATCAACCTTGATGTGAACAACAAGCCTTTCAATAAAATTAACGATCTTCGTCCTATTTCGGGAATTTCTGGCAATATAAGAAGCCGTTTTTTCCACACGATCTCTGATTTTGTATTTTTCTATTTTAAAACGCTTCTTGTATACCCTTTCTCACTGCAAAGTGAACACATATTTTTATCGTTGTTGCAGCTAATGAATTCGAGGTGATCTGTAATGAATAGTGGAGGATGTTGCTATGATTGGATAGCATCCAGTGGAAGAAATCCAGTAAGTTTTTCAAAGAAAGTCATTAGCGCGTTAAGAGGACTTTCGTGGTATCACTTTTCAACGACTCGTTCATGAAATTTTCTGTCACAAAGGAAAGGAAATAATGGACAGTCCAAACCTCATAACTAGTAACGACCTTATAAATGAGTTTATCATATTAAATAACTCTCTCATCTGGATTGCCGCTTCCATAGAGGAGTGGGTTGAAAATTTAAAATAAAGTAAAAAACAATATGTAAATGCGAAAGTGAATCGAAAAACTTTCATCTCAAGAAACTTATGGACCTGTTACTGACGATCGTGTATGCAAAATGGCGTTACTCTTACCTTGACAAGAATTCAGTCCAGTATGAGCAAAAGACATATAACCAGCTAAATTACTAGCATTCAAAGATGACGCAAGCATAGAGTATATTCTGCATATAAGTTTATTTCTCCTTTAGTACACACATCCTTCACCATTCGTGGCCGTGAAATTGTTGCTAAAAGGCTTTTCAAAGAATTCAAAGAAAAAAAAAACTAAAGCGTTTGAATAGTAAAAGACAAAGAGATTAGTAAAACTTTTTTGATCCTAATCGATTTTCTAACTTCAACGCTCCCTAAGTAATTCCAATCCGCTAGAACCTCCAATCAGCACGAGTGTTTGTGACTGTCAAAGATCAAGACTTCACATCTTTTCTGTTTCTGTCGAGTCAAGCAGCTATGGAGCGAAATTACGCATCTAAATCCTCTAATTTCTGCGTTGAAATTTATGATATATACGTTGCAGCTTTTTTTGGATATTCTAGACGCAATAATGTTTGCAACAACTAAGAACCTTACCATTCATTCACTCTCACACTATTCTATTAGAGTACTCATCAGAGATATAAGAATTACTTTTTTTTGTGCAAATATTATCGTTGCTTCATTCGTTGCAGCATTAGAGCTTCATAAAAAAAAAAAAAAAAAAACTCCTCAATAAGCGTAAATTAATTTGAGTTCATAGCGAGTATCCTTAAGAAGCCGAACATAAATCGCTATAAAACCGGCTGAAACACAATTGTGCATTGCAATATTTCTTCCAGAATAAAGCGTTGATAAATTGATGCTGAATGGCAGCACTCTTTCTATCGTTGAGGCGATGTCAAATATGTTTCTTCAACGAGATCCTTATAAACGTTATGCTCAATAAGAAGTGTTTTATTGTAAAACCACTTTGGCCTGTATGCGTATAGTATGTGATCGATAGCTACTTGTAGTTGTTAGGGCGTAAAGCCTGCTATTAAAGTGGATTTATATACGCTTAGCATTCACTATAATAGGATTCACAATGAATATGGGAATTTTCAATTTTCAATACATGATTTAATCGATGTTTCAGATGGAATCTACTGGACAAATAATGGATGGACGTTGTATTTGTTGCGGACCATGTTGAAAGAAATTTTGCTGAATTAAACTCTTATAGAAGTAGTTGTATATTGTATGCAATAAAAATTCTTGTCATTCGATTGAATTACGCCAATATCTGTTAGACTGAGTAAAAACTAATCGATGAAATCAAAACATCACAACGCATATTTGCATAATGCAATCAATTATTTTGTATTACTGCAACAGCCCACCCACAGCGTTTGATCTTCTCAACTTTACTTGCTTGATGGAGTTTATTATTTCGCAATGGCAACCGAAGAATTATCACTCATGGAGAAGGATCGAACTTTGTTAGCGGAAAGAAATTTTCACACAAGAACGCTTCACTGAACAAAGCATTCTTTGTGGTGTTATTACGCTTCATAGAGTCAAGCGAAATGCTACTAAGAAGGCAATAACGAAAATCGGATGCGACTTCTAGTAATTGCACCGATGAATGTTGCTTAAGAACCTTTTTATAATGCCACTACGCTGAATCAATTTCAATCATCTGATAAGCTATTACCTTATCATATCAGTTTCAGATAAAGCACTTTTCATGACAAAGATTTGTTTTTCTTTTTTTTTCATTGGATTTGCTCTTATTTCAAATCTTTTTAGCCTTTCAACTCAAGTGTTAATTGTATATGGACTGGAAGATAAAATGTCTTACCTAATCATGATAATTGTTTACTTTAAATAAAAATATATCCGAACAAATAGGGAAAAATTGCCTCCATAAATGAATTTAACTTTAACAGCATTTTAGTAATATAAAACTTTCCTTATAAAGAGTATGCAAGAGTGTATTAACAGCAAGCAGTATATAAATAAAAATACAGGTAAGAAGCATAAAATTACATTAGAGCGGTGCACTCTGCAGCAATAATAATAATGAAAATCGTAAGGGAACAAGAGAAACTTCGTAGAGAATGTAATTAAAAAGAAACCTGAGATATCTCAACAGAGAGCGCAAAACGTAGTGGAATACATTGTTTAGAAATCATTAAAAGAACTCCAGCGTTATTATATTTTTAGGGACGAAATTTCGAGCAATTGCACATTGCAAATTGCATATTGCACAACGAAATTGCACATTCATTAGTCGTTAACATCATAGATATTTCCAATTATATCATTGAGAGGTGTTCGAGAGGGCAACGTCGACTACGTAAACAACAATCGAATATTCTCGAAATGATAGTGAGAAAAATTTACCTCTCACGGCATTCCCTATTCCGCGCAGTGGGCTAAAAACAACATATAAGTTATCATTGCTACAATGCAGTGTAAAAAAAAACGTAGTATTACTTGTTTTGCTTGGAAATTTGCATTTTAGCGAATGAATTATAAATACAAGGTGAATTATGCAACAAAAAGCTAAACACTGAAGATATTTCAGTAGAAAAGCGAGAGTTGCTTCTGGAACTCTGAGGTAGATCATTGATACAAAAAGATTTGCACGAATAACGTGAACATAGATAAAATCCACATATCTCATTGACTATGCAAAGATAAAATCCACATATCTCATTGACTATGCAGTTTACCTGTGCTCGAAAGATTCTTTTATTCAACGTTTCTAGAACAGAGAGGGGTAAATGCTGTGGCCATGCTATCGTAACCATTTTCATCCAACTGTAAAGGAAGAGTTTAGTAATGGAAAATCGGTGACCCCATCCGCTGAGTGAGAATAATATATTGCATCATTTGAAAATATTTTAGTGCTCCAAATGGCTAGAACTTCATCCACCATCTCACCTGTTCAATATGATATGAGACAGTATTATGAATCATCTCTATAAACATCCTAGTGGCTCGCTACAGTTGAGAGGACGATAAAGCACAATGGCAAGGATCATCTATAGTACTCTTTTCCTGTACTATGCACAATATTCAATCAACTTCCCAATTGCTGTACATAGTGTCTGTCCTCAGTGCATCAAATAGCGTACAGATGAAACCAATTCTAATTGAGCGCAGTTAGCGGAAAATTCGATATGGAATTTACTCAAGTGTTCATTTGAGTTCCCATTGGGAAATTAAGAGACTATCATAAATCAGCCGAGCGGATCATATTCAAATATCTTTTATCGTCTTATGACCTCTAGAAAGTAAAACGTTTTCATCTTCATCAGTAATCTTATAAGCTAGTGAGAATGACCATCCGAACAGCTATAGTTCATAAATCAACACTATACGATAGCTATAGTGCAATTAGCCATTGCGTCTTGCAATATTGAACGCATTACAAGTTTAAGGCCACCTAAAAGAGTGAACCAAATTTTAGTCAGCCATATACGATTCTTAGGGGTTTTTTTCTCGATCCCATGGGCTACTGATCTAGTTACTGCACGATGATAACTCGCTCGTTTCTCCTACATGATGCACCATATAGGATGGAAGAAAAAAACTTGGTGCCGAAAAAGCAGTCATTATAGTTTTTTTAAATTTTTTTCTTATAAGAGCTGTTATTGTAGATGGTGTGCATCCCTATGCTCAAAAGTCTTGACTACGTCATCATAGCACGATGAGATGACGTACTATGTTAAATAAACATTTCTAACAAACAAAAACATTTTTATCACTCCGATTAAAACTGTGGGATTCAATTTTTACATTCATTTAAGGAAATATTCAAAGAAAATTTGCAGTCAAGAAAATGATCTCATTCAAGGCTATGAACAATAGTTTGTTTTTTTTTTAAGTTACAAGTTTATTTTGGACTATATGACAGATTAATGCTCATCTCAATTTAAACTGAGTAGATATGTAAGCAATTAAATTTATTTTTGCTAGCATTTAATCTGTTCATGATGAATTTTGAAGAGAGCACATCAAATGCTCATTGAAAATTTGTTAGCAATAATGGAAATTTTGTCGAAATATTGGAAATGTTTTCATAGATGCGTTGAATAAATGTCTCGAGCGTTATTCGATGAGCAGGCTTCTTTTTCCAACAATCTTCGGTTTCTATCAGCGAAAATTATTCAATGCTTTGTCTATTCGTATCGTTCTTAAATCGACCATTTGCTGATCACCAATATCATCGCAACATTTCAAGCATGATCGCATTCATCGTCTCGATTCTGATCGGCATTACATTCGGTCAATTCTGTCAATCACCGGGTTTGTTGCTTTATTTATTCTATTAATATTTATTCAGTAAAGCATTGAAATTTCTCTTCATGAAGCACTGAACATTACACATAATCGTTCATATTATGGATATGACACTTTGATCATCTTCATTTGCACCTATCCATTGCACAATAATTTAATCAATACGAATAAGAACTCATCTATGAGTAGTACTAAATACAAACAAAAGAAAAAAAAGTCTCTAGAAGCGTATTGCGACCATCGCTTAAAGCGATTCGGTAATGAGCGAGAAAGAAGACTTGAAATACTAAACATTTTATTTCGAGAGTTCAAGAATCAACGTTAATTGAACTTTATTGATAGAAATGTGACAATTTTTAAGGCAAGTTTAAAATTTACATGAGCATAACGATTTTATCTAGCTGTAAGCAACGAAGGGAGAATTTTCCCTCGCTGCAAAAATGGCCTTTTTACTGAGTGGCAGACACTACAATTGAATTGTCAGCGCACGCAGTAATTTTTTCTTTTCAGTACTCTATCGAGATTGACGGCACTTCTAGGTGTTTTTTTTTTCAAGTTCTTGGAAGGTAGCATAACCTTCAGCTTAAATGAGAATATTAGACAAATTTATTCTTTCTGATGCGTTTTCTATTGAAAAAAGGCAATTTCCTTCAATGATTATTCTTTATAATTTTCGGGATAAGAAAATTACCAAACGAAATTATGGTTTCAATGCGATTCTTAGCGATCGAATCTATCGATGTGGTTAGAAAATGCATGTACAATTTCGTAAGATGCGGTTCTCTTATATTTATCTGCGAGACTTAAAAATCTTTTCTACATAGTTATCGATAGATTAGTAGCACATTAATGGTACGAAACTATCCGCAAAATTTAGCGGATGGAGTTTCTATGAAGCTAGAGCATGGTGGTCGCTTCCGATCGGAATAATGCCTTTCCATCTATTTGAAACTGGTATTGCAATTTAATACCGAACGTGATCCTTTCTACATAATGTTTAAAAATTTCTACATAAGTGATCCTTCGTACCGAACGTTCTCTCAATTCGGAAAGAGAAATCGATTTGTACAGCCTTGTGGCTACCAAAGAAGAATATCTCAAAAACTCATCACTTTCAAGTTGTTTTTTTTTTTTTTCTGATTATTGGGGCAATCGGCGAGTGAACCATTCAATGATAAGTCGAAGTACTTCCGCATACCGCTTCAACAAGTTCTTTCGAAACGATGAAGAATTTGGAACGAAGATGGAATAATTTAACACATTCCCCAACAATAATTAGCATAGCAATGCGTTTCTACGTGGTTTGAGGCATAGCAATTTTTTGCAGATTTAAATGAGTTAGAGGGTTTTTCAGTTTGCTCACGAGAACCGAGATTCAACGCACTAGTGGATAATACTCCGACAACGATCATATGCAACGATCCAATTAACCAATGTCTTGGATGCTGTAGAGCTTATACGATTTCAAGAGGATATTCTGCGGTAAAAAAAAACTCCAAATTCTAATCCCAAAAACATAAATCAATGAACGCTAATGCTCACATTCGAAAAAAAAAATAATGCTGTGCAAAGAAATTCTACGCATATCGTGGAGAATAATCGTGATTCTCACAACAATATCATCCGAAAATTTACGATATTTTCTTACGTAAATCCAACTTGTAGCGTTGTAAAAAATGAGAATTTATATTTGCCTTCGCAAAAGATAATGTTCGAACTAGGTGTTAGCGTTTGATTAGACTGCAGCGATTGGATCAACCAAGTAGCGGTTGATAATGCGTGTAGGAGTGATTTCATTTCAAAGTGTTGGATGTGTAGCAAAAATCAATGCCTTCTCTCTGTATAACTTTATGCGCATATATTTCGGGATTGAATCCATTTCGGTGGATTTGTTTTTTTGAGGACACAACAAATGCGATAAGGTTGTGTACATCACAATTCAAACAAAACAACTTCAAGAAGACAGCGGATGGCGGAATTTTTTTACAAAGCAGCGTGAGGAAATTCGATAACATAGAAACGAGCCATCCAATCGAAGAGAAAGAACGCATTTCGCACTCACTAGCATTGAGAGGCAACTTTGTGCCTCTGAAAAGCCCCTTTTGCCCATTCGTTCATAATGAGCGAAACCACATCGACCCTTCGTCCATACACAACAATAGCGCATAGCATATAACCGAACATCGCTGACAATTTTGTGGCCTTTCCAACGAAACAATCCCGATAACAGCCAACGAATTTTTGAGTAGGTACTCCGTTCAAACAGCGGTTCTGCCTTCAATGAACATTGCTTAGACTCGATTAGTATACCGATTGGGCATTGCTCCCAATATCTTCTCCTTTCAAGTGAGCATTCGAAATTTGAGTTTCCTGGACGAAGGGATTTCATTTTGGTCGAATCCTAAATGTGCACTACTTACGCAACAAGGAATTTAAGCTTTCATTTGATAATGGCATAACTGCGTAGCGATATCTTGCACTAATTTGACTAGTGACTGAAATTTTGAGCAAGAACTGATACAGTAAAAATTGTCGGATTCGTTGAGTTCGATGAGCTAAAAGAAAGCTAAAAACGGATATGCTTGAAAACTAGTTGCCGAGCAATGATTGATGCGATGTGCTCATAAGTCGTTTCAGTCTCATTTACCTCGCCTTCATCATGCCACAAAATACGAAGCGGAAATAACTGTTCTACCGTTTCTGCATCGAAAGTACATTCAGCTCTATTTGACTACTAAGTCCGACAGAGACACCTTAATTGAGGTATATCTAAAACGGGTGGAGAAAGTTTGCGAGATTCTACGCAATTCAGATACCAAGTTGAAATATAGTCACCCAAACTTGCAACTCTATGCTATTTATTTGAAACGCATTTTTTAACACTTGTTAAATGTGATCGATTTCTTAGCAGATTTTAAGCTCTTTTTTTTCGTTTAACTCTATTAGTTTATTTTAAATTTGAGGCCACCTCATATGTGATCGCTGCTCCTAATGGAAGGTGCGTATGCTGCTATCAATGCTGATTTTGATGCTCGAAATATTACGAATATTTCGTCACCTCATTGCTCAGCTAATATAATTCAAATGCAGTCATATGTCATGTGCACAGCTCGGTTCTCGAGGACTTTTTGAATAAATGTTTTTGTTTCATTGAGTGTCGCTGAAGACGATTTGTTGTTGATTTGATTGCCGCATTCAACAAAGTACAGCAATGAAGTTAGTTATTCGCAAAATCTTCTTCTCTAGATGTGCGTTGATTCGATTTGCGATGAGGCCAACCGAACAGAAAAATAGCTTCCCTGAATATGGAACATTTTCAGAAACTTAGTGTAACATGGCGGCTCTAAGCGGCTCCCTTTCCTTCCCTTCCAATAGCACAACGATCTTGTGGAAGATATTTGAAAATGCGCCGATTATAGCATGCCTCGCAAATGCG
This sequence comes from Baylisascaris procyonis, assembly GCA_037389465.1. Taxonomy (NCBI): domain Eukaryota; kingdom Metazoa; phylum Nematoda; class Chromadorea; order Rhabditida; family Ascarididae; genus Baylisascaris; species Baylisascaris procyonis. The sequence goes on from JAZARR010000146.1 coordinate 7,122,195, forward strand.
TTTTTTTTCCAGCAGTTTATATACGTGTAGATTGCTTCAAACATCCACATAATAAAGTTTCCTAAGTTGGCGAACATCAGTTTGCGAATTGTAGATGGTAATCTTTGGTGAGGCTATCTAATTCTACAATCTGAAGCAACCCAACACGCAGAATGTTTCGATCCTGATATGCGACAATCCACGCGCTAAAGGCTTCCATAATATAAAACGCCCATAGCTTTCACTGAAAGCCATTGAGAAGTATTGTTGGCATTAGGATTCGGCAACAAATCTGCCCTAATCAGTGTTGCATTTTGATCGAAACGAATTCTCTGAAGGGAGGCGTTATGCTGATCCCATCGGCGAATGGGTCCCATGTTCAACCTACTTCACTTGTAAGTTAATGTTTGAAATGTTCGGCGTACGAGAGCAGCTCGGAGAATGCACCCGATGTGGCTAACCAGGTTACTCACGCTCCGCCAGGTGCACTTACAGAAAAAACGAAACATTTTCGATATGGTCGACCGAAATTTTCCATAAATATATTGCAGAAAATTTCATTTGAGCGCTTTTATCTGACCTTCAACAGAATCTAAAACAACGTAGCAAATACAGCAAAAATTATAACTTTAAAGAAATTGGAAAAACGTCAAGCTAAGATGACGATCACCTTTGAAACACAACAATTGCTTTTGAAACTCGACGTTAGGCGAAGTGAAGAAACTCATGAAACATATCGCATCATTTAAATGCATCATTGGAGAATAACTAATTCCCTTACCTCTTGCTAAGATTTTTATTCAGCCAATGTTTAGGCATAGTGCAGCTCACAGCGACGTGATTGCTTACATCAAAGTTAGGAGGCGTGTATTTCGGCATGCAGCTGTTGGATGGCCAACGCCTATGGGCAAAAATCATAACCGAATTTGAAATTACGAGGTCGTGCGTCCGCCTTATTCCTACACAGTTGTGAGTTCGTTGTTGAAAGGCGTGGCTTCGTTTGGCGACGACAACATAGGGCGGTGCTTGCTATAGCCACCGCAGCGTATTCAATTGATGAAGAAGCGTCAACTAACGAACCACGCCAACAGATTCCCCTCCTTAGAATTCTATCAACGATAACTTTTTTTTATTGTTGTTCGCCACTAAAAGAAGATCAGTCTATTTGATGCACTGATGGATGCTCTCAGAATACACTTCATTTCACGTCAAATATGATCTAATTTCGACCATACGGTCTTATGTTGTGGTGGATTGACATATATGAACGATCCCCCGACGAACGTTATGATAATATGCCGATTCTAACTTTGAAATAAATGAGAGCGACTTTCGACCAAGTCCATAGAAGTTACCTTTACTTTATGACAGGTACGATCGTCTTTTCGGTTTAATACCGCATAATGGTATGTACAAGTGTCCTCTCAAGGTGTACTAGTATTCTTTTTCGCTTGAGTGATGTTTAGAAACGAATTTTCACTCAGCTGCCACTCCGCTGAATGTGCCTCATGAGACTGTCGTGGCCACTTTCCCTCTCGTCCGTCAATCACGGCACATCAACGATCCTTGCTTCGCTGTCATCTGGTTCACGAACTTCGGCATTTCATTTCATCGTCTAATTTACGGCGTTATAACATTTCGATGTGTAGCTATTTTCTTGCCATTACCGACGAATAACGATGTACAACTATTAAAAATTTTTCATATTCGCTATTTCAATTTTATAACTGTTATAGATTCTTTTTTTATTGTGAAAGATTTCTGCAGATGTCGTCAAACGAAATGCATGCAAATGTGTCACCTCGAAATATATGTTGACGACGTAGTAATTATATGTAATGTATCATTGTAAAGTAAATCTGGGCTACTTGAAGTGCTAGCTTCACTTGCCGATCGTATTTCAGCACATAAGCAACCGACTGTCCATCAATGCTGAATTGAGTCTCATGGGTGCATTTTCCTTAATTATGAATATGGCTTCCGAGTTATTTAGGGATTTGGAGCAAAAAAAAAATCGTTCTTAGGTGGTCAGCAGTTTAACTTGCTGTTAAAATACTATTAAGACTGTTACTATGATGTGCCCCTCTATCTTCGTCGTGTGAAGCAAGTAAGTAGAATACGTATTATATATATATATACGTATTATATATATATATATATATATATATATATATATATATATATATATAAACGGGAGGAAGGCATAGATGATTGAACGAAGACATGTTAAAGAGGCTAATGTTCTTGTAGTGCCTAATGACATGCACACATGTGTCAAGACATGTTTCTCGACTGCTATGGCCTACTCGACTTACGCTTAAAGAATTTCACTCCCTCCCTCCGATTCGCCATCCCGCTATCACCTGTTCGCCCACGAGGCAAAGGCGCACTAGAAATCTTTGCTCTAAGGTGGGGACCATGCATCAGCTTTCCTTTTTCTCTATCGAAGGGCCTTAGAGGCAATCTAAAGCCACAGAAGTGGCAAGTACAGGCAAACTGAGTTTTCATGCTCGTATTTTTTGAGGTCAAATAGTAAAATCAAAGATATGAAGTACGACGAAGAGAAACCATTACAAAAAATTGAAAACTCTAGAAGATATTCGTGATCGCAATGCAGTATCAAAGCCTTAAATTGAGCAAGGCTAGGCATTGTAGCATATTGTATAGGAAAGTTGTTAGTAAACAAAAGATTACCTATTTCATGAACATTTCTTTCCGTTGATACCTTAGGCTGGCTAACTTTAGCTAAGATTCGATGACAATGAACGTTATGAACTTTCTACAGTTTACCTCAGCAGTTGGGCTATACAACGTATTTCATAGTTCAACTAGACTAGTCATTACTCTTTCCATTATGCAAATTTAAGACCCGTAAGCGTTGTTCATTGAAGAAAAAAAGATCTCTCTTATATAATCATGTAGTTATGCATTCAGTGCTTTGTTGGCGTTCTTCTTTCAGTAGTTTTATGTTTTTTGGTATTTGAGGAGTAAAAAGCCGCTGAGCCATAAACAAGGATCATAAATGTTTTGAATACTTTCATAAGGAATGAATTATCTTTGATATGAAAGTGGCAGGTAAATAAATTTGCTACTTCAATTGCCTTCTGAAACTCACCTCAACAATAGTGATCTAAAGAATCAATTGAATATTCACAGTAATTCCAGATCATAGACCTCAACATTCTTAAGAGTTGATCCCACCCACTATCATGAATCGCAAATATTTTAATCGTTTAAATTCCATCATCTTTATCAATAATAATACAATCGTTGTCTCTAATCAGTACGATAAGATAATTTTTGAGGATTCTTCCAAAGAAAATCATTTTAGGATGCATGTTTTTGAATACTCAAAAAAATCCAGCATAATTATTTTCTGCCTAAATCAGAATGAAATATTAATTTAAATGTTATCGCTTAAAAGAATGAGCAATTTTTTCTTTTTTTTTTTCGGCAATATCTCAATTTAGTTATCATTAATGAGAAACCATTGTAAATGACTATTTAAGAAATTTGAGATCCATAGTAAAAATGCTTTTTTTTTCAGTGATCGTTTTTTCTAGGAAAAAACTAAAAAGCTTTTTCTATGTGATACTATATAAGAAAATATTTTGAAAATTAAGATATACTATCTGTAGTGCTTTTTTTTTCACTAACGTTAGCAATAATTCATATTTTTGGAAATTGAGACATCCTTGATATGGATGATCTGTCACTAGAGAAGAGGAAATTTTTACTGAATGAATAAATAGTATGCAGATATTCTTTCGCTGAAGTTTTTTCGACAACTCTCCACTAAATATAGGGTGAATTTATTAGGATGGTATTTATTCAAGTGAATTATAGAAACTCTTTGATATTAAATGGATTACGTAGATCTGCCTGAGTAAATCTGAGACCGTTTCTATTTGAGAACTATTTTTGAATGCTTGGAATGATACAACTGCAGTAATCGCTGCATTTCCTCGACGAACAAATGGCATATATAATGGCATATGGGCCCTATGGAATAATTTTTTATTCTCATGGCACATTTACTTGTAAGCACCTGAAACATCGAGCACAATATTGTTTGAAGAAATTCACAAGGGGCAAGAAGGGGAGGGTTTCACAGTGGCTGTCACTACAAACTGATACCGAATATTAGTTAAATTGTTTCAATTTCTTGCCATCCTCGAAAAGTCCTTGATCACCGTCAACTATCTCGGGGATTCTATTTTTGGATCAACTTCTGGATCTGGCAAAGCTACAAAACATAGAAAATGGCTCACGCTTGAGGACATACCTTTTAAGATGGATTAAAAGTTTACCACTGTTTTTTTTTTGCAGCTTCTTTGCACTTCCTGTCGAAAGCTGAGATTTCCATTATTTTCCACACGTGGAATATTCACTTTTTTCTTACAGTTCTTATTCATGAATCAAAAAGGTTCAGTTTCATTTGATTCTTTTAATTCTTATGATTCCTTGGAGCATATTCTTCAAAAATAAAAAATTGTGTGTTATATAATAACGACGTCTTCTTATTAATGTTTGTGCACTTTCCCAATCAATACTAATAAGTCCCCATTGGCGAGGAGCGCTGATTTTCAGTAGGCGTTAGGTGCAGGTGGTTCCATAATGTCATTGTGATCGAGTAGGATTTATTTCATTGGTGAAAACTAAATTAAAGACTTTGTCGTATAGAGTGAGCGTATAGAGTAATCAAACATCTGAATAATATAGATCGCACTTCACTGAATTCTAAAAAAAAAAATCTTCGCAATAACTCCGTTTATTCGTCTACATAAATTTCGAGTTTATATTTGTCACAGTGAATTCTTCTAGTGGAAGAATTTTGCTACCTGTAATTCACATGTTAACGAGAAAGCCATAGCATTCCCTATAAAATATTGTAACAAGCTTAAAGACTGCCTTGGACTGAACAGTATAAAGATTCGAGTCTGTGCTTTATGTGAAAGGCACAATTCTCTGCTATGCCGTTCTTTAATATATCACTATCTATGTGCCAAAGAATCGGGAAGATCAAACAGTCAAAGTGGTAACGACGATCATAGAGAATTATCAAAGAGTTTAGAAAAGGAAAATAGCTACCAAATAGTAAGATAAGCGAAGCCGCTGTTTACATCGCCTGCAGCAAATCCTAGAAATGGCGCCAGATATGAAAAGGTTATCTGATTATGCTCTTCAAGAAGAACCGTTACAGGATGCAAGAGGATGTACTTTGGTGGGAGCAGGATGGATGTTTAATTTTCAGGACGTTTGAAGAGGAAATTATCTAGATGAAGGACACCATGTTACTGTAAGCTCCGCTTTAAAGTGCACTTGGTCAAGATCTGTGAGTTATACACGGCCTTAGATAAACAAATTTTATGTTGTAAGTTCAGACACGACACTTCTTAAGGGAGGATGTAGCACAATGATATGCAAAAGCATTAACAGCCATCAAATCATTGATTATGCGACACTCAGTCGACGAAAGGAAAGGAGGGGCTCGATCAACTGGGCGACGCTCAGTTATGCATTTACGACGTTATCCTTTTGCAAACGCATATCGCATTATCTTCTAAAATTGAATGATTGGTCGGTGGAAATAGAATTTTGAAGTGTGCATCACTCATATTGTGCTTGCATCGGATAACCAACACAGTAGTTTAGAATCATTTGCCGTTGAGAATGACTGTATTTTGTTTTTGACTTTCGATTCTCAGTCAGAAGATTTGAAGCGGATCAGACTTTATATTGAGATCTTGAAAAATCATCGCTAAAACTTCATAAATATTCGTGCATCCTTGAAGAAAAAAAAAATGAAACGGGACAGCATTTTGACAACATATAAAAATTGCTGAATGCGGCGATTTGCCTTTATTCAAGAGAGAGCTGCTGCATTAGGGGTCGATTTTGCGCTTAGCAGACGAAAATCGTCGGGTAAACGTCGATCTTCTAGCGTTGCCGAGAAATCAGCAACGCTTTTGCGTTTAATCAATCCCCTCAAATAGTTGCCTAGAAAATGTATCCCTCCCTTGGGTGAAAGAGGAATATCATAATAGCTTTCGAAAAATATTTTCCATGGAAAATAACAATTTCGATAGCGTGTAACGAATTCAAACGTTTTTTTTTTTGAATCTTTTCGCTTATGTTCGCATCGTTTACCTTGCATTATTCACATCGACAATCCCACATCTATGCATTAATAAATGTTCATATACTTCATGCTCATTGAAATTTTCTAATCATCATCGTTCATTAAATCTTATTTATTATACTTTTTCTTTTGATTCGAGATTGTAAAATTTTGAAATATTGCGGAAATATCGTCCGAAAAAATTTGTGCAAATATGAGAAAGATCGATTCGCTTAGCTAGTCGCCTATAAGTGTTGATGCTTCAAAATTTTGTAGTAATTTTTGAGTTAGATTGCTATGGTCACGTTTAGATAACGCAAGGTCTTTCTGAAGAGAGTTAGAATTAGCATCCTTTTACTTCTTTACCTAATCATACGCATAAAACGGAAAAGTACAAATAATTATTCGATTTAAGCACTGAAAACGTTCTCGGCGCTCTAAAATGCTACTATATGCGTAGATTTTAGTACGAAAATGTATTATGAAGGTACTTTTCAATAGTATGATCAAATTTTCATTGTTATGGTGTGAAATCAGCTATTATAACACAGACAAAATTGGCACCTGAGATATTTACCTACTGTGTGCAGCAAAATCTGTAACACATTGAAAAGTTTCATTTAGTATCTCATTTGGCTGCTTATGTCTAATCTGCATCTTCCGGAAAGTGATGGGAGATGGTACATAGTCTTCTCATACAGTAAGATAGGAATAAGATGGGCCTGAAAAAGGTAAGGAGGTTAGCCCCCTGGTCATGAGATTCCTTTTTCCTTTTCCGCCTCATCTCCTCTCATATTCTCCATTGAAATGAGCGCAAACCTTAGAGAGTTTTGTGTGCGTCTATTGAGTGAAAGTCGTCATTGCTTTATATATGTGTTCGAACTGCGTAACGCAGGCAAGCGCCAAGAAAGTTTTCCTAACGAACAAACTTTCTTCAACAAAAGCTTCGCAGAAATTCTGGAGCTAAATTTGATGCTTTCGCATAAGCTCATCAATCCTAGCCCGCTTATAAATCAAAATAAAAGTGCTGAGAGGTACTCGCATGAGAAATGACTAAAGAGCGTTCCTTCGCTCCCGTCTTGTATAAGAGTCGACTCTCTAAGAACACTCGAATATTCTAGTGAAAGAGCTCACCTGAACGAAGCGTAATTCTTTTTGAGGAGCAAGAGAAACGAGTGTAACACCTTTCGATGATACGATTTCATGAACACCTTATTAAAGTATCAGCTTTCTACAAAAAAAAAAAAAAAAAAATTTCATCAGTAGAACGAGGTTCTTAGGAATGTAGTGATATAGTGATGTTACACACATATTTAGATGCTTGAAATGAATGATTTAGTGCGGTGGCAAAGTTTCGTAAACTATTGTGCATAATTTATTTGTGGATGGATGTGATTCGTCGATTCGGCAAGACGGCGGCTAATGCATTCGCGTTGAATTCCCCAAGGAGGTAGGGGAACGGCCGCGACTATTTACTAATGTGAACTATGCCTCGATCAAACTCGATATCCACCAGGAAACTTCATTTTTACTTTGCAAAATACGTTACGAAAAGTTTCTGTCAGAGAATTCGATCCAGAAGCTTCAAAAAGTTATATAAAATGAATAGGAATATTGATAAATATTTGTAATTTTATTTAAAAAAAAAAGGAGCGATTCTATAGCATATGAAGTTCATTGGAAATTCTACAAAGATTAGCTTAATTTCACGACTGTTATGTTTCGAGTAGAATTTTCTAAAAGGCAAAACTGTTCCACTTGAACAACATTATGCGGATTTTACTTTGAGTCACTGAAAAGAAAGAAATTCGATGCACCATTAGATCACAAACTTGTATTTGGTGAGTTTGATCTATAAGTTTGTACTTGATGAGTCTGATCTATTCTTTTAGGTGGTCTCAGTTCTTAGTTCCTATTGAGCTATAAATACCAATCGTATTGTGCGTCTTCACTTCGGAATCGTTTTTCTTCTGTTGATAGGAATTTGCTTCTCTGCAGATATTGTCTGTTGATAACGTCTGTTGTAAATATGATGCGTTTCATGTAACGTTTCTTGTTTTCTATTAGTTATCATTTTCCAAGCATATATATATATATATATATATATATATATATATATATATATATATATATATATATATATATATATATATATATATATATATATATATATATATATATATATATACCTTTCGTGAATTCTTCGTCGTCATTTACTCTTTCTGCCCTCGAATATGATACAATTCATAGAAGCCAAAACAAATCGCTTTCTGGCATGAATTCTCTCGTACTGGCTCATTTTTCTTTTGTAGCAAGGAATTTCTTCCAGTGTACCACCAATACATTTAATTGCCCTCCTACTTCCCTCGTTTTCACGTTATCTCTTCTGTTTTTACGTTCTTCGTACTCTGAATGTTACAAATTGATCAGATGCTGTTTATCGCAGCAAAATGCATCTGTTTTTGACGGAAGATTTAAATAGTTGTACAACGCAAAGGTGCAAGAAATCGGGAATGGTGCTTGTGCTTGAGGCGTATAAACGATGAAAAATGGCTTCTGTCTAATGAATAAAGCAAAATTCTAGGAATGGTCATGTTAATACCAGAATCCGCCAGTGGAGATTTCAAACGACGAAAATGCGGACAAAGCCATTTTTCAGTAATTAAGAGCTTTGAACAGACACAAGTGCCGAAGCCGAAATTTTCGAAAATAGCATTTCTAGTGGGAAACTCTTACTGCTGAAATTTCTCTTCGATGTGAGCGTTTTCGTATTTCCCCTTTTTTTCATGACCTATTTTTAAATAACTCAAGCACAATAGTACGCTAAAGCAAGTGGAAATCAATTAAAGAAGCTCTTTGTGAAGAAGTTTATAGGACGTGGCTATATTGCACCATGCCATATTAGGTTGTAGGGAGGCTGGAAAGGATGATAGATTATTTTAAAAAAAATGGAACAATTACTTCAGGAAAACAATGAATATTGCAACGAAATCAATTGCCAAAAGAAATAGCCAGCCACAATATCTATAGAAGCGATTGTTCCTTTTAATTACATTATTCGGGCAATAGAAACGACTCTTTCCGTTTAATGCAAAGTTCTCTTAGTTTAAAATATAGTTCCGTTAATCATACCATTCGACCAACGGAAAAAACAATTCACATCAACCATCCCATTCCCAAAAGACGATACAATTTCTATCGACCATAAGGTTCCACCAGGATGAAAGATAGTTCCACTGATCTCACTACTCTTTCAATAATTAAGATTCATATTGCTAATATGGAAGACGATTTGCCTCATTTCGTTAACGGGGAAAGTAAATTCTGTAAACGGCTTAATCCTTTAAAGAGAAAAGGCAAATGGCATAAATCATATGATTCTGTCGGCGAAGAAAATGTTTCACGGTTTACTATGCGTTTCCATTAAAAAGCGATGATAATTTCTGTTAGCTAATTAATTCTGTCGATGGAGAGGATATTCTTGCCAATCGTGGAATTCTGTTGAAATAGAAAGTCATCCTTGTTCATTGAGCGTTTATACTAGCGGAATTTTTGTTTATTTATTTATTTATTTATTTATTTATTTATTTATTTATTTTGCAAATTATGCGATTCTTTTTTGGTTGGAAAATAGTTTTTATTCAGTGATGAGATTTTGCTAGTCGAGTAGATAAACTCGAATCTATTATAGATTTTCTTCAGCAGAAGAGATAGGTTTTTATGATCGCTCGATTCGATATTATCACAAAACATTGGGAAATTTTATGATTCTATCAGCTCAAAGGGCAATTTTGCTCGAGCGCGCATTTTTTTTTTTTTTTCAAAACAAAAGATAACACTTGTTGGTAAAAGAAAACGACAACTATCTTTGCCCGTTTATTTCCCTCCAGGCGTGCCTTTGTGCTATGGGTGCATGACCCTCCCTCAAGCATAAAATATGGCATAGTACGCCTCTCGTATATGTTTTACTTCATTATTGCAGTATGCCTTCTTTATGTATGCGTGTATATTCGTATTCGTATGCGTTCTTGGGCGGTTGTTTGGTGCAGAAGTGGTTCTGTAGTTTTGAAATGCTTCTTTAAGCCAAATGAGTAATCATTGAAGATAAAAGTTTCCTGTTTCAAAAAAGAAAAAAAAAATAGAGGTTTCCCCCTAAAGAGCTAACCAATGAGGTTGGCAATCGCTGGAAGAGGATTTTGATAGATAGTTTTTATCCAACGAATTTCTTTTCAATTTGTCACATCTTTTGACGTTTCTCAATGGATTTCTTTCGTCATTTTATTTCACTTGCATCATTTTTTCGAAAAATTATTGCTTTTTTTTCGTTCACGGAAGGAAAAGATGGAACTCATTTAGAGAAACTTTTCTGGAAGGAAATCCTGCTCCCTAAGCCGTTCACTCTTTTCCTCTCGTCGTTCCTCTTCGTCAATAAAAAAACAACTCGCCTAAGGGCTTCAGCAGGAACTCTATTGCTTATTATAAAAGGATGTCTCTTTTCAATGGTTTACGCTTCTGCAGTGGGAGGAAAAAATGATTGAAAATATCTGTTCTATTTCTTCCTAATTATTTATGCTCAATTAGAATAAAAATTGAAACCAAATGAACTCTTCATGCCGTATAAAAAAAATCCCTATAGAGTATTCTTGTAAGGAACTATTTTCACACGTTTTTTTGTGTGATTCTGTGTCGATTATATAATTTCTATGATGTTGAGTCAATTTTAATGACAACGTTTGTTGGATTGTATGCCATTACATAAATATGCCACTATTTTATGTATTAATGATAGTGATATTTAATTAATATTTAACTAATGATAGTGATCGAAAATTTGCAATATTTTCTGCAAATAGCTTAAGTAAATATATACCTTCAAAGAATTGCTAGGATTATTAGCTGCAAAGAAAATCTAATTAATGTTGTGCTAAACGATTCGAGCATTAATGCGTACGTAAGATTCGTTAATTATTCCTCTATTTTATCGCGGAATTTGATGTATTGATAGCTTTTATATCTTTCTTTTTTCTCAAAATAGCGCTATCAATTACGAGTTGTGATTGGAGTTGAAGAAAAGCTGAAAAGATTTGTCTGAATGGATTGGACGGGGCAAATAAACGTATTTCGCATTATAATTGAACAATCGCTCTAAGTTGCATAAGTTGAAGTGTAGACAACTAATGCATGTGGTTGCAAGCGAAGAAAACGGATTAATTGTAAAGGTCAATTTCATTTGGTAAGCTATCCACTGGATTACGAGACTTGCTTTGCGCTAAATTGAAACCGATCTGCACATTGCTTTGTGGTGTATATCGAGCGGAAACTAACCCTTTACGTTGATACATTTCAGGCAAGCATTCACTATCGATGAAGCACTTTCATGGGTGCTCTAGTTTACAAATTCGACTTACGTCCATACTACTAAAAACTTTGCGCATTTTTTTTTCCATCCTTCCAAACCCTTCATTTTACTGCATACTTTGCTCTTTCTTCTATCCAGTTGCAAAATTCAGTATCGCATTTCTTTAAACCCCAACAATCTGTATATTGGCTAGAAATTTCTCTTCAATAAAATATTTTAGTATCATAGCTCGCGAAAATTAAAAAAATCATCCCTAACCCATAGAAACGTTCCGATTTGAAAATGAGGCAAGAAATTGAAAAAAAAAAACAGACTGTTGTGTTGAATAGCTGATTGTCCTCATTAGAAGATTCTTCTCTCAGAATTTATAAAAAAAGTGGAGAACCCGAATTTAAATGCTATTTTTTTAACTAAGTGCGATATATTCTTCTAACCGTCTTCCAACGCATAATGATGCTGAGCGTTTGACGATTGTTACTTAAACACCTTTTGCTTCTTTTTTAAAAAAATATTTATCATATGAACTTGTAATGGTACCTTTTACAACAAGATATTGGATGACTATTACAAAAATATTCTTGAATTGATTTATAAGTTGCACCTTCCTTCTATGGATTGAAAGCGTTTCTTCGCTTTTGACATCCTATATAGCCCACCATCCCTCTTGAGTATAGTCAATGAGATGAAAAAAAAAAGCATTTTTGATTGGCAACTTGTCAACTATTGAAAATTTCTATGCTCAAAAATACTTTTTAATAGGCGTGATTGAAATGCTGCAAATCATTAGGTTTGCTTTGCATCCACAATGAATGAAATCAATTTTAATTCAGTTTTTGTTTTCTTTTCTTTAAGCGTTGCCAATATTGGTCAAATATTCGATTTATTAAAAATACCACTCTCAATATTTGATAGCTTTGTTTTATGAATTTATATTTGAAGAATTTATTAGCTAGTGAGCTAATTTAAATATTATATATTTTCTTCTTTTGAAATTAAAAAAAGAAACAAACTCAAGTGTGCAAAAAATATCATCGTTTTTTTTTTCATCTAGTAGCCACATATTGGAAAATATAGTGAATTCATCTATCTGGTTTATATGACTCTTAGATAGCGATTAATATATCGAGAAAAATTCTATTATTTCGCCTCATATTTTTGGCTATAAGTCCTTGAATTCACCAGAAAAAAAGAATTGTGCAAAAAAAAAATGAGCATTCAAAGATTGGCAAAGAATTTTTCATTATAGATAGATGCAATAAGGTTATCAGCTCATAATGTATATTCTAGAGTGACTATTACCGATCGATTAATTTTGCTATTTATATCATAGACGTAGCAATAATAAAATATTGAGGAAGTATTAGAAATGCATAGGCGGAAGTATCAGCTAATTTGCTCGTCGTATATTTATACCCTTATATAACTATGCTTGCCGAATATTTCGTATCGTTATCAACTTGTTTTAATTGCCCTTATAGCTTATTTTAATTAAACTTAAAACTTATTTCACTTAACCAAAAAAAAAAAAAACTTGTAATCTTAGTGAAGTTTTGATGAGAAGAACGAATTAAGTGATGCAAAACAGCGTTGACGGTGTAGCGACAATACTAATTGCTGAACCAGCCATCTTGGACGATTTTTTATCTATTTTGTTCTTTTTTTTATTGTTTTTTCTCGAAGCGATTCGGCCTCTGAAAAACCATCAAAAACTGTTAACGATTTTTTTTTTTTTTTTTTTTTTTTTTGAATGAAGCGGAAGTGAGAGAATTTTTTTTTCTTCTTCAAACGTTTTAACTCTGTGAAACGTTCAAGGCGATAATCGTTAGAAGCGGTTAACTTGCCGATAAAAAGAGCTCTTGAAATTGTTGATTTATAAGCAAAAATTAGTGATATATTTCTCACAAATTTTGAGATCTGTCGTTATATGCCGCAATATTTTTTGTAAACTATAATATAAATACTTGTTAAAGCACTAGAATGCAATGATATTTAGATAGGAGCTATGAGTGGTCATACTACAGTGTGAGGTATTGCAACCCGACAAATAAACCTGCGTAATAAATGCTTAGCGAAAGCAATGAATGTAGTAAGAGCTGCAGTGAACGTGCATTGCTCACATTGATCACATAGAATTTCCGGCACAAATGCATAGCTGAGATAGATGGAAACTTTCTATGCATAGCGCGTCTGTCATCTCGGAGATTTTGCCTTAAAAGATAGGTAGTGTAAAACGGAGCACATCGCACCACTTCCTGGATTCCCCACTCACCAGATCGAATAACAGACTCGTTAAATTTATGTTTCATTCGACACTCTTAAAACAATTAAACGCAAAGCACGTAGAAACGTCAGCAATGCTCATCAATATGTATGAATAGTGCGCATTTCTCGACTACAAACTAACTTTCCATTTATTTATGTGCGGAAATTCGTGAGTATTGATTTTGTCGATGCATCAATACATCGTCGTCGTCGTCGTCGATCGAATACTCATAGAATATACACCGGATGGGGTTGAATTCAAATATTTTTGTTGAAGATCATTTCGTTGACGTTGAATATTGGATGTGAATGTGATCGCATTCATCAATAAAGCAAGTGATATGAGTACAATAATTGAATGCTATAGTCGAATTAAAACTTTCTTTGGAGAATACCGCCGTAATCATGATGAATTTAATCACCTCTCGATAAGGCCACTTTTAGAGCAATTTAAAAAATGATCGTTGCCTATTGCAATTTGAGAATCTAATTATTTTAGTGTGAAATGATTCCTGCATAATGTGGCAATGCCATAATACACCAGACGGACTTGCATATATTGCAAATGTGTTGAGACCATACGGTATACTCTGGTGAGATTGAACTGCTGTGAAAAGGTGGAGACAGATGGTGTTGGTATTACGCCTTGATTCACATCTTACTACTACTGGAATAAAAGATTTATTGTGCACATTTGCATCTACAACGGAAAAAAAGCGTTGATTCTTGTAGTGTAGTTGAAGTTTGTATTGAGAGCACAACCGATCGACTTCGTCAATTTTTTCGATGAGATATCTTCTAAAATCCGCCCATATCACTTCCCGTATGACGTTCAATATGCTCATTTATATGTTAGCTCATTCGTATGGTGACTATGGTACTCTCGTTGCCACAGCTTTCTGTTAACGTTGTGAAAGAGATGCTTTTTTTCCTCATTGGCTGCGTGCTGCTGCGGTTTATTGATGAGGCGTACGCATTCAAAGGCTTAGCATACTGTAACCTTCCGCATTTCCTTTCATATTTTGCAGTATTGGTCGTACTATAATCCACAATATTCTCCTCTTGACTAAGTTCGTATATTTGGTAATGAAAATGTGGTGAAAGTTGTATATATCATTGTGAAAGTACGGAGCCCTTATCTCAGATCTTTCTTTTTCAGGCATGTTTTCCAAATCTTCACGTACGTTAGCGATGTGGATAGCAATATCGGAGTGATACTCTAAGTCGCCGATCATTAAGGTAAGCTCGTAACCAATCACTGTCCAATTAAGTTGAGCGTTGTGGCAGGCACTAATTCTACTGAATATTTAATTCTGCTGAATATTGTACTCCTTTTTCGATTGTCCCATCTGAGGTTGAATATTGTGCGAGCAGTTTCAGATGCCGATAAATAATAGTTGTGATCCACGAAGTTCGTTGTTTTGTATCGCCAATTCAAGCGTTGGAATTGTACTGTTATATTCTTTGTTGGGATCTGCTCAATTAGCCTTTCATCTTTGTACAACATTTGTAGTTTACATTTCACAGCTTGTCGAACAAGATACTTGTAGACAAATATTGCTCCAACCCAGCTTAGGCATAGTATGCGTAATAAAAAAAAATCACTTTGGCATGTATGCGCTTGCGAAACTTGGATAACTCCGTACAATTTTCTGTTCCCATGGAAAGTGCTTGCTAATAAAGAGAAGCACCAAAACAAGGATTTGCGTTCAGCCGATGAAGTCTAGCGTTCCACTTCTCACATAGCTCATCTTTTGTTGTTTTTGTGACATAAGTGCTGCCGAATAGGAAAGAGGCTATACATGCTAATTCAAAGAACTCTTTATAAGTGTCCTCAAGAAGAGAGTTGAGCTTATTTTTTTAATGAATCGTTTGGGCACTGCTCACCATATCCTTAGAAATTCTCGCATCTCCTCTGATTCTTTTTAAGCACTCTTTGAAACGAACGGAACAAAGAGCCGCACCGTTGATGGGCTTATGTGTAGTGCGCTTCAACCAAAAGCGTTCTCATTGGGCGGTCGCAATCTGTGTCAGTCGGAGTTGTGGCGTCTCTGAGATTGGCTGAAAATTTTTAATGTGATTTAAGTTGAGAAAAAAAGTTCACCATAATAACTCGTAAAAATGGTTCTTCAGCGTATTTGTGGTAACCTTTGTCAACTGACCACTGATGATCACTTCGCTTATGCCTCTTTTATCATTTCTTATAGAAAACGTAATTTAGCAATCTCTGTACAAGCGTGTGTTTGTATTAGTCTATGTGATTGTTTTATTCAGCGAGCCGTAAAATCGAAGCCTATATTAGATAGAGTAGAATGAATTTGTTGGCCCAATTGCTGCTGTGCTTGCTACCCTATTTTTGAGTTGTGGGCGCTAAAATGCTCTATAAAATTTGTATACGCATTTTTAGTTCAGCAGTTAGTTGAACGCTGGTAAATAAATAATTTTCTTGATCAACCATTAGGTCAGTTGATCAACCAATTTATCGATTGGTCAATTGGTCACAACAGAATTCTGCGATCAATCAACTATAAATGGGAAGAGGTTATAAGGCAGTGTTTCGAGTTCCTTCGAATACTTGTATATGAGTGGAAAATGAAAAAAGTTGTTGGAAGATTTAGCACAATATGCGCTCACTTGGTCAATCAATTTTATAATTTAGCAACAAAAAGCATAACGTGTGAAATATTATTGTTCTCATAAATTGTCTCATCCTACCGCTCGTGCAACTCTTTCACAAATAATCCTTTTTTTTCCGTCGTTCGAACAGTGTAAAATGGAGATCCGACCGGTGTTAAAAGCTTAAAGTTTTTTCTGACCATTAAATATCTCAGTCTCTTTCGAATTAAATTGGGAAAGGTTAAAGGTAATTAAGGAGCCCTCTTTAGCGTAGTTCACATCAAATTTGTCGCTCTAGCTCCAGTGACCACTAAATTAAAACCACCTGACAGATAGCTGGACGCTTACATACATACATTTTCATCCCTGTAACTCCACTCTAATGTGCTCTTGCAAAGGAATTTCGCCGAGGCGCATAAAAAATGTGCATCGTGCCAGGTCCGTTTTGCGCTTTCACACTTGTTTTTCCGCTTGTCCGAAATGAAGGTTGCAAATTTGCTGCTTCCGCAAATGTTCTTACTTCGTTTGCTACCAAGAGAAGCGCAGAATTTCCCCAAAATTTTGAAGGAAACTTTCAGAAAAACACAACTAAAAATTCCACAATTTACTTCCGTTTTCCACGGAAAGAAGCTAAAGCGGATGGCCTCTTTCAGAGTTATAAACAATCGTACTTGGTTTTTGTTTCGTAAGCGCTCGAAATTTCCTTCCATATTTCTGACGAACGCTCCATGTCGCTTAAAGAATTGAAAAATTGTCCATTTTCCGTACTTGCTGAAATTATATCCTTTTACCATCCAAAAAGAGATTCTCTGATTTCATTTGATGTCCTGGCGACATTTATCTTAAAAATCCAAATTTCAATGGGTTGATTCGTTAGTAGTCCATTCTTATTCTTCAACACATCATTGCGTTTAGAGCGTTCTTTTTTTTTTTTTCGTATCTTTGTTCGAACTTTTCTCGTCAACGAAATATAATTCAGTTCCGTACGTGATGTGTGATGAGCATCAGCACTGAGTGCATTCATATAAGCTAGAACTAAAAACGTATGGTTATCGATAGAAGTACTAATGTTTTAAACAATAACTGTCAAAAAAAAAAACGCTCCGTGAATCTTTCCGTTCACAGAAAACTTGGCTTCATACGAATATTTTCAAGGAGCCTTCAAGATTGCAGATTGCTTGAAATCTGCAATTTGAAGGGTCATAAGTGAAGGAGGAACAATCGCAAAAGAAATACGCTTAAGTTTTTTGGAAAACCATTGATAAAATGTTACAGTGATGGATATTTATCGTTTCTCACCCCCCTCTCCCGAGTCCAAAAAAATCCACTAAAAACATCTGTTAACATTTTCGGATGAAGGTAGTGGATGAGATATGCAGGATGAAAGGGCGGTGTTGTATAATGAAGTCATCGTTCGTTTATTCTTGTTGAGTTTCGCGAGCGTTGCCGTCTAGCTTATGCGCTTTCCTTTCATATCACAATTTATTTGATTAGATTTTCTTTAGCGGTTTTTTGTATGGGAATGTCAAATACATATATCGTGGTCATTTTATTTCACTCTTTTTTCACTAATTTTTATTCTCTTTCCAGTGATAAAGTTAAATATATCACACATATTCTATGAGATATTATCAAAATTCTCAACAATGAAACCACATTCATGACGGCACGCCATCAACGATAAAGGTATGCATAATTTGTTAGCTTATTGTATTTATTAAATATAACTTAATATCGGCCTGTCAAATAGCTACATTACCTATTTAAGCGTAGACTTATAGGTGAACGTCATGAAAATTGAAAACACTAGTGGAGTGCATTATGTGTATAAGCACCGTCTGTTCTTTGCAGAGGCGTAGAAACCCGAAACTGTTTCGCGTCAAAAGAGTTGATTAAAACGATAGAGAACAACGAAGTATCGCTATCGACAATGCGTAGAATTTGTTTGCGCATCAATATAGCTCACTTAAGTAAAGAAGTCATCGCAAAAGTGATTCATTGCATCGTTGCCACACGGCTAACTCTCAATTCGTCTACAGATGAGTCATCCGGGCTGGGTGATGGTTTCGTTTCTCACAGAACTACTTAGCTCGTATGGCGGGCTTGGTCAATCGTCTTCTCGTTGTGCGAACGATACAGAAATCATTGACAATCTACTCAAGGTTATTCTCATAATATATTTCAAAATTTTCTATTTCACTTATCAAATAATTCGATTCTTCTATTGATTAGCTAGAAATATTTTACAGGATACATACAACAAACATTATATACCCGCTCATCCGGTTCATGTTCGTGTTGATATGTGGGTGCAAGAAGTCACCGCAGTTTCGGAGCTCACACAAGACTTCGAGATTGGTATATTGCCTTTTTACTTGACGTTTTGTATTTCGCTTTTTTTTTTTTTTTGTGAAGCGTGCAGAGAAAAACATCGCTCTGAGATCCACCTCAACTCTCTCGAACGCAATCATATATGATGCAATTATTTATGTGTGCTTCGGATATGCTATCGTGTTGTTTCTGTTAGTGATTGTCCTACTCAATAGATTTTTGAGAAATTAGTTGAGAGAAAATGCCTCATCATGTGAAATAAAAGTGCTGAATTATAAAAAAAAAGTGTTTTACTATAGACAGGGATTCTATAAAACTCTGCAAAAGAGTAGAAATAATGGGAGGAAGTAGCATATAATTTGAGTTAAAAGAATTTAGAATATCTAAATATACAATATAATAAAATGACTCGTAATACTTTTCAGATTTGTATATAAATGAATTTTGGGAGGATCCAGCTCTTGTTTTCGATTTTATGAATCCATGTAAAGGTAACATATCGTTTGACGATAAAGTGCTACAAAAGCTTTGGATTCCAAATACATGTTTCATCAATTCGAAAACTGCCGCCATACATGAATCACCGTTCAGGTTATTTTTTTTAAAGGCAATCCTAATCATTGACTTCGGAAAGGTTAAATTAACATCATTTACAGCGATTTATTTATTAGTGAGGTAAGCCAGTATTTGCATAATACTTATAATATATGCAAAAAATTTTTACACGTTTTTTTGTCCTCCAATAATTGCATTTGAGATAGTGATAGTTCCTCTTCGCAAGCGATTTGTTTCATTTTATCGAGATTGGAGCTGATTCGAGAGCAATATCTATTATCGATTTTAGCAAATATAATAGGATAGTGATAGGTTTATAACGAAAGGAAACCTTCATTATGATGCGTATGTCAATGTTTATTATAAATGCAAATTTCAACAATGAAAAACATATACGCTATATGTAAGATGAGAGGAGGAAATTGTATTGTATTGCTTTGAGTACTCATTGAGAACGAATTAATTCCTCAATATTGAATTACACTAATTTTATGTCGTATTCCTTTCACAAACATTCATTAAATTTCTACGAATTGTCACTCTTTCGTTTTTAAGCTTCTTTATAGGCTTTTAAGAAATATGGATTTCAGATGTTCTAATAGAAATTGAAACTTTAAAAAAATTAAGCAAGAAAATAAATTTTGAGAAATTGGAAACCGGTGATGAGCGATAACTGCTCTGTCAAATACTCGTTCCTCATTACTTATTTCATTTTGTATTATAATCAGAGATTTTTGCAATTAATTGTACAGAAATATGTCCTCAGTTGTTCATTTCTCGATGTCGTGTGCTTGTGTAGTCACGTTTGTCTGTGTCCGCCTGTTTGTGTCTGTCTGTCTGTCAAGTAATTTCAGATTGGTTACAGCAGAAGCTTAAAGTTATTTTTGTGAGTATAATGAGTATCACAGCGAGACGTCCTTTGCATTTTTCACGTCCATCGATCAATAATAAAAGAAGTTACAGGCGTTTGACGGTGGAAAGAAATTTATGCGAATTTTGCATTGATTGATTTTTCATTCAAAAAAATCACTTTTATGAGCGCTTGAGAGCAAGTTAGCTAGTTAATATTTGAAGTTATTCAGTTTTACCTTCGTAATATTTTTTGGTGACTTATGAAGTTGGTCAATTAGTTGGTTGAAATTGAAAAATCGCAAATCGTGTTAGCCACCTTCATACATTTCTGCACATCTCATGCATCGATGAATTACTTTGATAGTAAAAATAGCAACAGAATAAAACAGATATATTTTCCATTTCGGTGCAAATTTCTCTTGAGGAGATTTTTCTTATTGATATTCGCATCGTTGAAAACGATTGAAAATTTCAATCATTAACATCATATTTTTTTTCAACAATTTCATTGATAAAATTATCAATTGTTTTTTTTTTTTTTTTGGCTTAGAGAATTTGAATGTTTATTATTGCATTTCCTTTATTCGAATTTCTCTCAACGTTTCATCACTAATATGATTGATTAATATTGGCTGCTCATTTTGGGGAATTCAGTTGTATGCGTTAGACTGAACTAAGAGAAAGTTGCAAAAATCTAATAATCTCGTTCAATATTGTGGATATCGCTTGTAAGGTATTCATTGCGCTCGGAAAATTTTTCACTTTAGTATTCGTCGCACTCTTAAAACTTAGCGCATTGAGGAGGAATTGGTTACCCAAACGATAGATGAATAACTTCACGGTTGGGATTAAAATTCGATTACTGACTTCTGTGTTGTAAGTGACGCAACAATAGTGCTTTCTAGAAAAGAAACAAAGTCAAGAATCGGTTTTTTTTTTGCTTCAGGAATGTCTTCCTGATGATCTTCGCAAATGGAACGTTATGGACAAATTATCGAATGAAATTGACCGGTCCCTGTGATATGAATCTTAAGCGCTTTCCTTTCGATCAGCAGAAATGCTTTCTAACGTTTGAATCGTGAGTATTTCATTCCTTACATTCTACTCTTCAAGAACTTTGTCTTTAGTAATTATTGAATCTCACTAATGTAAACCATGAATTACTAATAAAATTTACGAATATTTATTTAAAATTATTTACTTATTATACGTCGAAATGATTTTATAGATTCAATTACAACACTGGCGAAGTGCGAATGTCGTGGAATCAGCCTTATCCTGTGATGATGCTCAAAAATATAGAACTGCCGGATTTCAAAATGACCAATTTTAGTGTAATTGCGGTCGAGCAGGTTAACGTTTGTATTTGTAACGTTTTTATCCTTAAACGAATAATGTCGCTATAGGGGAGTTATGCTTCACTGATCATCTATCTGTCCGTGCAATTTGAATTGTCTCTATTGATTTCCTTTGAGAAGAGTGCTGACAACTAAAAGTTTTGCAAGAGGAATGCACTGTTTCCTCTGAAAGCAAAAAAAAAAAAAAAAATTCAGTTCATTTTGTCAAAACTCCGTTCCAAAAATTTTCAAAAGTTTTCCTGCACACTTTTTTGCTAGCTTTTTTCCAAAACTATGAAATTTTGCTAACCGATGAAGCGAAAACAGCATCTGTTCTTTCTTTCTCTCGCTTCTATCCCCCATCTCCCTTCCTCTACCTCATTCAGTGCCTACGGTGATGGGGGAGATTAATGCATACTCAATAAAAGTATTGATGCTGGAATATTTGTGTACTATGTTGCTTGAAGCAAGGAGCTTGGAATTGTACTCCACCAACGTGAAAGCATTCAATATGCTATAGAATTTGGCTTGATCTCAATTACTCGTTGACTTCAAAATGTTGTGTGATGAGTTTTATAAACATTATTCCACGCAAAGTATTTATACTGGATTGGGTAATTGTTATGAAAATATAAGTTATTTAGTGATACCATCATGCGCATTATGACGATTAATGCAACGTATAATGGAGAAGCACGCTGATGAGTACGCACTCTCTGTTAAAGTGGTTTAAAAATACTGTACCATCAATTCATGAGGAATGTTTCGCCTCGTCATTTGAAACTTAGCCTCGCTACTTTCATCTTTGCTAACGTTACGAATAGTCTATGTTAGTCACAGGATTTACTTCATATGAAAACGAGTATAGAGCAATGAAATTAACTTGGAAAATTTGCAGATGTATCCTGCCGGTTGGTGGGATGAGCTGACTGTGGCCTTTGTTTTTAAGCGAAGATATGGATGGTATATTTTACAAGGCTATATTCCAACTTATGTAACAATTTTCATATCATGGATATCGTTCTACCTGGGATCGAGGTTTATGTTCGCGTTTCTGTTATTTATGCCTCAGCAATCCTTTTGTTGTCTTGTCGTTAATAATTCTCGAAATACTTGGTAAATAGAAAATGACACCGTTGAACGAAATATGATATGAAAAGAGGAAATGCAATAATAGTTCGACTAAGACATAAAAGCTAATCGGAAATGATTTAATCAATGCATTATGCTGATGCTACTTTATAAGAGGATCATATTTTCCAATACTGTCAGCCGGGATTTCGTATATCTTGAAGAGTTAAAGCTTCCTTTTGGAATCTTTCTTCTCTCTTCTGGAGCGCAAAATTGCAGCGACGATAGCTATCGAAATTTCAAATGTTCTATGGGTTGAAAAAGAAATGTGAAAAAAATTTTCTTCAGCCATTCGAACATGTCCAGTCACTAATATATATTTATTATCGTTTCCTCATAAAACTTTATAAAGCAACAAATATTTTGATTATATTTGTTTAAAATATACTCATTTATGATGCTTTGTGACTCAGTATATCTTGCAACCCTTACAAAATTGCGAGGCTAAAAATGTCATAGCGTCTGATCTATAAGAGGCTGAAATTTGCGAATCTAATTGGATGGGAATTAGCAATCGTCAGAGGGAAGAAAATTTTGCATTGGTTTAATGTGCAGGGTTTCTAATATTTTAGGGATTCTATAATTCGAATTTCTCTCAAAACGTCTTAATGAAACCATTTTCGAAGAAAATTTATTAAATGCTAATAGCAAATAGTGAAAAAACTGAGAGATCGAAATTTTGCCGCAACTTGAATGAATATGAAGGAACTATACTCTTTTAACATTATGGTTTAGAGGAATTACGTGAAGGGTAAAATGAAAAATTCAACGAAAATATTAGACAACTTCCCATCTAACTGTTTAAATTTTCTCGAATTTATAGCCTATTATGTTATCGCTAGAATTCGGCTCACATAGCAACTAATCGAGACAATCATTAAGAAAACATTCACATATTTATGATCGCTAAGGTGATGAAAATGATTCAAGAAGAATATGGAATCTTAGTGGAATAGTTTAATTTGAAAGTATTTTCACCAGATGGTAGTGATTAATTCGATCAACTTTTTGTTCAATCTCTTCTCTCTTCAACTTCAGTCTCTTATTTTGACAATCTTTAATTATCTCTTCAAATTAAAGGGAATATTTTCAATCAGCTATTATACTTCATAGTAATATTTAGCGTTTTTCCGTTTTTCAAAAGTTTATTGAAATAAGAAAAAAAAAAAGAGCGAACCTGTTTTTTTTCATATAATGCAGGGCAATCCCAGCGCGTACGATGCTTGGTGTGAATTCGCTATTGGCGATGACATTTCAATTCGGCAACATCATCAGGAATCTTCCTCGTGTATCATATGTTAAAGCAATTGATGTTTGGATGCTCAGGTTAGCAAATGCTGATTGTTGCACTTAATTTATAAGTTTTACAACTATTGAGTAATGGCTTTTGACTATGCTTTAAGCAAGCGTTTTATAGACATTTCGAGCGGTGGAAATGAGGAAATGAAATGGATCTAGATTGCTGCAACGCTTACGATGAATATTCTAACTCGATTTTTCAAATAGAATCGAAGTTTATAGATTGCCGAAATACGGCATCATCCTTCTAGCCCGATAGTGCAATCGTTGAAAGTTGATTTTGCACTGGCTGCGATCTTATTGAAATTTTGTAAAGGATATCATTTGCAGTGGTATGATGTTCATTTTTCTATCGCTTCTTGAGTTAGCTGTTATTGGATTCATGTCACGTAACGAAGGCGCTCCACGTAGAGTTACTCCACGGAAACGTAGCTTCGAATTGAACGAGTTCGCATGGAAAGAAATGCCCAGCCCTAGGATTGGATTACGTCAGGTCGATCAATCTGTATTTTACCTTTTCTATTATTGCTTATCGAGAGCACAAACCAAGCTATAGCACATCTTTTAAGAACTCGTTTCATCTTATCTTGCAGTTATAATGGTGTTTTTCTTTCGAGTGTTGCATTTTTCTTTTCTTGAATTATATTTTTCATTTCCGCAATAAACCATCTTTCTTCTTTTTATAGTTTTTGCATCATTTAAAAATGCTTTTTCTATCATTTTCTCAGATATCTCGACGCTAAAAAAAAGAGCAAAACTATTGGCTTGGTGTGCAGTTTTCTCTTCTTCGGTTGATAGTGGTTAGTTTAAACATTAGAAATCGCAATAGATTTAGCATGAATGCGTTTGCACCTAGCTCATCCAACGGGTGATTTTCTCGAGAATTGTTCCAACCGATGTGTTGCATATTTTCGTTCGGCATGAATTTTGATTGATATGCGAATATGAAATGATATTTGAATGAGAGATGGTTTCGTTGTTTTGCTGTGATTCACATATTAGCGTCAAAAGAAAAGATTGCATTGCTATGAATATTTTTATTAAAATCTAGGAAAACAATTTTATTTTCTCTTGCTAAATTGCAATCTTTGCTCGTTAGATGAATATTATTTCAGTTCTGGGTTGATAAACGCTGTTCATCGCAAAGGAATCACAACGAGGTTAATTAATTTCCTTGCAGAAAATTTTTCTTTCATAAAACGAATTCTAGCAATAATTTTCTGATTATACAGTAGCGTTTTTTTTTTAAATTTTTTAAATTAAACACCTCTTTCTTCCTCTTCCTATAGAGCGTAAATGAATTTTTCTCGATTGGTTGTTCGATATTTTTAACAAAGAATTTCAATTAGCAAAAATTTCAGTGCCTTCGAAAATCCATAAAAACATTCATATTTTTATGTGTTATCATTACTTCTGTAAACCATCTATACATAACGGCCTCTCAAATATAAAGGTGATCATATTATTTTGAAACGTTTTCTAGAGTAAATTCAATTCATATCATATACTGTCTAGCTATATTGCGTTGCCTGTACCTCATAGATAATCTATTGATGACCATCTTTCTAATATTGAATTCCTTTTTTTGACGCTTAGGAAAAATATTTAAGCGATGCGCATTAAATGCGTAATGGATTTTGCAAAATTAAGCACAATTTTTTGCATGCATTTTTTTGCATAATTTCATCAATGAATGGGATGTTTTTGCACAAAATTTGCATCATCAATCTTTATAGCTTCTTTATTCTCGGATATTCTATCAAGAGTCATCGCTATATGGATTTCATTTATCGGAAAGTATTCCAAAATCGAATGAATATTACCCAATTATTATCAGCATTTTTTTCTATTCCTCATTCTATCTCTATATTTGATTTTTAAATCGTTATGCTTCATTATTTATGAACGAATCATCACCTATTTGCTTTGTATATGTCGCTATTTTTTGGCCAAAATATTT
This sequence comes from Baylisascaris procyonis, assembly GCA_037389465.1. Classification (NCBI taxonomy): domain Eukaryota; kingdom Metazoa; phylum Nematoda; class Chromadorea; order Rhabditida; family Ascarididae; genus Baylisascaris; species Baylisascaris procyonis. The sequence goes on from JAZARR010000146.1 coordinate 7,147,997, forward strand.
ACTTCGTTTTATTTGTTCGGTTCATTGTTTTGTTTTGTTTACTCCTTCTTTCCTCTTGCAATTTGCAAATTTCCGAAGTATTTTTTTTATTATGTCATGCTGCCTTATTATTGAAAATATTGTTAGTCGCTTTAAACAGTTCTTAATTGAGCGAAATATTAATCAGCATGAAATTTAAAAATAAACTAGAATCATTTCCCATATTGCCTTGAGCTATACGGATTTCTTAATGCTTTTTACGAAAAAGTTAAAATTTTTTTTTTCTATATGAAATTTTACAGGCTGGTATTTTATGATCATCGAATAATCATGATGCTTATACGATCCTGATCGGAATATCTTTAGTTGAAATTTTTCAATAATTGGAAACAGTTTTCATATTGCAACGATTAGCCTTTTCATAACATCCATGAAATTGTTTCGACTCATATAATACCGCAGATGATGTTTGAACTATAATAGACGTTCATCGGAGCTATATGAAGTATCTGCGTATTTGATGGAATATTAGGAATCGCTCTAATAGTCTCGGGAAATTTTCGAACTTCTCAAACCTTCTAAATCATCGACTTCGTCATTGCAATATTTTACTCCATCATTTTCGCAACACTATACGCATTGACATCTGACTATTTTCGCTTGAATAATTTTTTTTTTTTATGACTTATTGATAAGTACGCAGCGTAAAATGAAATGCCAAACAAATTGAAGCATAAATATCATATTCAGTTTCAGCTGTGTTATTACTCATCATAGAGAACTCGTACATACTACGTTATTAATATTAGATTTTCATATAGAATCTAGTTGATAGCATGTAAAAGAAGGTTTATTTCCGATGAAAATTGAGATTCTATTTGTAAATGGAGAAAAATCGATTCATTATTACACCATAGACCAGTTATTCGCCAGCGGCTAGAGACGTTCACCGTGTGTAAACAATAAGAGAGATAGTACTGAAAAACCCATTCAATATACATGCTGCACATGGAAATTGGAACTGAAATGCAAGTTTAGTTTAGATGCTTTACTTCTTAAGTTTTTATTGCTGCGGATACATAGTCGAAGCGGTATAAACTCTTGATAAATAGGACCTCTCCATTTCCCCCGTCTCCCGCTCCCATTTCCCCTTCTCCTTTGTGAACATGCTAGGTCTTCTCGCTTTCACTAACGCAGTGACTGATTATGACTTCAGTGCGTAATGTGGGGTATATCACTTTGCATGTTGCCAACCGTGTAGCTCTGCATACATGAGGTATTTGACAAACGTGGCCTACCTGAAACGGTCGTTGCATTTTTTTAGGTGGATCGAAGAACTTCACCATCCGATTCGCATACTGCAGGGGATCCACTCGCGTGTACTATCCCGACGGTTCGTAGGAGAAGAGTACGAACGTAAGTTTTTGAATTTTCTTTCGAATTTCTTATCGTAATGTAACAATAATTATCTACTAAGTAATCAACTGATCAGCTCTATATTGGGAAGTGATTTATGCTTATGTCCATATTGGTTAGAAATATGTCTAATGCCCCGATTTGAATACCATAAATGCGGATTTTTCTTGTTTGCAGTGGTTTGTGGTTTCGATTAAGAAGGCTGTCAAGGAATCTGCGAGATGTGCAACCCGAAACTGTTGATAAATACAGGTTTGCAATCGTAACTGCAATGAGGATATTCTTCATACTTCTAGAATTTGCAGGGGAACGGTCTTATTCTTGCTCGATTTTAGGAGCTATCGGCCGCGCTAGCTTTGGTGTTCCACACTTTCAAAACGTCAGGAAACACTCCTTTAGGGTTCATGCATTTAAATTGGAGCCTTAAAAATATCAAGGATCACGTTTAACATTTGAATGAATCGCGCCGGCATTTCGACTGCAATCAGAAAAGTGCGGTGAATAGTTTTATGTCATGCCTATCATTCCGCCGATTTTAGAGGGATTGGTATTAGTTTCTCAAGAATTTTAGGGCTCCTGAAAACAAGAGATCCGGGGCGAAATTTCTGTTTTCTAGATATTGAGGGTTTTGGAGAGATCGGGGATTGCTCGAAAATCAGGCGCCGAAAATTCGTTAGGTTCCAAAAATCATGCTTTGTTCAGATCATAAATTTTCACGGTTTCAAAACATTAGAGGGAAAGAATACTCTCTTTGTTGGAAATTCTTCTCGACTAAAGTGAAGCAACCTGTTGTTTATCTGTGTTGATATAAAATTAACAACTCAGGTATAGAAATAGCAAATCTCAATTATGACTCACTCCTCATCTATTTCAATATCCTTACATAGCACTGAAAATATATCCTATATTTTAATTGCCGAATTCTGTTTCACGTTTAACTGTCGTAGTTCCAATGGTGTTCATTTTTTTTTACATTTCTCTTCTATCTCTTTTCGAGTTTATCATGAAGACATGCCTCTACGTTCATATTCAAATGGGCTATTCGAGTAAAAAAAAAATGAGACGATGATTATAATCAATATAATCTATTCTTATACTCACACGTATTTGAACATCTATGTTCAACAATAGAACGATATATCACTGCCTATGTGTTTCAAAAATATTTCCTCAAAAAAAAAGAAGGCTTGATTCTCAAATGCTAATAAGATGAATAAACGAAAGAGAGATTCGAGACAAGGTGCGTTCGAGAAGGATTCTTAACGTGGGATTTTAAAACTGGTTTTTGCGTATCATGTATGGTCATTGCATGCGGTTTTACTTAGAAAATGTGAATGCATTATTTCTGTCGACGGTCCATTAAAAAAAAAAACAACGGCAGGGATTTATGTGCAAATCACTACTTTTGTTGCATTGCGATGTTTGCAGTTAAAATTTAAATTTTTCAGTGCAATATTATTTCCAACAGCGTACTTCATATTCAACGTCGGGTATGTTATTGCAGCTATCAAAGTGTAACTACGACTAAAGTAATAAGGCGAAAAAAGAGATAGATACGCTAAAAAATTCGAAACAAATGTTGTCAATTTCTCATATTTTCCCCTGAACAAACGGCAGAGATGATTCCATGCCTAAGATTCTTATTGATGAACCTCCGGTGCAGCTGAGAGCTGAAAACTTCATCGTGATAGTAGAAAGACTACAACATATCTACAAAAGTTTCCTGCTGCTGGTTCCGTTTTGCATACGTGAACGGAAGTAAAAACTCGCTTCGCTTTCAAAAATTAGATAATAAACAAATAATAAACTTCTGTCAGTATCAAAAGCAGCAGCGCAATAAGCACTTGTTCGGAAAATAGCTGGGAGCATTAATTGTATTTGCATTTGTTTTTTCATTTACTGCGCTCCCCAATGACTCAACGTAGGCCACGAATTTCGAGTTCTTTTTCTTTGAATTTTTCATTTCCGCCATGGTGTCCTTCTTGACCTGTCTTTTTTTCTAATTCACTCTGATCTAGTAGGCATAGGGGGGGTTTTCGGTGCGATCATCTCAGGGCCGACCATTCGAATCATTATGAATATTAAAATGCGCTTACCAAATCACTGCCTGCTTCTTACGTATGAACGATATTTGCACATTTTACTGGGTCGTAAGGGTGCTGAAATTTGTTATCCCTAATTGGGATATTATTGCTGAGTGATTAGGCTGCAGCATGAAGAGTTAAACTTCCGAGAGCCGCGCTGCTGCCAACTGTCCCAGGTCGTATCTCGGCCTCACCTCATTGATGTATCATGGCCTGGAAATCATTCGGGATAGTTTAGCATGCTGAGCCGACTGCAAGATATAACTATTCAGAGGCCGGTCTGCTTGCAGCAAGTCGCTGTTTCTTCTCTCTATGTTGTCGCAACCTAATTTCTATTTTTTTTTTTTTTTTTTCATGAGTCGACGTTTCCATTTGCGCTCATGTGTGTCTATGCATGCGTGGATGTGCACGCAAGTGCCTGTTTGCGTAGTCGTATGTGTGATGTGTACGTGTATGTGTGTGTTTGCGTTTGTTTGTATGTGTGTAGGCATGTATATGCGAGTGTCTGTATGCGAAGGAAGGAACAACCATCATCTCAAAGTGCGTATTTACGTAGTATTTGCTTGAGAAAATAGTTATCTGCGCGGGTATAGTTACGAGCGAGTCAACGTTTCAGCTTGCCTTCAGATTTCTGCGATGTGTCTTTAGGCTGCGTTAGAAGGATCGCACTAAGGTTGTTGCGCAGCACCACTGCAATTCGGCTGGTTAATAATGATGATCTGCGCTCTGTTAGATTGTACGCCAGCGCACTTCTCAGCCTAACCCACTATGGCGCAACAACTCTCATTATTCAAATGGTCGGCTAAACGTAGCTGCTTGCATTCAGTCCAATCCAACACCTCAATTTGTGGCCAAGTGCATGATGTGGCAGTTGTGTTAAGAAATGCTGTCGTCTGAACTGAACAAACAGTTATGCTCAACATATGAAACTGGGTAAAGGTCTGCCGAGAAAGAAATCAAAGAAACCCTAGCTCTAGAACATCTGTCCCGAAAATATTGAAATTGGCTTGAGATTGCCACCGTTTGTATAAATAACTAGGAATATTTAAAAATGCTACTGTTAATATTACAATACAAATATAGAAATCTGACTTCGACCACAGTAGCACTGTTTGATAGCTTCTAGTAACTTAACATAATATTGCTTGCATCATTTTTTTGTTTTTGTTTTTTTTTTGATGAATTCATATCCAATCCCCTGACCGCATAAATGTGGGCTCAAGTTTTTTGACCTTTAATAACCTCATCAACAGTAACTTATATTTTTCTAAAGATCTATACTATTCTAGCTCTTGAGCTTTTTACGTTCGAATATGGTCGTTCATTTTATCTGTTCAAATCAGGTTCATTTGTTTGAAAATTTTTTAATAGAACGATGAATTTAGATATTGGAGCTACTACCTCACGAGCCTTTCATCAGTTGAGGAGGTCTCCTACAATTAAATGAGAACCTTTTATTGTCTGTGTATGATTTGAGTGATGTGAATTGAATATGCACCAGAATGATATATTGTTTTTTTTTTTGAAATAAAAATAATAAATTGCTTATGCGCTTTCTCAAATTATACGATTTATTCATCAATAAAAATTATACGAAAGATGAGACGATCGAATACATAGTAGTTATAATTCCTATATGATGACCGTTTTCTTGAGCAACAATACTGATAAAGAACACACGAAAAATAACATAGTATGCTGGAGATAAACATTTTTTTTTAAAGTTTATTTCAAAGCGGCAAGCAATAAGGGGCACCAGTTAACGACATATGTAAGAATGGCTAAATGCTAAGTGACCATCCGAGATAACTTCATTCCACAGATGATTGAAATGAGCATGGGTGAAATGCTCTAAAGTAAACTAATGAAACATCAACACATTCTTCATCGAATTTAATGTCGGATTTCAGTTCTATCATGTGTTATAACACAGTTCACTATACAATAGTGGTAGTGGCCTTGAAGGGATCGTATACAAATGTGAACGCTTCAGAAAGAATCGTCAATCAAGCCTTCCCTTTTCTCTGATGACATCAGCGATTCTTTCGACGTTTAAAGAACCTCTCCGAAGCAACGAAGCTCGTTTATTACAGCCAATAAACAATGACGAGACGGTAGGAAGCACACGTCGATTAGGAAGCAAGGTCGCTGCTTGTTTATGTCACTATTGCCTCTCCTCCGCCCACCTCCCTTCCTCATAATCCACATAGGGAGAGATCAACGCCAAGATGATTCGCCGACTGCTTCAAGGTCCTACGTCGAAGGGAAAAAAGATCTGCTGTTGATTATGCAACATATGAGTATTGCCCTTGTCTCATCTTTGAGACGACATCATTTTAAGTTGCTAATTCGGATGGTATCTTAACATTGACAACGGTTGATTACTCCACTCCGTTCCCCAAAGACTCTTGTTCTCAAGCGTGATTATCCAAAAGTACCACAACATTTAGTGAAGAATGATGTATTGGCGTACAGTCACTTCAGTTACAACTGAATTCACGCTTGTCGAATTCTCGGCGGATATGAAATATGAACTTCTGGGCTTGGGTTCGAAAACTGATTTCGTCAAGTTTTTTGCGAAAGAAACGAAAACCTTAAATGTGTTCATTAAGAAAAGTTATGAATTCCTTGCTGATTATTGTGTTACGTTTAAAATTCGATGCCTTGAGGTGGATGTCGAGTAAACGATTTCCCCATAAGAAAAACTGCCTCTACATTGGAGAATTTTATAATTGAAACTGAAACGTGGAAAAGTAAAATTTAGGAAAACCTTTTGTTTGTGGAGGATTCTCCATATAGGTAATCATTTTACCATATTTTCAAAAAAATCCAGCAATCTACAAAATGTACCGAGTGCTATTCTCCTTGGTACGTACTGAAAATTGAATATTTCATGCTTTTTCTTTTTTTGAATATTTCATGCTTTTTTCCCTTTTCATGCTGAGTCTTCTTGAAAACCAGCTGGATTCGATCAAAATGAGCTGAAAATGTTCGATCGTTGCTAAAACCTGAGAAATTTGTGCTAAAATTTTGAGGAAGTCATTACTGCGCCATTTCCATTAGCCTAAAAACGATGAATTCTCATCGCTGGGCATAATGGCAGAAAATTCACTGCATAGAATGAAGTTTTTTTTTTGGATAGGCAATCATTTTGTTGCACTTTCCGTAATTTGAGCAAAAATTAAGCATCCTCAAAAATTGGCAATTGCTCAAAAATTAGTAAAACTGAATATTTTCTATAATCCTTTCATGGAAACTTTTGAAAAGATCTAGCACCTTGAATACAGTCTAGTGGATTTTTTTTTTTAAATTATCATCTAGGGCTACATAAGGCTGATAATAGCTCAGCACTGATGAAAATGGATTGATGAAAAGAAAAAAAGCAACGACTACAATAGAATTGAATGCATAGTGCATTTACGATTACTCTTTAGCTAGCTCGCTTTTATTTGAGAAAATCTAGTAAACATTGCCAAATTTGCCACCGTTGCAGATCATTCGACTCCCTTCGGAAGTGGTACTATTTTCAAGAAGTTTAAAGTAGATTTCCGATTGTACCTACGCAAAGCTTTTGATCAGTGTGACCAATATAGAACACGAAGATAGATCTGCATGCGTATAAGAGTGTGCAAAGATATACGGCATTCGGCATTAATAGCTCTCACTCACAACTTGAGCTTTCTGCCATGCGGATATTCTTACAAAACAATGCGATAAAATTCAATGTATTCAACACAATTGTACAACGGTCTTTTCGAGTAATGACCTCCTTAATATAGCGCATATAAGCAAATTCTTTTGTTTTTCGAAGATTCGTCATAATTTTTGCACATCCAAAAAAAATGCTTCATTTATAAACAACTATTTTTGTTGTGAAGTTTTTAAGATAAGTGGCGCATCGCCAGCTTGTGGATAGGGATTCGTATTTGGAGCGAATCGAATCACAAAAAATATATCGCGGAATCCACGAGTGAACACAAAACACACGATCGGCATAAGAATAGCGTTCATATTCATTAAAAGATTGCTCAAATCGACAAGCCAAGTAAAGTCGGCTCCTCTAAACGATCCTCTGCCAGCGATCCTGAAAGAAATATTATACGGTCGGGATATATCAGTAGGTAGAAGTGTACGAGTGACTCAAAGTTGCACATACTAGAGTCTTCTTTTTTTTTGGCTCATATTTCCTTTTTGCTCTAAAAGCATATAAAAAGACAAGTAAAATGTATAGCTTTTCACCCGTTCCATTTGACTTATGGTATCTAGCGCATTTGCCCTTATCTATATCATGCGTACACTTTGCTGAGTGAAAAGATCATAAGAAAGCAAAAGAAAGGAATGATATTTATTTTATTTGATATAGAAAATTATCTTGAAAAATTATCTTGGAGAAATATAGAAAAAATTTTTTGGCTCAAAAAAATTATGAAAAGATATTTATAGAAAATGAATGATACTTTATTTGATATTATTTTATTTGATATCTTCTGTTTGAGATAACGGAGGAAAATTTACACTCTCGAAGGTTTTCATTGAATCATTAAATTTCTGAACGAGCAAAAATTTTTTTCAAGTAATTCTCCAAAATTTCTCAGGAATGATTTTAATTTGATCATCAATGCCTAGAAGCATTAGAAATATTGCAGCACTGCTTCCACTTATCTGAATCAGTCGATCGAAAGCAATTGCTGTTTGTTTCAGCTATGGGCAGAACATTGAAACACAAACTGATTGATTAGCCAAAATCTCGTTAAAATTTTTGAATATCATAATAAATAGGAAAGAAATTCCTACTATGAATCGACCGCGTTAGGTGAATGAATTTCATGAGGACATATTCGATGCTTTATAGCAGCAAAATAGCAAAAGAAAAAAACAACTCGAAATTTCATTAGAAATATCAAACGTTATTTTCGATTCAGAGGCTCTTCCACCATATTCAAATCCTAGCCCCCGATCTAACTATCTCTCATACTCGGCGTTTTTCCATGCATGCAATTTCAAGCGATGAAGTGACAAAAATTCGCTTAGCATTTAAGCTGTAGTTCACTAGATTTCTCTTGGTGCTGTTGCAAGAGTGCGAGAAAAAAAGAAATCAAATCCAATGATGAACTTAATTTTGGATCTCCTATTTCATAAAACAATGGCAATCTTTACGGTACGATCGCCCAAATATATTCGACGAATTTGACGTTCTCCACAAGTAGTCTTGAAATATTTAAACTTTCAACGTAAGCTATATACTTTGGAAGTCACTTTTCAATTTTACTGGTTGCAATGGGAGAAATGCGAAGCATTTGTAGATATTTTGTTGAGTCTACTAAATTTGTATATTGAAATTATGCATTTTCAACGTATCGAACAATACTGCTTATATAAAACATTCGAAATAATTCAAGTGAAAAATTACATTATGAGACGTATAGAGACAGCAAGTGTCGTGCATAGAAAAAAGAAAACGAAAACAAAAACGGTCATCAACGCGGTGCGATATTCAGCTATCGGCCTTTGCCTTCGCACCTAAAACAATAAAAATTTGCTATCGTACACAACAAAAAATGAGCAACATTTATTTCGAGTTTACTTGTCTCTATCAACTCGCACTTGACTGGAGAGATGGCGAGGATCCTGGCATAGTATAGAGGGTTCGCTATTGGCTAAATAGTCCACCGACTCAAAACCTTTCATTACAATCCGACATGTCCTAACGTGGCTCAGGAATTTGCCCATGTTCACGTTCACAAGTGATTATTACAACTAGTTCTTTTTTTATTGAAAACTCCCAGGGTCACTATAGCAGTTACCGAATTGCCTACTTCTTTCCGCCTATGTTTCTGTACACTCCTCCATTTTCATGAATCTTTTAGCTTAAATAACTGCAAATGCGCGTCGTTAATTCGAAACGCAGTCGAATTCAAATACCTCAAGTTTCACTCATAAATGAATAAATGAAGTCACTGCTATAATAATACTTGCTTTAAATAGTGACTGCGAAAATCATAAAGCTTAGCAATGGCTGTTACCCTGCTGTGAACCACCACGAGAGTGTACAATGTGATTTTCGCATCACAAAGTTTCCAACATTTGAATGTCCTATTTCTAGCCATTTTAGAATCATGTCGCTTTATAAGAAGATAGGCAAACATGGAATGATACGACAAAAAATTAATTGGAATACAAAGCACTGCACCGCATGCTTTAGTTAACAGTTGCTCGTAAACAAAAATTAAAACTCTTCTAAACAAAGTAGAAGTTTCATCAATCATCGCACAATTTTATTATATTTCCAAATGCATCAAAACTCTTTTTTTTTTACATATGCCTAGATGACCAAATCTATTAGAAAATGAACAGCGCGAATGAAAAACTTTATAAAAATTTGCGCAAACTCTTGTATAATAGGAATAAATTCTTGATAGTTAAAACACTTTAATACTGTTGTTAGAGCTTGTGCAATGTTAAATGTTTTATACTTATCTAATTGTGCTCAAAAATATAGAATATATTTTATCGAATACTAACCTCATGAGTATGTATTAGCTTTATAATATTGTAGTTGAGCCAAAGAAGCATAACTATAGGACATCCATAAACAATCACACCATAAACGAAGCCTTCCTGTAGAATAAGATATAAATGATGTTTTTTAAGTGCCGATTCGCTGAGCCCTTGGTCCAGCCATTCCAATTCCCAAAATCGAATAACATTCAATCCTATAAAACAAATCAAAATCACTGACTCGAATCAAACCGATCTAGATTTACTCTCCTATCCGTTGAATCGAATCTATAACAATCTATGGAGCTTCTATATTATACTAGAGTATATTATACTGGAGTATATTATGCGATAATCGAGTATGCAATACTTCATTATTATGTGTTCAAAAAATTTCAATAGAAGAAAACGTATATAAATGATGACAAGGAATTTGCGTTGAAATGCTACCTTAAAAGTTTCTCAATTAACTTTAAAAAAAAACTCTTGGCAAAGATCACACAATTATTGCAATCAATTTCGAAACCACACAGTGCAATTATATGATGCGACATTCGAGAAAATTTTTGACGAATTGAAACTCATTATGACACTTCTTTTTTTGTAATTATTTAAAATGTTGTTTTTATGCTACTCGTTTATGTATTTTGCTTCCGCTTTGCAAACTATTCCAATAAGTTTTTGTACTATTCTTATGAAATTGTAGAATATGGAAATGATGCGTGTATATGATTCTATCGTGATTACGCGTAAAACAAAATTCCAATATTCGCCATTAAAGGATCTTCCATTTTGTGAAGCATGGATTATTCCCATTACGGATAATTCTCACTGATAATCAGAAACAGAATCTCGTTAGAAATTTCTATACGAAAATTATATCAGCAACTAACCGATTGCAAGTATAATAACAAGGCAAATAGGTAGGCGACTATTACGAACGATTTGTAGTCTCGTTTTCCAAACGCTCCACGGTTCACAGATTGCATGAAAGCGTTGCGCACAAATCAACGTAAGGATCCATATTGATGCATAGTTTGCAGCCAATAATAAAGGATAGGCAATGCGCACAGAATATGAATTGACTTTAGCTAATGCTTCCACCTCTTCACCAAACTCATCCGGAATGTACTGAAAATTTTTCGGGCAAAATGAACTTGAAAGAAATGACTGAAAAAAATTCTACTATTAACTGCACTATACAATTTGTGGGAATATTTAAATTTAAGATCATAATAAGGAACGATCACTTACATACGTGTATTATCTAAAGCGAATGATCTCTTGCAAATACCTTCCATCGGATTTTTTTTTCTGGTATAGGTCAAATGTAACACCTCTACAACAACAACCAGTTTGCTAATTTCATGATGCTTTCAAGTAAATCAGAAGAAAACTGGATTTATTCGTCGGATTCCATGGTTGATGAGTCGAAACAATTAGGCGACAGACACACCTATATACATAGATATGCACAGGTCTATCGTTATCTCATAATTTGCTACTGTAATTTGCCAAAACGATGGAAAAATTTTCGAAAAATATAACTTACTTGTTCGGCAGCCGGTAGAATCAACACAAATACAGAGAGTAGCAATTGTAATGCGTTGCACATACACATTGCAATTAAATATAGCAGAAGCGATGTTTTTCGAAAATAGCCATGTGAGGAAACCGATACAAATACTGCGATACATGCCGTATTTAAGACGAATCCGGCACTGCATAATAACGGCTCTATGTAAACGACAAGTACGCAACTAAATAAGAAAAAAAAAATTACACAAATTATGCATGTGCACTAAATAAATCATTCAATTCGTTTTTAATAGTAATAATTTCTTTGAATATTCGAACTTTTGAACTCTTCTTAAACGCATTTTTGCGAAATTCGAAAAGAATAACACTAATTCAAGCAGCACTTATCTGAAACTAAATAGTAAAATGGACGCTCAATGGATGTAAACGATTCGCAAAGAGGGAAACATATGAATACTGCAAATGCGATAAGTGGTAAGTTTAAGCGGCTAATTTCTTAACTTGAAAGCAAAGAAGGTGGTGCCTAAACTAAAAAATATTGTATGCCTTTAATCAGCATATAAAAAAAAATTTTTTTTGCTGTTTATTTTGAGCGTATTTATTTTCAGCAAAAAATTATCGTTATAGTTGATAAGTGAATTTCCTCAATGAGTGTGAGCAAATGGAAAGTTCGATCAAACAAGATAATAAATATGCGATGCTGAATAAGATTTTTTTTTTCAATAGGATGAAGTCGCCGATATTCTCGCTAACAACGTTTCCGAAAGGAAGTTTTCAGCGTGGAAGATTGCCGAACATAAAATGGAAATATATTCACTTACCTTGCACCACGAAACGAATCATTATTAGAGCACAGCATTTATATACGATTAATTCCTCAATCAGAAATGGGTCGTCACGTCGAATAACGCAGATATGTTGATCGCTATACCATTCTGCAAATGATTCTCGACTAAAAGCAGATACTATGAGAAATAGAATTTTCTAAGTTCACAAAATATATTTTCACATGTGAAATCTTTCAATTCGCATGCGAATTCTTTTGCATTAGCGATGATAAAGCACTTTTCATACGAAGGCGTTGAAAAAAAAAAATTGTACAGAAAACAGAAACTTTAAAAGTAAAATCTCCTTGCGAAATCATGCAAAAGTCGGAAGCCAATTTTATTAAGTGGAATGCTCATAGGAAGATTTTGATGTGCTCCAACATAGTGGTTAGCTTAAATTCGAACATGCAGTCATAGTAATTGCCTAGTCAGTGGGCATATGGCGCTTAACACATCAGCGATAAACAGCTAGGCACTAAACGATTCCAGGAAGAGGATAAGTGCAAAAGCGTAACGGTATGAATAAGCCCTCCAAGTCAACAACGAGCTATTTAGATAACATGATATATGTGAAGATATTTTTCGCATGCTTTTCTGCTATTAATTTCTTTCGTATGTAAGTTTCGCTTCGTAAAATGATTGCAATTCTTCGACTAAATATATTGCAAGAATAAATCAAATGAAAACTAAACCATTAAGGGAAATTCTTACAAAGTCGAGAAGCTTCCGACAAGCTACGAAATGCTCAAATAGGGAAAACTTTCTGCTAGGAATTCTTTTAAACGATGCGGTCGCTTATTAAGAAATATTTTTCTGGCCAAATCCCTACAAAGAAAGAGTGCTGAAATTATCCGCTTCACTAACTAATATTTAGCGATTCGCTTTAATTTAGCATAAAAAATTCATTTCCGCTATAGCGTCAAAGGTTGTCACAATTTTCGACCACTTCCGTGACACTAAATCTCTGAACCAAATATCGTCGGAATCATAAATCAAAAACGCCAACAATACATCTTAGGCAAATTTATTCGAATTGTCTCCAAAAAATCTCTTCATGGGCGACTTTAAAATTTCTAGTGGCTCTTCGGAGATTGAATTATATAAACCATCTTAACAATCCTGACTTCAAGAAAACGCAATCACAAATTTGCTAGGTATGAAAGAGTCAAATTTTGAATTCTAAAATAGAACATAGAATCTACATCACTTCATTCGGTCTATCAAATGAATGCAGGTAAAATAAACATCGCATGATGTTAACAAAAAACAACAACTCAAATTTCCTACAAAAGCACAACAAAATCAAGAAAATTTCTGAAAACAAATAACATAAAGCGATTACCGCATCAATAAACAATCTTATATTTGACTAATTAATAATTATACATTAAATACGACCATATTTCCTACTGCCTATAACGTTTCTAAAAAAAAAATTAACCTTTCCATTCAAATATTCATCACTAACACAACTATGATGAATGAAATGAATTTAATTGTAGCATAGGCGTCGATAAAATTAAGCTTTCACTCTCTCTCCACTCAAATTGACGCATACCGCATCGCACATCTAAGTGGTTCAATTAAAGTGGAAAACTAATTCACTAAGAATTTCGCTTTTTTTTGCGAATTGCGCATTTCTGTCAACTCTCTAACAAATTTCGATAAAGCGTTGCACATTCAACACACACAACTAGAGCAATTAATGAATGTTTTTTTTTTAAATGCCTAATAGTATCGAAATGTTTGCAATTTTTCTTGAGATATTTGAATAGCTAAAGTGTTTGCTTGGTTTTATTATGTACTTGAATTACTTTAATTGATTACTTTATATTTGAATTAGATAAATCATTCACTCTAAATGGCCAGTTAGTAATATTATTTTCCAATTCGCATTCTGCGGTAACATATAATAGTTGAAAAAAAAAAACACTTTCTGAATCATTTGGAGTTCATTTGCGAGGATACACCACAATGCAGAAGTCGACGTTTACACTAGCAAGTCGTCCACAAAATATGCTATTATCATGTGCATTTTCGACAATTTTTATACATATAATCCAGTAGATTGCGATATGACATCACAAAACAATTCGACGGTGGCATAAGAAAAAGAATTTAATGACGGTGTTTGAAGTTATTACGACATTGTTTATTGTTCTTTAAAAAAATGGAAGGTACAGAATGGTGCACAAACTTTTGCTAGCGGAAATAGAAATATTTTTCAGTGAGAAAAAATGAAACAATAAAAAAATTCATACTGGAACGTATTTCATTTCAACGCTGCTGGTGTTAAGCTGAGAAAAGGAATTGTTGGCTCAATGAGGGGAGCTATTTAAAACTGAAAATTATAACCCTTTAAAAAATAGAGAAAAGAGACAGTATTAGATTATTTCTCACATTTCCTATCTTTTGGGAGTCCATTAGAACTTCAACTAGTTCAATTGCCTAAGTGAATCCATACTCAACTCATCGGTGAGCGAACGCCAAAGATGCGCATCACTTTTACTGTATGTAAATGGATCGAACAGGTTTTTAAGTTAGCAACTAAAATGAGCATTTATGATGAAAATAGCAACAATACCTTCGATGAGCAGTAACATGTTTGCCTTCAATGGATGGACATTCGTTTATATTCGCAAAAAACGCCAATGATTGGCATGTATCGTATACACCAGTGCACCATATGTATAATAATAAACGCCCACCCCCAAGCTATCCTACGATTGCGCACATGTCGGCTCAGAAAAAAAAAACCAAACATTTTCGATCTTTCGAGCAACACAGCTTCCGGCAATTCACTGCTCAGGAATCCACCACCCGCCACTTCCCCCATCTCCGATGGTGAATTGTTTTGTTTCTGATACTTTCAAAAAAATTCCTGGTCACTCTTTCTTCTATCTGTCCTAAAATATATGCTGACATCGGAGAGTCGCCGACTGATCTGAGTACCATGTCGAGAATGATACAATTTCAGGTCATCTTCTCGTCATTGGTGAATGGTTCATGTAAAAAACGTTGCTGAATAATATCATGAGATTTGCGTAGTTTTTGATTGCGATCTATCATTTTCTAACTTAATATGGCTTATACAAGGGAAGTTACATCTACAGTTCTTTATCGCTTCAGCAATATTCACTCCAGCACAAACAAAATCTAGGCGAATCATTTCGAATATTTTTGTTAAGCGGAATTTTGTTTCATTCAATCGTCGAAACAATATCACTCAGCGCTATTTGATGGCGAAATCAAAGAATCAAAATAAAAAATAAAAAATAAAAAAAACCTCTATGGTGAATGACTTTTCACAGCTTATTAGAGCTATTTATTGTTTTTCACTTCACAATGCTTGCATTAATGCTTGCATTAATATTTGATGATAGTTTCGCAATATGAGGCTTCGCCAAATTCATTCGTTCGTTGTTTCGCCCGAACCAATGAATTTTGAGTGATGGTTGACTGATGCATAAATTGCCAGAAAAGCATATCGCTAATGAACACATCTTTCAATGATGGCGCTATCAAACAACCTCTAAAGGTATGCTAATTGCTGTGATGGAGTCTACATCATTGATATACATAACGAAAGAACCTTCATTTGGGGTAGAAATTATTTGCGTAGTAAATGCATTATATTAATTCAAGTAACCTCGGACGAATGATTTATATTATGAATAACACTTCTGTATTACTCTGATGCTCTGCAGTGTTGAAGGAGGACAATTTGACTATTATACAAAAATTTTCGGCAACTGTACGAATGGACGGATAGAACTGGCCGGAAGAAAAGAAAAACTAATGAGCAGAAGTTAAAGTCCAAAAAGGCTGAAGAAAACAGTTTCAGGGCCATTAAACCAAAATTTGAGGAACACGACAGGTGCAAGACACAAACAATAGGAGGCAGACGTTAACTGTTTGGAATGCACATTTTTTTCCCCTTAATCAATGATGCAATTAATTTTGAACAACTTCAATCAATGTAGATGCTGCTCCAAACAATTCGTTCAATTGTATGCGGTGGACATTTGAACGAGAATTGCTGGAATGAAATTTGCACAGTTTAATGGTGCAACATCGATTATGGTCTCAATTATCGAACTCATAATCGATCTTATTTGCATGTAGCCACTTTTTTATATAACTAGCAAAACAAAGTCCACAAACATGACTGTTAAAATGTAGCTGAATTTCTTGCTCACATCTTTCTTATAAGTGAAATGTTTGAGAAGAAAACTTGACTTGAAGCGAGTTGAAAAGCATGACAGTGGAGACAAATGGAAAATCTTGGATATTTGACTATTTCAATTATTTCTATTGCACCAACAGAAATGTCGATTTTATAATACCACATTCTTCTTCATTTCAGATGTCTTTCTTGAAACGAGGATGACAAGGTGGAAAACGATGGAATACATTGTTTATTGGGTTGTCACTTGACGAGCCGTATTGGAAATAAAGAAAAGCTGGTTCTTTAGGGATGATTGAAAAACTAAAGAAGTGGCAAAAATAGGAAACAACGAACTGTAGCAGACTTAGTTGTTCTTCGTATTTCACTCATTAAAAAAACATCTTTTCTTTTGCGCGAAAAATGACAATTAGTAGATATATGGGATATGAGGAGTTCAAGAATGGAATAGAGAAACGTAGAAATTGCGATAGCTTAGCCTAGTTGGTGTTGAAACTAACAATAGGGTCGTTGATGATGCGGTTTCTTTCCGATACGTGTACTAACGATAATCGAATCGAGACTATGGACGACGCCAGAATTAGATATCGGCTATCTGTTTCTTTGAAAATATCCTTTCCCAACACACTGCACTACGCAATATCATTTATACAACTTACTTCTAGAGCGTTTATCGTTTATCGTGAATCTAGTTTTATATCACATTTGGACAACAAATTAGTCGAGAGTTGTGAATGAAGATCGGTAAATCTCTTCTCGGAATGTGATAATCGCCGCGCTTTCTAGGGATATCATGCGACTTTAGACCACGATGAGATTGTTTCAATCACTGAAGTTTATCTTGTAATTGCGCGATGAAGCCTTTCTTTGGAAATAAAATGGAGCTTTAGAAACAATGAAATTGGTGAAAAAAATTCAAGTAATAATGTAAACAATGTATATGAAGATATTTTAAAAAAAAAACGTGCTCAGTATTAATATCTGCTTTCACGCAATTTCTTGACAACACGTTCTTCTTCCTATCGGCCGAAGAAGGCTCATAAATCAACCACAAAAAAACCTTCATTCGAATCGCCTAAGCGGTAAAATTTTATTGACAATTTCCTCAATGCTTTCATATTTTTGACTTAATTTGAGAAAAGAGTGAATTGCAATGGAATTTCGCTTCCTGAATAATCTACGTCATAATCATCGCACTTCATCGTCATTTCTTCCTTCGCCTAATTATTAGCAACTGCAAACAAGGAGACAAATATAAATGTCATAAATATGTGATCCACAAAAATACGATTGCTAATTACACGGTTTGCACAAACCTGCAAAAGCATATGAAAATAACCGATCGATAGCATAGCAACTTTTTGTTAGACGATCTTTGAGTGAGGCATACTGCGAAATCTTTTAACAGTGCTATTTTTTTGATTTAATAGGCACATTTAATGCTATTATTCGCCATAAAACATATTACTTTCCAATCCCTCGATGCTGTGGGAAGCATGTACAATAAGCACATCTAGCTAACAGTACTTTTATGACATAACAGACATAACAATTTAAAAAAAAATGTATTTTTATATTGCTCATTTATAAATGATCTGACGTAGAAACGAATATGGTGAGCGCGGATATTTCCAACAACTAAGAACCATCTTTAGACAGTTAATATGAACACACTATGCGTACTCTTTGAAAGAGTGGACTATCTGAGGTTGTTGCTAAAACCCAAAGGAGCAAAGAAACGAAGAGAACATGAACAAATTAGGAAAGGCGAGTCGACGAGGCCGAGTGAGTCGACGTGGGACAAGTAAATTAAAATGAGTTCGGATCATACACAACAGCAGGAATGACCGATAGCTCATCGAGTTTGCATAGCATCTGGAATAAGGGACCAAAGAAATTACGTAAAGCCGAGAAAAAGGTGATATGATATAAAGCGATATGAGCATTTAAAAAAAAAACAAGTGAGTAATTTATATGATCGATGCATTAAAAAGTATTTTTCGGTTATGAACTTAAGATAGCCTCATAAATACTCTTTTAGACAATCAACGAAAAATGAGGTGAATCGATCGACTGGAATTTGCGAAGATTACTTTTGGCGTATGCAGCTAAAAAAATTGCCTCTTGACGTATCTACGACATCACTGCGCATAACTGTCTTCAAGCTTAGCAAGCATTGCCTCTTATTCGTCCTCTCTAACGTTCAAGATTCTCGATGCGAACGAGCGGTTTTCAACGATGTCTACTGAAACGGGATGGGCAAAAAAAGATATTAGCCAAGCGGCATAGCACACTGCGAGGGAGAAAATTGTGGCCAATATTGACTCAACTTGCACACATTGCTAAGCAAATTATAGAGCGTGTTCCACAAGGCGTGATCGTCGACCATCAAACGCCCATGGGGTTTTTAATGGTGCAGCTGTCCCAAAGCGCAGTTGTTTGTAATGCGCAGCGATATACATTTATGAAATCACTACTGCAGCATCGCTCAAGCAACCAGGTCATGATGGCATGACGCTTGTTTTGCCAATGGAATCATAATTAGTGCTGCATAGGTAAAAACTCAATCCTATGCCCTGATTTTACAGCTCAAATGTTACTCACATAAAACATCTCATAGCAGTTCTTCAGTTGTTTCCACTAGAAGCTTCCTTGATTGTCTAGCTGAATTCATCCGTCCACTTACCTGGGTTTAACCAAAATTGCTAGAATCCTGTCCAATATCTCCATGTCATCCAAGCATGTCTTCAACCTTTAAAGTCCGCCTTCAATTGTATCTTTCAAGCATCTGTAGCAATGATGCCTCAAAAAAATCAGAAACAACTACTGTGCATCACTGCTTGAAGGGCTTTTTTGCGAGTAATTTAAAGCAAGTAAGGCAGATTTGAGAAATGATAAGATGAAAAGAACATGTGGACAAAAGCGCATTAGTCGTACTCATCAACCTTCACTATGGTAATAAAGCAGCGACAAAATCTTGACAAATCGACCATTGCAACGTTTACCAATAACAACTTAGTAGGTATTGCATCCGCATCAATAAGAGTACTAATAGATTCCATTTGAGTTTCTATGCACTGCTAAATGGATATAGACCGAACACTTTCTCAGCGAACCACATCATCAAAGGAAACCTAGCTTTTTTGAGATAATATTGGATTCACTAGTCGGCTAATTCGGCAAACATCCCTATGCACGCTCATTATCTGCAACTACCAATGAACGAACTAGATGAAATTCGCTCTCATTTTCCATCGTATTCATAACAGCGAGATGTGCTAGTAGTCCTCATTAAAATGACAATTTAAATGTTTTCAATTTTATCGATTAGACTTTCGTATTAAAATTCTTCAACTGGTCAGTGGAAGTAAAGAATAGTTTTTAGGCACAAATTTCATTGTTTCCATTCATCTCTAAGCATACTCGCGAAGTACGACAGGCAACAAGCCTAACTATTACAAAAAATACCCACTCTTATGAGAGAAAACACTGAACGGACCAATTCAGTTTTCGGCATCTTACCTTCATTTAATGCTGGCATGCATCCCAAAATGAGTCACTGATAATGCCGAAGTCGGAGAGAAAGAATCGAGAAAACGCCTGAAACTCCTCGGGAAGTGAAAAAAAGTAGCATGTGTCTGTGCCTCTGTGCCTACGTGTATGCGTGTGTACGTGTGTGCATATGTGTGTGCGTGTGTGTATCTGTATGTGTGAATATGTATGTATTTGTGCGTATATGTGTGTACGTGTATATGTGTATGAGTGTATGCGTGTTGAAATATGCACTCTGTTATTAGACAGCGTTAAGTGTACGGCTAATTAGAGCTGAAAGCTGAAAGAAATGGTCCATCGAGATGAGCACACCACTCTCGAAGTGAAAGTACGCGCATTGTTGCTGCGAATCCAAGATTAGCGCTGAAGTGTTACTGCTATCCAAGGCGGTTTCCTTTCAAAATCGCCATTTAATCAAATAAAAACGCGCCCAACAACACTTCTATGATATCAGTGGTCGCATTCTCCAGAATCCCCACTGCTGTGCTCTATCGCATCCAACACGCACACACATACACACATTCAAATTGTGGACATGATTCCTATCTATCTCTCACGCTTGTCTCGCTTATTTGTCCGCTTATTCGCATCAATGCCCACTATACGTACGTATCCTCTATCAGTATGCACCCCAATAACTGCATTTCAAAAATAATAATATCCTCCTTCAACATTCTTTCGAATAGGGCGAATCGTTCGTCGAATATAAAGGCTCTGAATCAATATTAAAGTAATAACGTTTTTTTGTGCATTTCGGCTTTGCCTATGAGATCTCCATTTATCTGCTCGGTAATTTCAATTGTGAACAACTAAAAAAGCTTGACGATAAAAAATGATGGACTATTTCATGCCGTTGATAGCCAAGATAGCCCAGATCTTTAGTAAATTCCAAATGAAATTTGTTGTGATAAGCTGAGCATTTGAAATGCTGCGAAAAGTTCTTCTGTTGTCCAGTAAACTTTTCAGAGAGTTCTAGACAAAGTTATACATCGCCATAAAAGAGGAACGACTTCCGGAAGAAGCTCGTACATATCAGAGCGACACCTAATGCAAAAAATAGTCCAGGCGCTACCCAGCATCGGAAGCAGAAAAATTGCAACCGTTCTATATTAGGCAAGAATACTTTTCTGACTTCTAATAGCTCAGAATAGAAAAGGTTTCAGTAAAAGCTGGGACTGGCTTCAATCATAAGATCGACTTATCTCATTCATGCTGAGTGAAGATTCATCTCTCCTCCCCCCCAAATCCTTCAATTCCTCCAAGAGTTGCAGTTCGCCAGATTTCTCTCCTCTCTCCCTTCTATATATTTGCTAATCGAGCGCAACACTTAAAAAACGATTGAGTCGATGCTACTGATGCTATAGTAGTAAGCGCATACTCGGCAACCTCAACCAAATTGTTGCTACGCATTTTGAATGCAATGGTGCCAAAGATGTATAAAGTTGAAGACGAAAATGCGAGATGACTCAAAACAGATAGTGAGGGGAGGAGGGCGGAGAAAGGGGGGGGGGGGGGAGGGTGGGATGGAGGAGGGGACTGCGAGGTGAAGTCGGCAAGCGTAAGGTGCCTCGAGAGAGTGCATGGCAGCACGAAGTGAATGCCGTTCGTTGGGCATCCGATATGCTCCACTCGCGTTTCCTTTTATCACGCGATTGGCTGCCTTGAAATGATGAATTGACGACCTCAAGAGGGTGTTGTTTCCTCACTTCACAATTATCAAAATCCCCACAACGGGTCACGCCTAGCCTATTGCTTCCGATAGTTTGATCCCCTCTGACGAAACAAATAAAGTCATACATCAAAAGATGGAAACAAATCATTTCTAAGTGCAGTAATTCGATAGAAACGAAGGAATACATTCTTAAACGCTATATATCAGATCTAAAGAAAGCTTTTTCTTAAAGGTAAGAACAAATCGTGATCACTGAAAGGAAGAGGATACTCATAAAAAAGCAACCATCAGTTGGCAGCTGTCAATTCTTTGTAAAAAGTCACATTAGTAAACCTTGGTCAGTGGGGGGTTTTTTTCAAATCTGTATAAGTCGCCACTATTTTGTTGAGTAGTTAATTCAAGTGTTGCTACTAATAATCACAATTCCGTCTAAAAATAAATGCCAGCGTTGAACACCTTCCCTATCCTAAATGAAGCGATACGTCAGTTGCAAAATTGAGCTGCCAAACTGCACAACGTATGATTCATAAATGTGATTCATCAAAAGCTATTTCACTGCAAAGCTTATGTGTTGATAAAAAAAAAAAGAGTAATATGAACCGACAAAAATAAAAATAATCTTTTAAAAATAACGCAACACGTTGCTTTATGATTATCATTGTTATATGAAATTCATCAAGATTCAAATGTGCCTATGTTTTGACCGATGCAAGCACGATTGACGATTGATGTAGGACGAGATTAACATTGAAACTCTTAACTTTTGAATGGCGCTAACTGCCTATCAGCTAAAAGAAAAAAAACATTTCATTGACTCTTTCATTGAAATATTGTTTACGTGTGCAACAATTATAGTACACCTCACCTAATACAGATAGCCATATGGAAGAATATCTACCTATTGACATATTTCAATGTGGCGAAAAAATAAATATTTCTTCATCATCTAATTCACTAATAAATGATTTCGGAGGAATGAGATGAAAATAGCAACACACAACGATTTCAATGAGCTACTATTTTCTCCTTAACGAGAAAAAAAAGAAGCGGTTCAAGCTTAGTTTTACGAATGAAAGTAGCTTGACGATGAAAGAGCGGGATCAGTGACTATATGTCATTTAACGTTACACTTCTGAGTACTCAAAAAATTACATCGAAATTTCCATCGCATAATCTGTTATATGACTTAATTATAGTTCCATTCGATTCCTCTAGCGCTTATTAGCGGAACCGCTTAGGCGATTTTCAAAAAATTGACTTTTAATCGATCGATTATAAAAGAAATTAAATCTAAATTCATTGTCAGCTCATTTCTCGTTGTTTGCAAATTAAATTTTCAAGAAAATATGAGAAAACACATACAACTATATGTTCATAGATAATAGATGATTGCGATGATGGCCATTTCAGAAGGCACATAAAAGATAATTTAGTATTAAAGTAGACTATCGAATCCTTTCAAATCGAAATGCGGAGTAGTCGTTGTGAAACTATTTGCTAGAACTTTGGCGATGATAGTGAACTTAACTGAGGAAAAGCAATGAATCTATCGAGTATCTAGGCATATAAATATCAAAGCGAAAGCTGCATAAGAAATAAAGCAACTAGTTGTGATAGAATAAGACGATGTATGAGACCTTTATAGGCAATCATAATTCGAACCGATGAGGTTCGTCTCTACGGATAGACATATCATCGAAGTCCTACTTTGCTCATAAGATAATATTATGAGATATGTAAAGTCGGCTCTATCACAGTCATTATTTAGCATCAATTATAGTACACATACAGTAGCTAGGCTAGGATAAAATATTCAAAAAAAATAGCGAATAGATATGTAAGCGATAGCTTAATCAATTTCGAGCAATTACATGGGAAACGGAAGCTCATATTTCGAATCCAACTTGTGAATATAGTTTTCATTTATCACCACTTACAGATATTATTAATGTCTCACTCTCATTGAACTAAACTCTATCATAAATTTTTATCAATATAGAGATGCTAACGACAGCATTTATAAGAGAACGAAAAGCATCGTTCTTTAATTTTTTTACAAAGATAACAAGTCTCCTCTAAAATAAAAGCTATTCGAAATTTATGTGAGGATACATTTCATCTAATATTTTTTTTTAGTTATTGCTTCATCGTTATTGGATTAGAGATAGCCAATACGTAAATATTGAGGCAATCGTATAAAATATGCATTACGAAACATTGTAGTATATTGAATATTGAATGCAACATTTCATTTCAACTAAGAAACGAAAAGAACTAAATCCTTTCGATAATCACATAAAATAATAACGACGATAGCCGATCAGTAACAATTATAACTTCAAAAATAAACAATAAAAGATTAATCCAATAAATTGCACACACCATACTGGGGACGCAACCATCCTCTAGCGGTCCCATCTACACTAATGATATCGATGGCTTTTATTTCGAGAAACAATATGAAATGATCGATGAGGTTTTATGCCTTGAATGTTTGTAGATCAAATTCAATAGAATGATAGAAAAAAGTATAAATTCTGCCAATGATAAACAAATGTTTTTGATTTGAAAAATCTTCTCGTTGATTGCTATAAAACATTGCAAAATATTCCTTTATATATTACATAAGGCCAACTCAACCAATGAGTCTTTTCAAAATGGGGGAAGGGAGATAAGAAAGCGATTTAAGACAAAACGCATATTCCCCATTGACAACAACCGTTGAAAAAATTCCTTTTTTTTTAGTTCTCTTAGACAAAATTACTTCATAAATGTTGCTAAGTAAATTGACGAACAAAGAAACGAGTTGGTCAATTTATACATCAAGACACTTTTGAAGAATATGCTTAAGGCACTCATCTAAAAAGTATTTTTTGATTAGTGAAATATATCAATGGTTTACTCCATTTGCAGGAAACCTTCAATTTGTGATCCTAAGCATGTAAGTCGCATATGTATCTTCTTTCTAAGATCTCGTATCATCTCTCAATTTTCAGTGACTCATAAGGAATTTGCTCTACTCGAAGAACAACCGATATGGAATGTTACCCTATAATGTGAATAATACTAGGCAGATTTCACCTCGATAGGTTTAATGACTATTTTATCGCTAAAGGTTTTTTTTGACTAACTAGATGAAATATTGATAGGTTGATGGACTCATATATATATATATATATATATATATATATATATATATATATATATATATATATATATATATATATATATATATATATATATATATATATATATATATATATTCACGCACATACAAAGTCGTAATGCATATTCTGCAGAAAATTTGTAGCAATCATGCATAAATTTTGAATTATGCGTTGATAAGGCGTTTAGTTGTCTGCCGATTGACGTTTTTGAAGGAAGCGCTCGGCATGGATAACCATTGATTTCCCGATTTCATCAAGATTCATTCACAAATCGAGCTGTTGGACAAAAAATGAAACGTTGGCGGATGATGAGCCAAGTATGGAGTTTAACCATTGGACTAATAGGTAAAGTTTAGTCAAAATTCAAAAAAAAAAAAAAAAACTCTAGCGACTAGAGTAATAGAGAATAATGAAAAGTATCCAAGTAAACGGATTAACGTTCTTTCATAAATCCCCATTTTATAAATCCTTTATCATTTTTCTCAATGTGCACTACATAGCATCGAAGGAATAACAGCATTTTTTAATGAAAAAAAAGAAGAAAAAAGGTAGAGAGCAACTAACTTTTCATCGTGTAAATAATCAGATTCTTTATGTTTTTCGTTGAAAAAAGAAACATTTTTTTGAGAGATGATGTCCGTCTGCTTATCGCATATTTCAATTCAAAATCCCTCATTGCTAATCGTTACTTCATGTTTATTAGAACAAGTCGAAAACCTTTAGCTACGATATTTTACTACGCTTCAAACTATGCATATATGATTAATTGTAGCCTACGGCTTCAATATCGTCGGAGGGGTTTTTAAATCGGATATGCATCCTACTAAAACGAATGAGGCATAAAAAATAGATATTTCAACCACATTCGAAAGCAAGAAAATTTTTCAACTTTGTTGGCGACGCTGATCAAAGAAAACTGTTGAAAGCGTTTCGTCTCGCTTTTAAACGACGTAGATGGAACGTTGAAATGCCACATGAAAGTGCAGAAAGTAGTATTAATGAAAGTTTAAAATGGTTCGCCTAAAATATGGATATATCTATTGCTCAGAATTGCATAAGTGTTTGATTTTCTTTTTTGTGTATTTAAATGATGTGCAAAAAGTTGCTTTGCACTCAATAACTCGCTAATTCATGTGACATTTGTGACACATTCATTACGAATTTTGGGCGAATTTAAGTTAGCTTTCAAGAAAGCGATAAATGACAATACTTTTGCTAATGATAAGTTTGGAGATTTAAAAATTCTAGTCTGTAGTGCCATAGAAAATACCTATATAATAAAGTGTTTCGCTCATTTTACTATGGTCCCCAGTTGGTAACTGTTTATCGCACGCTTATGTGTACTAGACGATGGAAATGTGATCTTATTATATTATACCGCTAGGAGGTTGAATTCTTCTGATTCGACTTCATCAACTCTGAAGTTTTTGCAATTTTGGACGCTCGATGGTTCCATAATTATCTCCTTTCAGTTCGACGTGTCTATCTTGTCGACAAACGTTTACACTATTGAGGTGGTTTTTGTGCACAACTGAAACAATTGAAATGCTGTTAGGCGCGAAAATCTGATCAGGAAAAAAAATTCACATCCTCATAACCTTTATGCAGTCTTACATAAAATGCCAAGTGAACTCAGTGTGCTTGTACGACCGCTCAATTACTATCCCTTCCTTTGTTCCTTCCTCCCACTCCCCATCCCACCTTCCCCACCCCGCTCCCTCCCATTAAAGCAATGCAATAAGAGTGCGATGGGATGATATCAGCAGTTTAATCTGGCGATTGTTGCATCTGTAACGCGGGGCACATGCACTGCGTCTGAACCTGAAGAGAAACGCAATGTGCGCATCAGACGATCAGACATTCGTTTAGAATGTGCCACACGGCTGCACAAGAGTGCATTTCGCTGGCAGCAAAACTGCCTTAACGACGCTCTCGCACGAGGCGTGAAGACATCCGCGAAAATAGAATGCTAGCGAGATACTAGATATAAAAAGTAAGCTAAAGATCAACGAAAAGAGGTTAGCTAGAGGTGGTGAGGGTTGGTAACGAGCCAGCATTTCTGCGATGCTCCTCATTCAACAAACTCCGAAAGTTTGTTCCCGCTTTCTTTAAGAGTAATTTTTTTTCCCGGTTGGTTAGATTTTCATAATGTTGCAATATGAAGAAAATATTTGATGCATGAATTCATATGTATATTTGTCATCCGTTATTGAATATATTCTCTATGAACACATAACGATTGCCGATTCGATAAGATGCGAGTGCATTATGTGCGCCATAGACACGCTTTTACTTTTATCATACCCATTCGTTCTTGATGCTTATATCGCCGAAGATACAGATTTATGATAGTATGATCGTTGTCTTACTTCATTTTATTATCTCATATTTTACGAGAGTCCTTTTTATCGAAAATAAAATCATTTGAAAGTTTAAAAAATAAAATGCCAAAAGACTCGTTTTTTTTCTACCTCTGTCTCCTTGGCAAATATTGAAAATGGTGGAATCGAATTATTTTTCGATCCGAAGAGGTCATCTTTAGACGATTTCAGTTGCCGATTTTTCAACCTTCTCTAATATTGAGAGGATGTCTCAATTTTATGTATCACCGTTGCAAAGGTATTTTTTCTTTCTCACAAACAATCTTTGTGGTTATCTCAAAATCCTTAAAACATTCTTTTTCTTTGTTGAGAAAAGCAATCGCATAAACTCCAATGCAAATCAACAGCAAAAAAAAAAAAAAAAATCTTTTCTAAGAGTGAGTTTTTTTCTCTGTCAGCTCTATCATAACAAATATAAATGAATGCTAAATACACATATAAACATCACTGATAAATAACCAGCTAGCTGGTTGAATGAATAACCAGTTATATTGCTCCACGATTGTATAGACTTGAAAAGCGTTCGATGCGCTTATAGCAACGATCTCGCAGTGAGTTTCTTCATTAAAGAGCTGTGGTATGTGTCGTTGTGTGTGTGTTATTCTTCTCATTGCATCTCTAACTGTCCTCAAATGCGTTAGCTATCCGAATAGTTCTATGAAATAATGCGATGTGACATTGGAATGAACTACTATAAGCATCATCACTCGTTCTTTAGTTGCCTCATCGTTTCGATTCAAAGAGAGAGAGAGAGAGAGAGAGAGAGAGAGAGAGAGAGAGAGAGAGAGAGAGAGAGAGAGAGAGAGAGAGAGAGAGAGAGAGAGAGAGAGAGAGAGAGAGAGAGAGAGAGAGAGAGAGAGAAAGCATTATTCAGCCGTTAACATGTCTTATTAAGCATTCATTAAGCGTTTTTTTCCCCCGTAACTCGCTTTATTAATTGCTCAAGCCGATCGCATTTCCACATCACACGACTTATTCGATTACTTCATCAAGAGGGCTATGCTATATAGGAAATTGACTGAAGTTCAAAGGGGTTCCGCGATCCATGATTCTTATCTACATTATTTAAATAATGCATTAAAAATATTTAAATAAAAATATTTGAATTTAATACATTATTTAAACAATGTATTAAAAATATTTTAAAAAAATATTTAAATTTAAATCAGAAATTAAAAACATTTAAATAAGCCTCTCTTTATCTTTTTCCATTTAAATAAGCGTCCCACCTTTAAACGTTAAAATCGTTCAAAGTTATGAATATATTTTTGCAGAGTTAAGCATACAGCAATGTCAAATACTTTTTTTTTCAACGGAAGAATTTTTTTTTCACGTTTGCAAATATTTCTTGAAATTTCATTAAGCATCACCGATAAAATTAATTACCATTCCTCTTTCGAAGAAAGCTATTCGTAATTTTTTTTTTTTTTTTTTTTAAGGTAACGACTAATATATTTACAACAACAACACGGCCAATACGCTGAGCAATTTGTGAAGATGATCAAACTGATTTTCCAACGAGTGCATTATTAGTACTATTCCGCTTATTGCATTTTGGCATATTTTGTGGTGCTTATTGGATTTCTCAAATGCAACAGTGCTGTCGCAAATTGCAAATGCAACATTGCGCTTGCAAATTGCAAATACAACATTGCGCTTGCAAATTGCAAATACAAATTACATTGTGAACGTGCAACGAGTGTCGACAGATTGCACTGTAGATTTGAATACGGCTAACTACTGCCCGTTGGTGTGCAGCAAAATAAAGCAGTAAATTTGCAATGAATAAAGCAGTAATTTACTATAATATATGCTGTTTGAAGGGTTTAAAGTGTTGAAGAGTGCATATTGCTATTGAACATCACCCCACTCTATTTCAAACAGTGTGTATGCAAGCGTTGTCCAGTCTTTGCAAGTTATAAGCTTCAACGATTTTCGTTTTGCAGCCAATATATTAGACGCACTCTTAACGCGCAAAACTGTACTCTTAACAGAAATAGTGCATTTGCGTCATCGATCAATTACGTAATTCTTGTCAGTAAGAAAATCACTCGAATTGCCACCCACATAAAATCGACAACACGTGATTTTGTGATGTTATCAAAAATTTTTACTTTCTTAAGCAGACGATTTTCTCTCTCTCTTTTTTTTTTCTTCTAGAAGATAGATGCGACACGTTAGACGATGGCTTTATATTTTTTTTTTCTTTACTTAAAAATGAAAATTCTTTTCTAGCATTTAGTCGACTTTCAACGGCTCCATGAAGCAATCGCCGAATTATGAATGCAGGAACTTCTAAATTAAGACGCTATGGTGGAAGGAATTTCGACGTGATCGGAAACTCCGAGCAGGTTCTACATTCCAATACCTCTTTTTTTTGCTGTTGAACGTTATTGTTGAAAATTATTCTCAATTAGTCAGTGTTTCTTAAGTAACTCTTATTTTCTGTAACAATTTGTTTCTTCCACATCAATTCAAGGAGAATATTTTGAACATCATATTGTTTGGTGCTGTATTTATTAGTGTTTGTAGTCAAACATCTCATGCAGAGTCATTCATCTTATCGAGAAGGAAACTCAAAAAGGGAACTTTTTAGTATAGATGTTATCATTAGAATAGCCCAAAGTTTCCAATGAAACTGCTGACTGCCTCAAGTAGAATGCAGTATTTTTTTATTGTATAAATCTAAAAAGATGTGTTTTTGAAACTGAAATTCAAACCAAAAAGTATAAGAAAGAGAAGAGGCTGTGACGAAGGAGTTATAATTTTAATTTCCTTGGACACAATCAACCGAACTGAATGAATATCAATGAAGGGATAAGTATTTCCTCTTGAATAGAAAATGTTTCCGCTTTTTTGATTGCTCGTCTTTAGGATGAGGTAATATCGCCACAAGGGATGAGCGATCAGCAACGATTTTTCGACTCGAGAGCCTATCGTTGTTGTTTTTCGATTTTTCACGCAAAAATCGGTACATTCGTCGTAGTGACACTCGTCTTTCATGAAATTGTAATTGGTCAGTTTAAATTTTCTTAATCGCTTTCACACAAATTGTGTTAGCCAAAAGGCAACATAAACATTATAACCTATAAAGACAACATATAAAAGTATATATAGCATATATATATATATATGAAACCAGGCACTAAGGCATGAAACCAGGCATATGAAACCGTATATATATATATATATATATATATATATATATATATATATACATATATATATATATGAATGAAACCACAGGCACTAAGCTTCCTTTTTCAGGAATTCTTTATCTTCTTTCTCGGGATGAGATCAAATATAGCAGCTTTAATGCACGCTTCATTATTGTCTTCTTGTGTCGCCTATTACAACTGCCTTTTGCTGGAGTTATGTATATGGCGCTTTGGCTGCAAAAACGAATGCTTATTTTGCCGTTCGCCGTTTCACAGGTGAAACGATTTTTCCTCAGCATTAAAGCATGTGTGCAATAATTCTTGTATGTATCAAAGAAGTAAAGGTATATCGCACATAGCACTATAGTATGTCTGTTTTTCGTTTTTGCTTCAGAATATTATTTATGAACTGATTGGATGTTTTTTTTCCCCAATTTTCATTTAAAGTGGTTTTGAGAAATTATTTTATTTCACTACTTGCTCATGGGCTCATATTTTTATTTAATCACTTTTACAAAAATAATAGAATTTTTCATTATTCCCAGTAAACTTGTATAGTATAGAAAATCTTTACTTTGCAGTTAACATTGGGATGTTTCGCTGATATTTCATCTTTGATTATGGTCGTTAGCGAATTCGAGGAATCTCGCTCATGGTTGCCGTTCAGCGGCTCTTGGCAATGGCTCAATCTTGTTCTTCCGCTATTTATTTACACTATTCTTGTGGTATGCATTATTACATCAAATAGTCGTAATTTTTGTGATATTTGCTTATTTAAATTCACTCTTATTCAATAGAAAAAGTGCTATTAAATATAATCAACTTAATTGGATTTTTTGCTACCTATAAACGATAATTTCAATGATTGGTTGTGAAAATATGCTGGAAAAAAAAATAGTATTTCGAAGAAGATCACATACATTAGATGATCTCCACTATTTTTTTTATTACGGTGTTTACGAATCTCGTTTGATGCACTTCTTATGTGCTTTTATTTAAAATGCATTCTATTGATGTTACTTTAAATATTCACTACAATATTACCGTGAAAAGAAATTTTTTCATTATCTTTGAAATTAAAGTGATTTCGTTTATAAATTCAAAGATTCTCCTTTAAATGAAAGTTTATTGGAGCCCACTAAGCAGAGTTCTGATCTTTTCGATTATTTTAGCACATTAATTTCATTTGAATGCTTCACTCTTAACATCTTTTTTATGATCTTAATGTTTATATAAATCCACATTCAAAGATTACGGATCAACGTAAATCATATTAGTATAGGAGAAGCCAACATACGATATACACCGCACCAATGAAATTTCAGAAATGCTTCTCGAGATGGAGTTGTTGAACGGGTTGGCACACACTTAATATACGCATATGTGCATATGTAAGACTTTCCCATAGATGCGTTCAATGATATACGCTTGCTGAAGCATATAAAAATCATTACTCTCCATATAAATTATCCCATAATGAATTACTATTAGTACATCTTCAGGTGTGCCTTATGGCAGTGCTGTATCAGTGCTCAGTGTACTTCCGCGATAGAGGCGCTCATGAACGCCGCCGGAAGCAGATGAAAGAGCACAATGAGTTGGAGCTCGCGCTTGAACGGGTCGACGAAGTTCAGGAGCCAATTGGCTAGCAATTTCATGAACTCGCCCACAATTCCGACGATTGTCTTTTGTATCTGGAGATGCATACTGTTGATCGTTTCCTCCTGATCTGTTATCTATCATATTTCTCTAATTTTTTTCTTCTATCTGCAAAATATTGATCGACACCAATCAGAATTGCTTCAACGAGAAAGCTATCGAACCAATGGCCAGATGTAACGAATTTTAA
Organism: Baylisascaris procyonis; assembly: GCA_037389465.1. Lineage (NCBI taxonomy): Eukaryota > Metazoa > Nematoda > Chromadorea > Rhabditida > Ascarididae > Baylisascaris > Baylisascaris procyonis. The sequence goes on from JAZARR010000146.1 coordinate 7,180,305, forward strand.
TCCGATATATGAGAAATCTTAACTTAACCGAATAATTTCTTTAGATTTTTTTTTTTTTTTTGATTGAAAGTTCTTGATGGCTTTTTATAAATTGGCATTCGTGTTTATAGAGGTACTTAAATTATTTTGTTTACTATTTTAAAGTTCCATCCTCTAAGATGAATGAGATCTTTATGAGGTGTATCTATCACTCTAATAATCCCTTTTTTTTTTGTTGCGAAATCGATGAGTGCATCTTTCATCTATATATGTTATATATAAATGTACGTTATCTATATCGATACTTCTATTTTTATTTGTATTATTATTTCTCTTTCTCTTACATTTCCAACGTGACTCCTCACACTTTTTAAAGTGGACACTTATTTTTGTAGGCAAGCAACAAATCGAGAGAAGAGATCTTTCATTGGTCTCCTTAGAGAGTGTTGATAGGCGGTTTTACGCGATATCAGATGGGAAATCCATAAATCCATTTCTCATTGATCATAAATTCGTCCATTGTTTCGATAAAGAATCGACGAGCTGGCATTGCATATATTTATTTATAATTCCGTATATCCGTCTAATTGCTTAAATACGGATCAAATTGAATAGTGCCAATAGTGAATTATTTGCTAGTTAGCCGAGCCGAACAATTGCACGGTCGTGATGTTGAATCGTTCGGAAAGTTTTTTTAGAACTTACAGTTTAGTTACGATTCGGTGAATTGGAACGGAACTTGCTTTGTTATAGAGTAACCTCATAATACAATGACATATAAAATGAAATAAAATTTTTTGGGTGGATGATGATGGCACTGAAAAGATCGCTATATCGTTCTTTCTGGGAAATTTTATCCTACTTTCGTCGAAAAATGTCCCTTGTATTTCATCGGAAGTGTTGCGATGTGGCATAACTCTTTCCACATTACATCCGCCCTATATTATTATCGTTTTACGCAGCAAATTACGCATTTTTACGTTAGCAGTAAAGAGAGAGTTATCTAGGCCACTCTATAGGTTTGTGGCTATTAGGAACTACTGGGAGCCACATTGCTTTATTCCATTTCACTATACTATAATAACTTTTTTTTTCACTGTTCTCTACTGTTAGTGAAAATTGTAATGCATCTCTATTCTGTATTTGTTTATATATTCTAAACCACTTAATTTGCATTTTTTTTTCTTTAATTGATGATATCTATATTTTTTAGACAAAAAAACAAATAGCTCGGCTATTGTGCCCAAGCTGTGTTAGCAATGGTGCTTTGCATAAGTCTATATTTATTGTTTTGTTTCGTTGAGAAAATTCTGCGAATTGAAATTGTGCATAAAATTAATTTCGAATTTTTGTCACTCGAATAACATGCATTTAATAAGTGATAAATCCTAACATTAATAATAAATCCCGACAATAATAAATCTTGAAATCCGGATACTTATCAAATCGTTACAGCTTATTTATTTCCAGATTCCAGCACTCTTAAATATTTATAAACTCTAAACTATACATTAATTATGAAGCGATCTCTAAAAGAGATTTCATTAATGTTTTATTTGCGTTCTACTCTTCAACCTCGTTAGCAATTCGTTTATTTATTTATTTATTTATTTATTTATTTATTTATTTATTTCCAATTGAAACTGTATGCAATAAGCGTTGTTATTAGTGGTTATAATTGAAACATAAGTTACTATAAGTTTACTAGCTAAGCGTTTCATATTTATTGCGTTTAACGTATTGAAACTTCCTATAAGCACTATGGTTGAGACGACGAAAGAAAGAAAAAAAATAAAAGCGTATTACGGAATCGTTCTCTACGTGTGCATGTATCAGTCTATATATGCATACATAAATGCCAAAAAAGGTTAACGACGATTGAAATTGAAGACATCGAAACAAAAAAGGCTGAATATCTCATTATTTTCGAATTGAAAGAGATGTGAGGAAACATGTTGACAAATATAGTAAGGAATGTGATCAGCATGAATACGTCAATTTATGAATAGCTTGTTGAGGTGATGAACTAGGTCAAATACAAAGAAATGACCGCAAATATCACATGGAATTCCAGTTTTTCTTGTCAATCAAGGATTTGAAAGGTATAATGGCCGAAATACTTCATTGAATAAACTGATGCAATGTCGTGAAGATATGAATTCGAATTGTTGACGTGTGCAGGAAGGCCTGTCTGCAATGTCTTATGGAAAGGCGATCGGAGATTGATTCCATCCCTGTGTGACGGAAGCCATCGATTTACACCTTGTGTAGCAGAGCGACCATTAGCGAAAGGATGATGAACGGATTCGTTTCTCTCGCCGACGTGGCACACCTTGCCTGTCCAAATGAGCAAGAATGTAATGGATTCCCATTTTATGGCCCTTTCACTGATCACGTTCTGGTTGGTCGACAGATACTACGACCATCTAAGTTTGACTCCTCTGTTAGGGTTCATGCGACTGACTGACAAGGTCGAGTTCGACTGCTCAAAGAGCTTTTCTTTTGCAGCAATTTCAAATCGGAAATTCGACACGATTACTTGCAACTCGAATTTTGCACCTATTGTTGGCAAGTTGGAGACTGTAATTACTCCGGCTGAAATTCAATGTTCGGCGGATCGGCGACAATTGCGCAACGAGGAGCGCCGTTGGTAGTAATGATTTGATAGGTAAAAAGCGACGTTCCAGGAAAATTATTTTTATGGTGGATGAAAATAGAAAAATCAAACCCTTCGAGGATAATGACGATGTGGATTAACGAATAAGCAGACATAAAATCGTATGGCTTGGATATGAGCATTTCAATTCTGATATTCTAACGGTTGAACCATCTCAAAGATAAACTTTTGCCACATTGGTGATATACTAATGCTATTGAGTAGAAAATAGCAAATACTGATATTTGTGGCACTTGAAACGAATGATTTCTTAGTTACTTTTCTTTTCTTTTTTTTTTTTTTTTTGCTCATTTCTTCGAGTTATTTGCTTGCCGTTCGTTGTCGAATATTTTGCAGGTATCGCTTAGTTCGTGATGAGTCTCGTAGGATGAACGCTTCGATGTTTAGCAGCTTTATGCTTCAAACTTGGCTAGAACTTCAGTGTAGTGCATTATACTTACATATGCTTTATTGTTTCCCTATATATGCATTGTACAGGACGTGCGATTTCACGCTTTCTTCGTTGTATAAATAAAAACCTTTATTGTTATATTATTATTATTATTATTATTATTATTATTATTATTATTATTATTATTATTATTATTATTATTATTATTATTATTATTATTATTATTATTATTATTATTATTATTATTATTATTATTATTATTATTGTTATTGTTATTATTATTAGGTTGTTCGTTTGGCCGTTACCTCTACTGTATTCGATAGATGAGGTGATTCTTGATTTCAGGCGCAGAACTGTTGGTGCAGCTCGTCTAAACAACCCGGCAACAACTGTAGAAATGTTACGAGCTGCGGTGGTAAGTGAACTTATTGTTCAAAACACTGCTAGGTCAACTTTAGTTTATCAGCTATTTGCTCGTCTCTAACTGAAGTTGATGCGCTTTCAAATTTTCTAAACTCAAGTTAGAAGAAGCAGCTATTTTACTGCTTGTAAATTGTCCGCGAAAATTGTCGTGAAACCCGCAAAACATTTTCTCTGAATTATTTTAGAAAACAACGGTGGAACGGTATGGCCAAGGTTTACAGCAAAGTGTACGTGCTCAATCGACTCAGAGCTCGAGGTATATTGCATTTCATGAATACTTCATTTGAAATTCACTTCAAGTTTACTCGATTAGGTTTGGTTACCTAAATTCGAGATAATCCGATATTTGACATAAACTATGACTCAATGAGAGAATTGATATAGGAATCTCACCTCAAAAATATTAGCGGATTGGAAAGCGCTGCTTATTATTTATTGACCAATAATGCGTCTGCAATTTTTCATTTAAAGTTCGGAAGTTTTCTGACACTGTCGGGTATAATTGGCCAAGTGTGGAATTAGTTGGTAGCGCGAATATGTACGCAATAATATCTGCGTTGAATTAGGGGAACATAACGCGTCCTTGTTGTCCAGCATTTCTTCCTCCCTCTTCCTTCTCCTCCCCCAGCTCTCCAACCTTCGCCCCCCGCCTTTCCTCATATATCTGGATGTGCGGTGAAAATTTCACTGAATCTTTGTTCGCTTACCAGTAGTGCTATATGAGTGCAATATTTAGTCCAAAAGGAAGAAGTCTCGTAAAGAAGTTGGTCATAACGAGCGCTGTAATAACTGGAGCTACCGGAAGTGTTGTTGCATATTCATACGTCGATCCGTCATTTCGAGCCCAAATCGAAGAACTCATACCATATTCAAAAGAGTTTTTCGGTCGTACTATCGGTGGATCTTCCCTAGAGTAAGTTATTGCACTCTTAAAATATAGATGCGCATAATTGCACTAGACGAGGATAATTTGTTCTGTAAAATTACGCTTTACACATTTGCTGCATTGTATCTCTAATCGGTAAATAAAATTTTCCTTCCCACTTTTTTGTTTATTTAACAACAAAATGTGTTAGAAGTCATGTTAGGGTATTGGCTATCTTATCGCCTTCCTTACTAAGCAATATTTATGCAGTATTAATGAAGCATGAAGTTTGTACAGTTGAAAAATTATTTCCCAACGGAGTGAAAGAGGTTATCTTTGTTCGTTTTAAGGCAGACAAAGCAACAGATGAGTGATCTGAAAGATCGTGTTATGAGGGTAATACCACAACCGAAGAAGAAGAAAAGCGAAGAGGTGGAGAAGCCATTGTTGAAGATTTCTCCATTGCCACCTATACCGAAATCATCTAAAACAAATGCGGTCGTGGATCCGGTAGATGTGACGGCCCTTCCCGAAGAAATTCGACCACATGGTGTAATCAGTAGCGAATTTCGCGCAAAGAAAAATAGAGGTATGTGTCTATCTATAATTTGTTCTTTTTTTAGTAAGACGACGATTACATGGGAAGTTGGTCTCTTATCTAGTCCCTTTTGTTTTATCGCGTTAGAGGGGTTGGAATGTGGAAGGTGGAGTATGCTGCATGGGTGAAAGCTATTTTATGCAATTCGACAGTCCCGCATCCTCGTTTGATGAACGAAGTGCCCTTCCTCCTTCAAAGCTTTCAATTTGCCTCTCAGCTTCGAAAAGAAATGCTTTTGGGTTTGGAGCCTTCAAAAGTATTCATTTCAGTAGTTTCTTCTTTTTTTTTTTGAAGATATCAGTGCCGGTTAGCAACCAAATAGACATGCTGAATTGAAAGTGAAAAATAAGGGCCGAATTTTTTAGTTTTTTTTTTTTCCAAAGAGCATGTTTGTAGTCATGTCACCTCGAGGCATAAATATAGTAATTTCTAAACGACATCAGTGCTTTTGCATTTATAAATTGATTCTATTTAGAGTTGGAGAGTTCTCTTAAGGCGGCATTAGCCTCCTCAACTACAAAGGTGCAGGCAGCAACCGATGCTAAGGTAGCTACAATTGCGGCTATAAACGAGCACTCTAGTTTGATGAAAAAGAACGTCGATGATGCACAGGTTTTCATTTTTTTTTAAGTTATAGTTTGTGAAGTATAGAAGGAATCTTCCTAGTTTTGGATGGGTCATTTCCAGATGTGGTACACAGTTTTTTTTTTCTTCCTTACCGTTTATCAGCATCAGTTTGCTCAACCGGAAACTGCCTGTTCAAATAGATCCACGTATCGTTCACTATTGCACTTGCTTTTCATGGTTCTTTTTAATTTCTTCCTAGTAGTTTGTATTTTTCTATATATAAACCTCGTTCTATGCACATTTTTTGATTGCATTCATATTTTATTTGTTTATAGCATGCGGATTGGGAGAAAGTAACAAAAGCATTGGAGAGAGTTGAGAAATTAAGTCGAACGGATTCTGCTGATGAAATTGATGCTAGAAACTATTTGGATAATGTTCGTAAGGTTTGTTGATATTCTTCGATTGTTGTTTGTTCTTTTATTCTTTTCAATTTGTAAGGAATGTTGATTGCGTCGCATTCTTGTTATGCGTTACGATCGCTTAAAAATGATAGTGTTACAGGTTTGTGCGTTGCACTAGAGAAATGAATTTTTTTTGCACAGAAAAGGATTTTTACGTATGCTAAGTTGATGTTACCAATGATAGTAATAGCCAACTGCTTTCGTATAGTATTTGGTTCTTCTTTCATGTCTCATTTCCAAATGAATTGACAGTGGGGTGGTGTTAATCTCAGTTGATATGAAATTGCAATAGAAGACAGCTGCTTTTCGACAAAATTCACCGGCAGAAGCAAATGTGAAATGAGGCTAATGCGGGAAATTTGGAGTTTCTGTCTGAGTAGTGAAAGGAATGCTTTCTGAATATGCAAGGTTTAATTCTTATGTCATTTATTCCCATAGAGATAGTTCGGATTGGAAAATAACTTACCCGAATCTGATATTACTTTAACTTTCCGTTTTTTGTTGTAATTCTCGGTGGTATCGCAAAAATGGTCGACGAGGCATAGGTGAGGAGAGGGTATTGAATTAAGACAATGGTTTTTCTGCAGCTCTTGCAAAAGAAATACAAGTTTCTCAGTGTTCTCCTCCTCCCTCCTGCTCATTCGAAATTTACTATTAAAAGTTTCATAGGAAAGTTTGAAACTGTTTTCCTCATTTATTAATTGTCCTCATGCAGTCGATGTTGAAATGATCGCTCTTTCTCGTTCTAAAAGTCGCCTAAATACTATATAGAAGAACGTAGATAATTAACTGAAAAATATTATCGAAAGGTAGTAAGTGAAGGACGTGCATCTGATGTGACCCGTCACAATCCGTTGTTGGCGAATGCGACTGAGACGGTCAACAAGCTTGGACAACAGCTGGACGAATTAAATGTGCTGGTACAGAGGGCACGTTCAGAGAGTCGAATTATGAATCAGTACAAAGATTTAATTGAGAAAAGCCGGCAGCAATTTGCGCAGGAACTCAAATCCATCTTGCCGAATGTTGACATTCATGCAAAAGGTTGGCTTCTCCTCAGTTTTTAGTTTGTAGATATGTTTGGTAATTTGTAGATATTATATTTTACTCTTCTCAGACCCTTCTTCATAGAGATGGTTTTCTTTTTCTTTTTTTTTTTTTTTTTTGCTAAATGTGAGTCTTACATGCATGCATTTGATATCATCTATTTGCTGTTCAAGAGCGGGTTTCTATCCTCAACGATATGTTTTGCAATAAGCGAACACATAGTGATTTGTTTTTTTTACAGATTCAAAGCTAACAGAGGATGAGCTAAATGCGCTGATTGCACATGCGCATTTGAGAGTGGACCAGCTCAAACGACAACTCACCGAACAACAGGTAAAGCTTTCTTCCTTAGGCTGAAGAGGAAGTATTTTCACACTAAGCATCCGAATCAAGGGATTTTCTTCCTCTCATCAATTTTACCTGTTCAAACACACTAATTTCTTAGCACTTATACCATTGCAGATCAACTTTATCATGAAAGGAAGAAGCCGCATAATTAGAAGTAGGAAGTTGTTCCCCATATTTTTTTTTGAGGCTTCAGACGAATGTTCATTTTCGATAGATAAGAGAAGAGGAGAATATCGCTCGTGCAGTTGAACAACAACGAATTGCTGATGACCAATTTGCTGAACGTCGTCTCCAATTGGAAATGCAAAGGATGCAGCAGCAGAGTGATGTCGATATAGAACGAAAGGTAATGCTCATCCTTATGTCTAAGTTTTTCAATTATTATAACACTGTTTTGCCAAGAACGTATTACTGCTATTTTCGGTTCGACGTTCTTTTGCTTGTAATTGTTTTCTTCGGTAAAACGTCATTTCTGTTATAAGTCTGTTAAACTTGCGTTTTGTCAATGATGCTAATGTGGATGTTTTAGGTGGTGGACAATCGACGTGTATGGGAGATGGAATTGGAGGAGCGCCTTCAGAGGGCGGCAAGTGCGCATTCAGAGCACCTCGAACAAGTGTTGCGCACTCAGCGACAACTTTACGACATCGAACAAAGCCAGAGGGTAGGGGTTTTCATCTTTCGTTTATTGGTCATGCAGGAGGGAGCCTTTATCTTGACTCTCTTGAAGAATGGAAGTGTGATGTGCTTGGTGGTACGCAATAGTTTCTAAAAATCTTTGAGAAACTGTTATTTCGCAGATGTTGTTAGCGGTTTGAAGACAGCCTTCATTTAAAGCTTTTGAAAAACACAAATTAGTCGAGACTTCCTTTTGTCTTTTAGATTCACCCTGGAACTAAGATTTATTTACTGTCGTCAGTAGTTCTGTCACTTATATATATGTGGATACTGTATTCGCTTTCATTTATTTATTTTTTAACATTCAAGATAGAGGAAGCGATCGCACAAGAGCGTTCTTTACACAGCAGGCAAATTGGTATCGCACAAGCAAAACTCGACGGTCTTGAAGCTGCCCTCAATTCGCGGGTTGCCGCAGTGAGTATATCCTTTATTCAAAAACCATGTATATGAACCCACGAAATGTTTTGAGCGGCCAGAGTCTGCGTTGCATAGCAAAGAACCTCACCCCATAATTGCTTTCTTTCACGTTTTATCGCTTATGCTGCATGGGGCCATAACTGGGTCAGACGATACTTTCCCTAACGGTTGTTGCCAAAGTCTTCTACGTCCTGCTACCATCTCTTCAGCTGGGTGCATCCTCTTCGCTGTTCTCATAAAAATATGCCCAAGTTCATGTGGTGTCTTTCTTCATCGTAGCAGCTTATTCGTTTATTATTTTCGTGTAGGCTTCTTTCCAGAAAGATTATTAAGATCCCTTAAATAATTGCTTAGGATTGGTGTATCATAAATTTTTTTGGAACTCATTTGGTTCATAAAGCACTCAACAGAGGGTGTTAGAAGTGATCGTAAGATGTTTTCTTTTTGGGGTTGATGTGCTGTTATTTTATTTTAAATTTCAAAGGCTCATTTATGGCCGATGCTCTCGGGTCGCCTGTTGATGGGATTGGTTATTGAGGAGATATTCCCATCCACTAACAAAACTTTTCAAAGAATTGCTGCTATTGAAATGGTTTAAAGGACGTGGAGAATCGACGTTCAAAGCAGTTTTGGATAGCATGCCAAAATCTAGTTGATTCGATCGTCTATGGACGCAAGGGTGGCATTGATATCGAAGCGAGGCGGAAACCTTTGGCCACTGAGGTGAAGATTCGTTTTGTTTATCGTTTTCTTTTGATGAGCAGTGTGCGCATTTTTTTCAGTGAAAGACGAAGTCTTTTTCCTTTCATCACTTTCATCCATTTTTACTAGAGTGGCGTAATTTTCTGTCGTTCATAGTTCTGAGGTGCAGGTATCTTTTCTTCACATTTTCCTTCATGACAAGTTTCGAAATGCTGTGGATTTTGTTTCTGACACGATTTTTTGTAACAAAATAACTCTATAAGCGTTATCTAATGTGAAATAACCACGATCAATCCTTTTTCGCTCAAAAGCTGTTTACACAAATTTTTGTTCCCATATCTAGGTAAAAGTTAACTCGTAAGAATGGTTGAATTTTTGAAATGGTTGCTGTTGGGTTGGGCTGTTAGAAAGTGAGGTGAGAAACAATTTTTGAAGCTCGAATGAACTGGTTTATGATCTCATCTCGCTAATTTATGACACAAGTACGATGCCGAAGATTCAGTGAACAAGGAAAGGGGTAGTGATCAGCAGTTGAAGTTTTACTCGGTTCAAGGTTGGAATTTAGTCTTAGGTCAAGGCGAACTGAAATGTGCGAAGCAAGAGGTGTAACCATGTCGGGGAACTTCGCCGAGAAGCGATCATGGATGCCTGATTGGAAGGGGGTAATGATGTTGCTTGCATGGGAGAGGAAGAGGTATGTTGCTACTCGGCGGGGTCTTCGTGTCACTATAGAGTTGGTCTGCTTTCAGCTACAAGTGATCAAGGAAGCAAGCAATGGTGACGAGTTCGTTTCATGTCTTTTGGAGGCTCTTCCGAATGATGCAATTTATAATGGTGTTTATACCGAACAAGATCTGAAAACGAGGTTCCATCATGTAAGTGTTAACAGCTTCATATCAGTATTACTTGTAAAGATGTATGGTTTTTTGAGGCAATATTCGAATGAGAATGACTGTAGGAGGTATTTGAGCAATTTGAGCAATACGGGCGCAATGTGTTGAGCGGCAGAGTATGGATGGGTATAGTACCTATCATCGGCTGTCGAAGGCTCCATAAAGTAAGGGAGGAGGACCACTGTCAACATCGCGAGTACTTTTTTAGTCACTTGTCAAGTTTTTCATGGAAGTTTTCCTTCAGAGAAAATGACTTTGCTGCGTGCGACGCATTCTTTTATACCGTTTAAGTCTACATTCAGATCTAACAAATTAACAGTAGAAATTCATGGAGGAATAAGTGCGATATGATTTTAATACTGAAGTTCATTCCACTGATGTTCAAATCGCAATATGCGTTCCCGTTATCAGTGTGCCTGCATACTATGCGGCTTATTAGATAATTGGTACATTGAGTAAGGCATCAGTCATAAAAGAGTCTTATTTCACAGTCTGTGGAAGGATTCGGGTGAAATCTTTCAGGATCGCCTTTTTTTGGAAAAAATTTGCCTTCTCAGATGTTGCATGAAATTAAATGCTTGGAAGTGCTGAAATTTTCGGTATTTTCAGCTTTTTCATCAGTTTACATTAAGAGCCAAGAAATGTTCCGTTACTGTGTTGTAACACTATGAGAATTTTTAGATTGTAACACCATGGGAATTTTTCAGTTTGTAGCCAACTTGTTTGCAGTTGTATAAAGCGGCTCGTCGTGTTGCAAAAGTGGATGAGGGCGGTGCAGGATTGACAGGCTATTTGATATCTACACTTCGAAGCGCCGTTACGCTTGACCTACCGCGCAAATTCTCTCTTGATGTAATCACCATTTCACATGTTTCAATTTTATTCGTTATGTAGGTTCAGCCGATCGATAATTAGACAGAACGTGAGGAGAGAAGCTTCGAAGGGGAAGGAGTGGTTGACGAGATCCTCGCATTCGCATTATATTAGCCAAGCTGGCGGAAAGTGCGTGTTGGTATATCGGTAGAGGCAGTGCGACACAAAATGATGCGGAAGATTGCAGCAAGCAAGAGTAGGAACCCCAAGGATCTCACCATTACACTGAGTTAACAATATAGTGGCAGTTATCCGAAGTTTGAGCATTTTCTTTGTCCGGCTGCGGACACTGTGCATGTTATTTTCCCTCGAGTTTTTAAGTGATTGCAGTCTTTTAGCGAAATCTGCCATGAAATGTTCCAAGCGACTTTTATTCTGTTTTAACGACCTTTTCTCCGCACTTTATAAGAGTTTTAAAATCTGGCTTCCTATATTGATTTGAAGTTGTGCGTGTGCACCACAATGATAACACTGCCTAATGAAATTTCCGAGGCAGGAGTTGAATGCTGACTAGGTGATCGATGTGCGATGTGATCGGGATTCACTGCTCTGTTGCAGAGAATTAAAAGTTCAACCCTAAACATCGATCACGCATTCTTTCAACTCTTATCGCCTAAATATTACAGTGCACTGTTCCCTAGCTTTAATAAATATCGCTGAGTTGTTGCGACATTATTTGCCGAGGCCACATCGATTGAATTAGAGTGCGCACCTCATTATTCAAATCAGTTGGCTGGATTCGGCAATTGTAGTGCGTGTAGATTTCAAAACGTGACGAGTAGTTAAAGTCGTATTTTGTTGACAATTTTAGATAGGTTGCACTGATATCGCGTCATTGCGATGGCATTTTTAATCGCTGTTTGAGGAGAAGCTGTCCATATATGCAGCGGTAGCTAAGTGGACACGTACACTTTTTTGGATTTGGACGAGGTCAGGATTCTAGTTTCCACGGATACTTATATGTTACATTCCTCTCTTCTTATACCAATCTCATTTTTAAATAGGCGATGAAGTTTTTATGCCGCATCTGTTGGCTTATTTGTTGCACTTTTAAGGACAAAATCGACGTAAAATCGTTAGACAACTATGAAATTCTTGCACGGACGATGTGGCTAGTTGACAATGATCATCTGGAGAGTGCAGTCCGCATGGTTCAATTATTGAAAGGAGAGCCTCAATTGCTTGCACGTGATTGGGTGATCGATGCGCGCAATTATCTGCAAGCTCGCCTTATCGCCGATCTACTCGTTACGCATGCCGCCGCTACAAATATCCGATCGATATATTAAAATAGGGTTTATAACTGTTCTAGGCATATCCCTCTTTCCATTGTATCACTTTATTCTTGAGAAGTGTTGCTGTCATGCAGATAAGCAAGAGCATTCTAACCATTAAGGCATTGTTGCGGTCAGAGCGAGGACTTGTAGTAGTTCGTAACCTTTTTTTTTTCTTTCCGGTTCTGTTTTTAGTACATTGGAATTCTCATATGGAAGTTGGTTAATAGCAAAAGAATGTGTGTTCTGTTTTTAGTACATTGGAATTCTCATATGGAAGTTGGTTAATAGCAAAAGAATGTGTTCAATATAGATTTTCTTAGTTGGCGCTGGTGCTTTGTCCTGTTGCATTCATTTAAGCAACTGGTATGCACTCGTTGTTCGCTTTCTGCAAGTACAGAAGCCTTCTTGTGTGAAATTTTTACCATCTAGGAGTAGGACCACCTCTTAGGAACAAGGAGTAGGGCGACGTCTCAGGAAATAATGTTATATGATTACGGATACAGCTATAATTGAATTTATGTTGCATTTTTATTGAAAAAGGTTCCAATATACGATCAAATCTGCATACCGCTGTGTTGAAGTCAGTTTTGCATTTGTGAAAGAGTACGGTGGAGATGCTCTATACTTGCATATCACTTAGAAAAAACAACGACGTCTTGGGTGTCGCAGTATGCGCACATTATGCGATGTGCTTTCATTGAAGTTCTTCGGTTTCTGAACCTATCAATGACGTTTAAATGTGCCACCAATATGTGTGATCTTTTTTTTTTTTTCTGTTTCATTTTTTTCTATCTCTTTATTGGCTTCATGCCGGCAACGACAAATCGCATCATATATGCAGTCATAGAAAGTTGCGTCTAATATTCTCTCTTGTAGAATTTCGTCAACTTTGTCGTTAATACTTTCGTGTGAATACTTGAGAGCCAAACAGAATTTCATCTACTTTATGTTTACATTTGTATTGGGGTATCTTAATTCCTTGTTTTTGAACAAGTAGTATTGGGGAACTAAGCGTTCTTCGTATTTCTAATAGGATAATCCTCATTTTGTTTTCCGCCTAGTTCGTTACGAATGCAATGCTGACGTGGAAGTTCCATGTTTCTGGAGCAGGTCTTGTTCTTCATTTCATCACGAAATCGGCATTTGCTCTGTACACTTCGAAGATGTCGTCTTGCTAATGAACAATTCACAGTTTTATCATTTCGGAAATTATGAGGATGTGACTGAAATCCGTTTATCAACAACATAGGTGATTAGCATACTACGATCACAATTCGACGCTATAGGTAGTTTCTTTCTATACTCATAATTTTATTCATCGTTTTTGGATTCGTTAATTTCTCTTTGTGCTGAGTGTTTTTTTTAAGTCTCTTATCTTTATTTGCCCTCTGTATCTTCTTTGAATTACGATATTGTTTCATCGATTACTGCAACCAGTGCTTATTTTATGTTCATATTATGTATTCACATTGAAATACAAGCACCGTTGTCGTTTGCGATGTTAGTGTATATTAGATGCGTATACGACGTTCAGAAATATTCCTCGGCAGCAGCCAATAGTTCATTTATTAGTAGATGAACGTGAAATGCATTTTCTTATTGGTTGCTTATGTGTGCGTTATATTTGCCTATTGCTGTGTTTGTTGGTCGTCTACGTTCAAGTAGAGTATATTTGAAATAGTTCGCTATTTATCATACAGTTCGAGTTGTATAAAACAATGGAAGAGTAGTGAATGAATTTTGAAGACATCACAGACTACAATCATCCGCTGAGCAAGAAGCATTGTCAAATGCTGAAGCATATTTTTATGGGTAAGCATTAACTCCGATCTGCCGACGAATGCCCGTTCTTCTGCTGATTCTGCTAAAAAATCGAACGTGGTGGGACAGGATCCCTGAGGGTGTTGGAAGAGACGGGACTGGTCTGTCGCGGAAGTTCACCGAGTTTCGCATCACATTAACATAACTTTGGAGCGAAAGCTTCCTAATGGGACTGAAGCTCTAAAATTTGAAAGATGTTGTACTCCAACAGATGGACATGGGTGCCTTATGCCTCTGCGATGTGGGCACAGGGAAGCCAATGTGAGGAGTAAGAAATATCGAAATTTTTGTGCTTCACTTCGCCGATGCACCTGATTGAGATGGCTACACTTAGTTGAAAGATAAGTTTAGTGTGCGTTAAGATCTCCTAGAAACACTGTTTTCTGTACCACAGATATTGCAACCTTTCGGATCAGTGGACATTCTGTGACTTGCGCGTTGGTATATGCATGTGATGCTGAGGAAGCCCTTGGGAAGCGACATAGCGAAGCGAAATAAGTTGAGTATGACACATGTCTTGCATAAAACCATGCTGGAACTACGATAAGCGTGCAATATCAAAGGATTGCGTGATACATTACATTGTACACAGGTATGCAAGGATTCACTTCCGCTTTGCATGAAACCAGTCTAACTTCATAAGAACAAAGCGACATTTTCGTTCTTCAGAAGGTTGAGCTGCCGAAAGTGTTGAGCATCACTGAGCGGAATGCAACGGCAGACACACTGGGCTATATCATATCTTCCAACAACGACAAACGTTATGCCGATGTCTACAACGCAAACGAGCGATGGCCATATAAAGTTGTTGGGCATCGTTTTCTGGTAGGTGACATGGACCACACACATTGCTTAGGAATTAATTCTTTGCTTGAAATGACTCGCGCAAAAATACAAAGAACAAAGAAGTTTTGGAATTTCAAATCGATGAAGCAGTGAGCGAACCCTAGGGCACCGGCACGTATATATATATATACATATATATATATATATATACGTATATAATCTCCGGATCCGACTCCCAGCTCCAGGTTTACGGAATATGAAAACGAAACTGTGATCCACTTCCAGTGCATCCGTCGCCAAAAGGCATTTCGCGGCCTGAATATTTCGTTTGACAACACAAAGACAATCACCTCTGACCATGGTCAGACGTGTCTCTAATATTGCCACTGCATAGCATCTGAAGCAGCGTCAAGATGAGTGCGTAAGTTGCTGCAAAGGAATGTGCAAAAAACTGTTTTTGCAAGACCCCGCAGCCGAATGAACGAAAGCTCGCATTCCTCTTGTTTACCGACGGGCCGATTGCATGCGTTGACTCAGACGGTCGATGAATTTTCGGCGGGAATGTGAGCACTTTCCGTAGTTCGCCTCCTGAAATTCGATCTCCAATCCATTTTCGTTTTCAAATGGTTCGGCAACTCGATCTTGCTAAAGTCGGTTGGATTGAGATTACATATATATACACATTATGCATTGATATATATATATATATATATATATATATATATATATATATATATATATATATATATATATATATATATATATATATATATATATACATTTTCGCGAACGGCTGAGTATACTTGGCCAATCTGAGCATAAATAAACTGTATTTGGAATACTGGGTCATAACGGCCCTATATATCTTATTTAATGGTTCAATCGAAAGTCCCAGGAAAATCGTCTTATCTCAAATTTTTTAATCGTTCCTAAGGCATGCTTCTGCCAGTATCCACCTTCAAACAACCACTGCAATATTAAAGCAGTGATCTTTTCAGTGTCCTCACACCACACAATAACAAAATCATTTTTTTTACTTAAAATCATTTATGGAACATAATGGTTCGTAGTAACAGATTTTACGGCTGCAAGGTTTACCTTGTCGGGCCAAATTTGCTTGTGAAGCTCTCTTTCCTCATCACGGACTGCAATGTGCGAAAGCGGCAGCATAGCATCTCTCGAAAGGGCACTCGAAACTCGCGGTTGTATTTGCAATAGATGAGCGGATTCAAAAGACTAAATAAAAACTTGTTTTAACGCAAAGAACCCCTTCTCCATAAGCTTCAAGGCACTATTTCAGAATTTTGGCCCAGGCAGCACAAAATACCTCTGGGCAAAGGCCAAAATCCTGCGAAATAACGGAATGTCAAAATGGCAGTGATCGAGACTGAAGTTGAACGTTAGAATGAAATTCTAGCAAGCGATGGCCACTTTCATGTAGAGTTCAGGAACTTTTCTTTTAGGGTAAATGTCAAAAACATCTAAACTGAATCCAAAATATAAACGCAGCACTGGAAGCTAAGGATTCCTCGTTTCGAATCTGAAATGAATTCAGCGTAAATGTATCATAAACTTTTTTGAAAAAAAAACCAATACGACTGATTCTTCACATTAAACATATCATATCAAGCGCATTGACTGTCAACTTCACAAGTGGGTTTGACTTGCTTAAACAGTACTTTTTTAAACTGCTGCGTTCCTTTAGCCATGCAAAAACTCTCTACTGTCAGATGTTCTAACTACTACAATAAGATTATAAATACC
The DNA here is from genome assembly GCA_037389465.1 of Baylisascaris procyonis. Lineage (NCBI taxonomy): Eukaryota > Metazoa > Nematoda > Chromadorea > Rhabditida > Ascarididae > Baylisascaris > Baylisascaris procyonis. Next base: position 7,196,878 of record JAZARR010000146.1, read on the forward strand.
TCTGGTTCCTTACAATTTCTTCTTTTCTGGAGCTTCTGTCTTTGTGAGCAGTTGTTTTGAACATCGCTGTTGATGTTTCATTGATAAATCCTGTTCTCAGCAATGCATTCAAAGTGATGGTCATATCATACTATACAATGGTCATCAATGGTAACTTCGAGAGTGAAAGAGCTAGACAGGACAATGATGAACCTGTTCGAATAGCCAAGCCAAAGCGCTAGATGGTCGAACCAACGTGGCGGCATCACACCGTATGGTTTCAGCAGCGCCAATAGGAAGAACGGTACCCAGCAACATATGAAGACACTCATGATAGCGCCGAGAGTTTTACGTGCTTTACCTTCACCTCGTTCTTGTGCTCTACCATTATGCACCTGTAAAAGCATCCCATACTGGTGTCATATTTCGATTCAAAACCATCCATTCGTTAACGACAATCAAAACAGCATATCCAACAAAGGCGATGGTGGTCACCATTTCATGATCGATCATTTTTTGCCTTAGATCACCCGCATCACTCAAATTACTCTAAAAATACAGCGCATTTATGTTTTTTTAGTAATTTGGTGGCTCCCAAAGACATATCTGAGCTCAATCTCGCTAATTTTTGCTCATTTAAATGCTAATATCAATATTAAATTGAACACGTGGTTATAAATCTTTTTGGTTATAAATCTTTTCCATTGTAATATATTACAAAACTACGATTTATTCCCCATTCGTATAAACCGACTTTCATTCACATTCATCCCATGTAAGTAATGTCTGCGTTAGAAGACGAAACAATGAATGAAAATAAAAAAAAAACACCCAGTTGCAATAGTCAACGAAAGCATACCTACCTCATCGCGCAAATGAGCGCCTCACTTTGATGCTGTTAATAAATATTTCGTCACGTATATAACTCTAACGCTAAAACTTCATAATCGAAAGTGCTCATAACAATAGCATCGTAAAGCAATGATCAACTTTAAAAAAAAAAATCACATCTCTATGTGTCGTTAATGTGCAATCGATCCAATAATTTGTCTAAAAGGTGTTATACTTATATATTCCTGAAACCTGCTTTTGCAAGAAAATAACTCAATTTTATTCTATTCAATGATCTCTCTAATGAGTTTTTGTTAATAAATATTAGGCAAAATTTTTAATATAGAGAAGAATATGCGTTACATTTTGCCTTTCTAATATATTCGGGAATCATTCGAAGATTAGTTACCTCAAAATTGCTGCCCCATTAAAGCGTTAAAGGAAAGCAAGACAAAGAACACAAACAGCTTTTTTTCGTCCTTTTCTCTTGAGACGATTCAGAATGGAGAGTGATAAAATTGCAAATACTATTCAGAAAATTTACTTCGATAACGATATTAAAAGTTAATAAGAAATGCTCTACAGATGTGCTCAATAGATATTAGAAGTACCCTAGTGAGTGAGGCATTTAATTCTACACATATACGCGAAGGAATTTTAAAACTGAAACCTTTGATCGTAAAGGACAAGGAAATTCCATTTGTTTTTCGATTTATGTTGTTGTGCGAGTAGGTAGACGATCACTAACGTCGGCAATTTATTTCCGTCTCTCGTTTCGCTTTTCAATCAAAAAAAAAAAAAAAAAAAAGAAAAAATCAATAGAGTGCCTAATTCGTGCTGTTGGAAAAATGCAAGAACACATCAATATTTTTCAATGGCAATAAAGATGAGCTATTGTCAGATGAAAAACAATCGCCCGAAAAAAAAAGAAACAGCGGAAAAAAAAATCTAAGAATTATGTGATTTAATAATGATGCTTGATAATTAAACGCAATGACTTTTTTCTTATTAGTATTTAAATGAATTCGGAAAAATTTTTCGCAAATAGATTCTTTCATCAGTTTTCAATATTTCATTTCTATCTAAATAAGCAATAAAAATGTTCGATTTACATATGCAATTTTTTTTACTCATAAATTTTTTTTACTGCTGAATAGAAGTTGAATATTTGTGTATTTGTTATAAATTTGTCAAAAAAAAAAACGCACATCAATATGATTCAAGGAGGAATCCCCTCAATTTATCATAGAAAGCAAGAAAAAACAACAACAACAACAAACTCCCTCGATTAATTCAAAAGCATCTCATAAATTGTGAAATAACTGCCATCTTTTCTTCCTTTAGTATATCAATCATCGTAAGCCGTGTTAACATTGTGCCCTAAAGGCGAAAGTGGAGAAAAATAAAGAAACACTTAATAAAATAAAGTTTCCTTTCGATTTTCTAGGGAGCAAATGAAACCTTAAAGGATTCCCTCATTGTTACTGTGAAAGAGCTTTAAAGTATATGATTGTACTCCAAAATTTTCGCATTTAAACCAGCAAATCAGCATATTTTTGAAGGAATAGCATAGGGATTAACTAGCTATAGATCTGAACGTTTCAATTTTCCCTTAAAGGTCTCAGTTATTTCCGCAGAATAATTCACTTCCAGCTAGTTGGAATTGTTTTGAGAATTTCGATATTTTCCTATCGTTGGGCAGAACGAAAGCCACAAATGCATGAGCAAACGATTATCATGGCTCAAGCGATTTTCATAGATACGATCTCCCTTTAAGTGCAAAGCTCTGTGAATGCAATGTTCCAATACTGCTGAAGCAATGAATGTTTTTAATATGGGAAAATATTTTTCGCAACATTTTCATTTAAATTGCTGAATCGCGGTTGATTTCCAAGATGCCCATCAAATAAGAGTGTTAGTGAAGCATTTGATTCGCCCACTTTTGCTCTAGAACTACCCATGGAACTTAGTAGAGAGAATACTTTACGTGCTGAAACTAAGAAATTATTCTAGCGTATCATCCGATATGGCTGCACACAATTTTCTCATCCCTATCATTGTGTTACTCCCGCATTAATAGATTTACAAGAGATTCGTATATTTTCGAGCAATATCAGTTGAATGAAATTGGTCGTCAACGAACAAAAATCGACTAATAATCTACTAGAATGATTTTTGATGTATTAGTGAATCAAAGTTATATAGAAACGCTTATGCATTATTTCCTCAGTGTGCAACCGAGCACATTTGACGCTTTATACTGTGATGATGGCCTTATATTTATCAATGAGAATAACGATATTCACTATGTGATATTAGAGAAAGTAATGAAATGAGGTAGTCTAATCAATGAAATTGCTCATCATTTGACATTCCTCTTAAGTAAAAATTGGGAAAAATCAAATCATTTTAAAGAGTTTGAAAGTTCTACCATTCGATTGTTATCTTCTCGTTTTTGCCTATAGTTTTATGCGAAATATTCACATTTAAAATGAATTTTTGGGCGAAATATCCTCACAGAAAATAACATCATAGTGATGAAAAGTTTCCGCAGATATGTACCATGAAAAAAAAAGAATATCTGATAGAAGCAAACAGCAATACTGATTCACAAGAAAACTGCTTAAAAACATAATTGTGGACATAGTCATGACAGCAAAATAAAATTGAAATGAAATATTTCCCTTGTTGAAGAAAGCATTTTTCATTTTTTTTTTTTTTTTGATAAACGCTAAAATGGTCTTTAGTTATGCTTGGCAATTACGCAGTCGAAAATGCACGCGTCTAGCGACGCTATATTTGGTTACTTCTTGCTATTGAAAAAAGAAAACGACTCAGTTTTTTGAAAATAAAAAATCTGAGCGAATCGAACTATTTAATTTTTCTTCCAAAATTCGTAAAAAAAATTTAATTTCTGCCAAGATTATAATAATTTCAGTGATTTTACTCCTCTCAGAGAAGCTTGAATAGTTGAATGGATGAGATTGCAAGTCGCTACAATTCGTAACTAGTCAACTTTTACCGCTTTTGTCGCACATTGAAGTGAGGAATACAATTCACTAATCGCACAAATTTCATAAATCGTTATTCATAAGAACTAGGCTTCTTCTATTAATTAACTTTCGTTTGTGTGCGCTATTATGAGTCAAAGAAAACCCTTACACGTTGAAACACCCTTCATGGCATATCTTTACGTATGTCCAATATGAGACTCGATCCCTTCACTTCCAGAAAAATGAGAGAAGACGTTCAGCTATTTCTTTCCAGTAGGTTTCCCGTTATCACTAGGATACCGCGATCCTTCACCCTTCCAAAATATGGAGCAGAAAACGCCAGATATGGCATTTACCTTTGAAACCCGAGTGCCCTATTTTTTGATAATGGAGAGTGGACCTTCGACTACACCATTATATATGTCTAATGGAAGACAGCAATCTTCTACCCTTTCCATATTTAGGCAGCTTATTTCACTCATATATATATATATATATATATATATATATATATATATATATATATATATATATATATATATATATATATATATATATATATATATATATATATATATATATATATATATATATATATATATATATATCCCATTGTTCCATTCGTTTCGGAGAACATAGGACTGACCTTCTACTCACTAGGAATCTTCAACCGCAATTCTGCTCAATGTACTGGGATTCTTCATTCTTCACTGCACTTCATATTAGCCGAATGGACTCCTACCATTTTAATGTTATTCAAAAAAAAAAAAAAATTGACGTAACGAGAATATTTTCTCAACAATAAGCATTCTTCAAATCGTTACGTTGAAATTGCATTGCTTATTTGAACGAAATATTCCAACGCATTGACATTTCAATAGGTGAGTTGATTGGCCAAATGCATTAAGAAGTAAATTTTGCATCATTCACACTAACAATTTACACAATAGGGACTAGCATAATTCACCGCTAATCATTTTCAAATTTATATCTTATTTCAATAAAAATGCATTTTATATAAAACAACGACACATTAAATTGCAAGTGAATCAATGTAAATGCGACTTTTTTGCCTATTCAAATGTTAGGATGTTGTTAATGCCATCAAGGAACGATCGATGCATATCTCCTACGCTTCAGTGATGCGCCTTACCGACTGACGATTACCTCCATCAAGGAAAGACAGCTATGAATTTTTAAATCCATGTTGTATGATGGTTCAGCAAAACTTTTTATTGTTCGGTTGCTTTAGATTACCGCATGATTCTCTGTAGTGCCTATAGAAAAATATCCGATTCTCGCCCAAAAAAATGTGAAAATCAAACATTCCATCTTTTTGCCCCATTCCTATCACACTTGTCGTCAAGGATAAAATATTCAGTAAGCAATCGTTGAACGTTGCTTCTATCATAGCCATACAATATTTTCATAAGCAGTGCTAGAAGACGATAAGGCTATTTGAACCATTTAGCTCATTCTTTGCGGCCATGCAAAATAGAAAGAATGACCACTGCAAAAATGACCACTGCAAAAAATAATGACCATTGCAAATGAAGCAAAACGAAAAGAATTAACTTCATCGATGAGAAGAAATAATCAGCGAATGAAAAAATAGAACAACATTACCAATGGTATTTTTTGAAGAATGGTCGATGGCCGGTGTGCTTTACGATTTCTGCTTGTTTCACGATCATTTCCATTGATGCTCTTTTTGGCGATTCGATCCTGATCGGTGAGTCGCTTCGCGGCAAGCCACATTTTCACGTAGAGAATTATCATAATCATTGTGGGCCCATAAAACGCTATAGTGGTCGCATAAATTTGATAGACCGCATTTTGGTTCACCTGAATTCGCAATTTGTCCTTATCGACTTGCTCGTCTAGATGTGAACTCTTGAAAAAAATGGAACCCACCTTTATTACGTAACATGAAAGCACCAGCATAGAATTTTCGATTAAATTTCTTTTCGTTCACAAAAAAAGATCAGTCTTCGGTGTTGATTCGATAAATAATGGGAAATATTGGTTTGAAACTATACTATAACAACTTCTCTCTTAAAAAAAACACTTTTATATTTTTTAAACTCAAAAACTATTCACAACAACTACCACTTGAGATTTTTCATTATTGATGCTTGAATATTTTAACGCACAACTGTCATAGCTATTTCTCGTTTAGGCGCACAAAAATAGAGAAACTGCAAAATTAGCTTAAAGGATCAGACTATTGGATATTTGCACATCAATAAGAATATAGGCATGGGGAAGATTTAAAAAGATTTCAGCAAACGTCTCTATGGAATCTGGAAGCGATTGCAGATGATTCTGAAAACGAAGATAGAAGCATTTACGAGCATTCTTCAGACTACCATCTTAAGCAAGCAGCAGACGACTAGAAGCGTTTAATCAGCTTAATAGTTGGCATATAATAAATTATTGTCAGAAATATCGAAAAATATAAGAAAGTAGAGAGTAATGGATCTGCGCCTGAGTAAGCAAAATAAGTAGAATAAGGCAAACTTTTGTACTAAAAGCAAAATATTTGTTGCTCAAACGTTAATCAAATATGGATGGCTTGACGGGAAAAAATTTACATGTTTTTCTCTTTCTATCGGAAAAAAATTCACAAAATTAGTCACAAGTTGTGTCTTGCTAAAGATGTATTTTGTAAAAAATAACAAGCACAAAACGCTCAAGCAAAATCCTACCTGAAATGAAAAAAATAAAATAAAACTGCAACCTAAAATACAAACTAGATTACAATCAGGTATGATAAGAAAGAGTTTTCGTTTTCAGACATTATTTCAAAAACTTTTCATTGCTATTTGCAACTACAATATGAAGGTTGGAGTAGAAAGCTTTTGTTTCGAAAGTTAGTTGTTTTTTTTTTGACCTAAAAGTGTCAACCAAAAAACCTTAAAAATTTAAAATGTGGATTGTGAAATTGAAATCGAAAGGAGTTTTTTGTCTGAAAATTAACTGAAATAGTGGTCAAAAGGCCACGTGAATAATAGGCTATTCCACATGTTATCAGCATTTTTTTCTATGCTCTCATTAAAGGGCCCCATATGTCTTGTAAAAATTGCTTTAGAACAGCGAATAAAAATAAATGAAGAATAATAATGGGGCATGTGTATGACCAGATGTCAGGCGATCGTAACTGACGACGGAACGTTAGTGAGAACATTTAAATGTGGAATATTTCAACTGCGGAAGCAAAAAAAAAGAGATATAACTGCACGAATGTCAGTTTACAATGCACTAGACATTCGAAGCAATGAACTCCATTGTGGGCATTTTTCATGTTTGACTTTTTGTGCATGATTAACTTTCCGCTATTGGAGAGCGTCTGTTTATAAGACAAATTTTTTTTTCCTTGCGGGCAAAAGAAGCCACTTCTGGTCAAAGCTTATAAGTGCTTTTTGTGTTTCTTTAGTTCTTCAAAATTTTCGGTGAATATTATCCAATCATTAACCTCTCTCATTCATTAGTATTTTTCAATTTTTTGTGAGGTATTTTGTTATACAATTACGTAGAAATGAGTTTTTCCATTGGTTATTATGGCAACTATTCAACACATCCATCAATGTCGATAGTGTCTAAGCTTCTAGCTTCTCGTTGGATTGAAAGCAATAATGTCCGGAAGCCGAGTGAGAAGGAACTTTGAAGTAACTAAGATTAGCTAAAATCGTCTATTTATAGTGCCACAAAATATCGAGTAGTTGTTGTTTTGCTCAACTTTTGAGAGGAAAGTTTGCAAAATATTAGTAAGATGTACTGATGACACAGGTATTGATATAGCAGAGCATACACGACGAGCTGTTAGAACACTGGAAATAATTCAACTTTCTTAAGGAACTACATTCTTCTATTTTAATGAATGTTGTTGTCCGTTCCTGATATATTTTCTTCAATTTGAAGAGAACAAATAAATAAATGCACGCAATATATGGACAATGCGTAAAACATAGAGAAATAATAAAAGCATTAAAGAAATTTGAAAAAAAAAAACATGAAAAAATCGAAAAAGAGGAAATTTCCAACTCTGCTGACAAATGTTAATGCTGGATTTATAAAAATGAATGATGTTCTATGTAGATGGCATCAACACTAGGCTAAGTGATACGTTAACGCAATTTATGTGAATGCGGATCAGTGAAATGGAACCTTTAGCAATAGATTAAAGCAAGCGAATATTTGCATTCGATGTAATTTCAGACGCAAAATTGATGAATTGTAAATTTGTCGTTCAATTCTTTAAATATAATATTCGACATTTATCAACTAAATTCATCTACATATAGAAGAAGTAACAAAATGTTTAAAGAAACTAAGTGGGGATTAAATGCCTCATTAGTTCCCATTCAACAAATATTGAGTACTAGTTTTAAAAAGAGGGAAAAGCATTGCAGTTATATAGTGATTTCAAAGGCACAACTATCGTCGATAGTGGAGGACAGCGGAAGATTTAATGTAATGGTATGCTTCAAAAGCAATAAAGAAGCGTCAAGCCCACATCGCTCAATGATTCCGAATGCTACTGGATGAGTGCGCAGTTTCTTCTCTTTTATGGATACTGCGTCTCGACTCATCATTGCGATAGCTTTCCATCTAGAAAAAAAATCATAGTGTATTATTGCTTTACTAGTAGAAATAAAATATTACATAATTGTTTGAGTTGTTTTGAACACATCGTATTTCCGTTTGAAATGAAACATTCAAAAGATGGACGATTTTTGCTTCCCCAAATTATTTTGTGGTTGAAATTACGATGCATAAATAGCGGCTACTAAGAAATAACACTTCCATAGTTGAGCAAAAAAAAAAACTATTTTTAAAAACTATGATTAGCTATTAGATGCTCATTCCAATGCTCACGCCCTCTTCAGCCATCACAATATCACTTCAAGCGTACGATGTCCCAAGTCAAGAATATGCTTAATGATCCGTTTAGGCATGCGCTTGTTGTTCGCTTTTTTCCCGTAAAATGTTCTCAACAGCTTTTAAAGGGAAGTGAGGAAATGACAACAAAAGAAAGACAGTTATAAACTTATAGCCTTTCATTCTATGGATTTTAATCCTCATGAAACGAACTAAAAGAAATGAAATTTGATGAGTTTGATGTTGTGCTGAATGCTTGAAAGGAAACAACAAAACAATCGATCACAATTTCTGAGAGAATTTGTTTCTTCAAATTTGACTTTTATTGTCTTCTTGAAGGTTTCCTTAATAGCAAAAGTTGTATGCTTAATGCTGCCCATAGACGAGCATAAAATCACATTTTCTAACTACACATAAAATTCTTCAATTAAATGCAAGAAAAGACATTAGATGAAAAAATAGTCAAGTAGCAGAACATCTCCAATAAGAAGTGGAACTTCATCCATTCAAACATACTAAACAAGAGCGAAGCTGACTAATTAGAGAAGTTTCAGAAAGAACGTCGCCGAAAACAGCCAAGAAGCAGCAAACATTTAGGTAAATCAAAGGAAAGCAAAGCAGCCTCTCTTCGCGAGCACTTTCCTCTCATCCGACCGTCGATGACTACAAGGAAACAATAGTTCCCAAATACGCTTGCTTTCTTACAAGGTCTTGTTTTCAGTACCAAATTTTTCTGAATCATACATGACGCAAATGAAGCTATGCAGAATGATCAAATGAGGTCCTCATGGAAACGCCCGATTCTGCAGTTCTATTGAACTTGCTAAAACTGCAGTCAATAATTTGCTCAAGGATTGGGTCAATGCGTCTTCAACGTTTGTTAACAAGTTCCACTACTCAACTGCGCTCCCACAAAACCTCTAGACATTTGCATAAAGCAAGTTGCCAGAGGCTAAAATCTGAATAATATATTTGGATGCGGCTGAAATCCATATATGTTTTAGTTGCTCTTTTTAAGTGATAGGTATTTCAGTGAAGCGAAGATGCGCTGTTAAATAGGAGACCTTCAATTGGGCGCCCTCATCTCCTCTGTAATGTGACCCAATCAGCAACAACGCACCAAAATGCAGCATTAATGCTTACAAATTCATTCTACTCTTTTAAGAATCTCTAAGGAATTACCTATTCATTACCTAGCCAAATTCGCTTTATTGATGGCCGCTCATTTCGATGACAAAGATAGGTGGATGAAGGAAATAGCAAACAAAACTTGTTCGAGGTGGAAAAGATTTCATCACTACCATGGCAGTCTTACGATTTATCAGACGATTCTTTGGGATAAATACTATAAAAGACCACAGCATGAACTTCATTCGCTTTCTCGTACGATTTCTATGGATGCTGCGATCTGCAGATCTCTAGAAGATTTCTAATTGCTAAAAGGGCAATAGAAAAAACCTCTGGATTATAATAAAAATGCTGTAGGGGAAGCCTTTGAATAAAAGCTTTCAAGCAGAATATTTTCCCTCAACATTATACAAAGATCGATCACTATACAAGCTATTGCATAGATGAAAAAAGCATCCATCGTATATAAAATTCACAGAAAATATATTCTGAACTACATAATTTGCAAATTTTACTATTACAGTCGTGTTGCTCACTGGACACGGACTACATTCATTGCAACAACCAAAAAACGCAGACGATGATGCCATATATATCCAAAAATGTCGCTCTCAATTGCTGCTGCCATAGTAGGGCAATACTCTTCACTTTGCCAGAGACAGTTGCAGTTTGCATCATATCTACCACGTTTGGCAGGCCTATTGCAACTGTCACGAACAACAAAACATTTTAACTGAATATGACACCGAAAACTGAACCAGGATGGTACCATTTAATGAAGCAGGACGTTCTGGACCATACTCTAGTGGGAGGGGATTAGTGAATTGTCAGCCCCCTTAGAGACGAAGTACAGAAGCGAAGTTTGCCACATCATAATCTGAAAGACGCAGCAAAAACTTCATTTAAAAACGTTTATTTAAGTAAACGAGGTGAATTTGAGGCTTGAGGAATGTTTCGTAACATATTTTGTGATTCTTAACATATGCATCCTATCCACTTATGGATCAGAAAAATATGCGTCGTCAATTCCCTGAAGAGTGAGAATGGTTCTAGTACCTTTCCTAATTGAGCGATATTTCAGTAAGAAGTAATGTTGCACTGATAGGCCAACACAACCGATTGAAACACATTTTCTAAGCTTTCATATTTTACAATTTCTTCGATATCTCGAAGAATAAATGCTGACTCGAAGTGAATGTAAAATCAACATTTTGTTCAAACGGGCCTTGCACTAAACAATCCTAAAACGAAGATTGCCCTTAAGAAATGCATTAGAATCGACGAGTTTTTTTTGGCCAGTTTAAAAGTAGACATCAAAGCAAACAAAAAAAAAAAAATGGCAGGTTACAGGATTACACGTAAAGAAGACGGTACAACTAATTTATTAGAAATATGATTCAATGATACAAATGCAACGGGTGGCATGAAGTTCGTTTCTTTTTTTTTTGAACTTAAAAAAACACGAAGAGTTTCAATGCGTTTCAAACTGTTATCCGAGTTTGTCGACGATTCTAGGTGCCTTAGCCGCACACTTCTATTAAATGAGACTATTCCACAAATTTAGAGTCTCTGATCAATTTTTTGATAATGGTTAGTGCATTCGACATAGACTGCTTTGAGGCGCCTAGAAATGGATTCATTTTTATCCGTTCGACATTCACTTAGCGAGCTATAACCAAATGGAATTCTTATTGTTTTTTCTCTCCCCTTCTATTTGTGGAGTCCCCTAGTCGCATATTTTGCAATCAACCAAAAATTGTGGAGTGGCTGCCTGATAAGCAATACAATTTTCACAAAAAAAAAAAGTAAGTGCTCAAGCCACGTGATGCAAAAAGATTGTACAGCTGCTGCAAATTGCAATGAAAGAAAGTCTAGCTAACCTGACAAGTTCCCTCAATACGCTTCGCTGGCCACATCACCAATGGTGAAATACTGACAATTAGTGCAACAATCCAAACAACCATCACATAGCAGAAGATGCGCCTACGAGTGCGTTGAGCCGCATATCGTAATGGCCTGCTGACAGCACAATAACGATCCACGCTGATCATACAAAGATTGATAATTGACGCCGTACAAAGCGTTTGATCGGCTGACGTCCATAAACGGCATAATGCTTCACCTAGTACCCAATGTTCAGCGATCAGATCAACAAGCGCCAACGGCATCACCACCAGTCCGACGCAGAAATCGGCGAATGCCAACGAGACGAGCAAAAAGTTGGCAGGTTGCTTCAATTTGCGCACAAGTAGAACAGCCAACATAATTAACGCATTGCCTATCAAGGTGGCAATGATCATAAGGCTTGCTGCAAAACAGATTAGCAACAGCGAAATCAGTGAGTGCTGCTCTCCACTAAGTAGTAATAAGGGGGTACCAGAGTTGGAAGCGGGGTCGGGGGTAGCGCCAACAATGGCTGTACTAGCTAACGGTGGATTGTTAACACTCATAGGAACGTCGTGGAGGCACGCACCGGGCGTCAAACATGCATCATCTATTTGTGGCAGCACTTAGGAGCAGCGGCCACCAGTCAGAGTGCAGAGAGAGAGCAGAGAGAGGCCACTATGCAGGCGTCGTCGTCCACGCAGACGCCCTCATACATCAGATACCGGACGGCCGATTTCACGATTTCAGTCGGTAATTTTGCCGTTAACGGATGCTGAAATTTCCTCTGGATTACGGTGGACATAGTCTAGCAATATGAGATGCATCATTGCGCGCAAACATTTCAAAGTTCTTACAATCTACCATATACTTGATGTAAAATTTTTATCTACGAGATTAATACCGAAGCAATACAGGTAAAACGGTTGCCAAAGTAAGTCTACCTCTAATTCAATGAGCATTCGTCTCTCAAAGGATGTTAAACTTTATAACAAATATCAGTTGTAGATTGTATAAATTGTATCAGCTAATGTAAATCAACACCGATTGTTATGTAACTCAGATTCCAGTGAATTACTTGGACTTCATTAAATTCCCGGCATCACAGTGGCAATCATTGCAAAGGAACATACTAGTGAATAGATTTTTAATCGTGATGGAAAAGTTTCCGAAGCTAGGTCAGCAAATATTGCGCGATGGTAGTGAAAAAATTTTTGGCAGAAATATTGGACCATCTAAATGATGCAATCGGCAGGATGAATGAAATTCATATAGCAAGGATTTTTGTGAACCTGGTTCCAGCTTGATTCCCTCACCTTTTTTGTCCCCATTTTTAAAATTTCAGGACTTCATTCCAATGAAGAGCATGGAGGAAGGGTTTTCTAGCTTAGGAGAACATTGGGAAGTTTTTACGGTCAAATAAACTCCATATTATCAAAAACGGTTGATGTTTGCGACGTTTGTCAAAACTTTGTCCACTGTTAGTTGGTACTTTTCAGAAACTTTAAATCCTTTCATTAATAGTATTAAATTATAAAATGCGACTGTATACGAAAAAGCTATCTGAATGCAACAGTCATTGCGTGTTGACTACTTCTAATCGCACTAATTCGTCGTCGTAAGCGCTAAATAAGCGTACTCTTCAGCGTTGTTTCCCAATTAATTTAATGAGTACCATTGTGTCAATGCAGATGATGCCATGACAAACTATCCTAGCGTTTCTGTGAAATAAATCTATTTTCTACGATCGGCAATTGTCCATCATTTAACTTGAACAACTAATTAACCCAAGATATATTTGACAATATTTGCATCTCTTATTTATTTCGTGTATTTTAAAAATGATTGCTGATAGCATCTTTCAGCTATGATGTTATTTCCTGCCATTTATAGCGACCTTTCACCTTTCGCTAAACAGCAATAGAATACTGGTAATTTGTAGTTGAGCACTTACATATAATTCAAGATATATTTCTTCCTTTCCTTTTTTTTTTTTAAAAATTAGGTGAGGCAAAATGCCTTCCATAGTTCCTATGAACTGTAAATTTCTTAAAGAATTGCGGAGCGCATAATTAGGAGAAATTTTTAAACGAAAGTGGATATGCAATTTCCTCATCTCTTTAGTTAGAAAGGGGGGGGGGGGGAGAGTTCAAACATAATATTTGGTAGAAAAGTGCAGGTGGAAAATGAATGTACTGATGAAATGATAGCTGCTATCTTGAAATACTTCGTCTTGCCTCAATGGGACGATACTTCATGAGGAATAATTTCAGAGAGGATCTACAATTATGAGAGGAACTATGAGTTATAACACTTCTTAACCTCTATAGAAAAGTGTAAATGAAAGGGACTTTTATTGAAGAGAACTTATGATGAGGATTTCGCGATGCCTAATGTAGCAATTTTATACATAAAATCATCAGGCATCATCCCAACTCGCATTTTGCCTATTATTATTTAATTCTTTCGCCGTTTTATTGTGAAAAGGGTGATAGTCCATAGGCGAAGTTTTGGCTTCGCTTCTTTTCTCCTATTCGTTTATTCAGAAGCGTTGTGGACATTTTCTGGGATTCTTAACATTTATAATCGCTTTATTGTCAGTCTCTATCAAGTTGACTATATAATTGTATTACCAGCAATTATCCACAGATATTATAGATGGAAACATCTACAGCAGCTGGACTCGCATAAGTCGAATACGAATTGATGTAAACTTCAACTGTTGACAGCAGATATTCCAGAGTTGAGAAGCAAATGCCTCATTCGTAGGAGACAGATCCAACGTGAAATCACCGAATATCGGATACATTTTTTTAAAGAATTCAAAACTCATTCGTTTCAACGAGGATGCTTGGATTTTGAGCTAATAAATTGGTGAATTTTCTAAGTTTTGTTTAGAGCAATTCTAAGAGCTTAATGAAGCAGAATCACCTTTGCATAATTTTGTGGCGACGAAAAAATGCTATGTAAGCGATGCACACGTGATCAACATTCAGTGGTCAACGAACGATGAAAGAAAATTCGAGTTTTTCGGAAATGCATTTGTTCGCCTCTTCGATAGCAGCTCTTCACAGACCATTGTGAAAAAGCGATTCCCTTTTGCAAATGCAAAGAAATGTTCACTTCTTACCCTCCCCCTCATCCACCCCTTTTCTAATCACTTTCGTTCAGTCGGTTTCTTCATTCGAACAGGAAGAATCACATTTGAAAACCGGCCATAACTAAAGTAAATTGGAGTATGGCGGCGCTGTCACTCGAAAACAGCATGCAATGCAATGGCGTGGTGTCATTTGCTCGCAATGGAGCAAATTTTTTTTTTTTTTACGGCTATTTCTTTAAAAGCGATCTTTCTTAGAACGAGAAAAGAGTTTGTCGATCACTTAGAAACTATGAGTAAATTTCTTAGAAGGAACTAAACAATCATCAATAAGAACTTAACAAGAAGTGGAAGATGACAAAACATAAACTCAGCTGCTGATCAGATATTGCAAATTCATATAATGCAATAAATAGCTTCCACATATTGCATCGATCGATCAGCGATCAGAGATTTAGGATTAATTCAATAGATCTTAGTATTTTTTAAAAAATTTTTTATTACAAATTTCAACATATGAACAAGTAAAATATTTATTCGCAGTAAAAATATCACAGCATTATAATGGAATTACGAATTTTGAAGCGAATAATTAAAATCAGTGAATTCTTTTAGTAAAATCGAGTCTATGAACCTTCGAGAAAATAAGATCAAAGTGATAGACAGATAGCAAGCGTCGAAAGCAAGTGCCTAAACAACACTCAAAGTTAAACTTGACATTCAGCTGAAAAACTGACACCAACGGAATCTTTGAGGAATTAGTCACGATGTTTTTCAAAAATGCCCTAATTACAGTCACCTGAAGAAAGTTTGCTTTTACCTTTGCATAATTCGAAAGATTTCCATGTACATATATGTACATTATATATATATATATATATATATATATATATATATATATATATATAAGCATTGGTGATCAGACCTACTTTCGATGAGAATTGAAACGCAGCTTTTTTTTCTCATAAAATGTTGATATCGCATTTTAATTCTAATTCTTGCAATAAATGAAAGTTTGAAAACGTTTAAACTTTCTGTTTTCAACTATGATTTCTTCCGGCTGTCTCTAAAACATTCTTAATATTTCTGTAGAATAGATGGATATGAGTTGCACCTATTTATCTCATTCAATCTCTTTATAATAAAGAATTTGTTTTAGTGCCCTATGAATGATCAATTTTATTTTTCAATAGAAGAGTCTGATCCAGTGGGACAATGGTGAATAACAAATTCTATCAGGAAACGCCTTCGCAATATGTTCGAGAAAATTTCGCAAATGATGTGAAAAAATTTAAAAATTTTCAAAAGCTTAGCCACCTTCGTGTTTCTAGTTTGTAAAAATTCAGCGTATCAGTACTAATGCACCAACCGCGATCTCTACGTCCGATTCAGCGGTATATGGCAATGGGTTCAATTTCATCACAAAAGCACAATTTCCGGCGCACCATTCATCGTTGCGGCAAGGCGCAAATTGTTCTTAGTGATGTGCTCAGCCGAGAACGGCCGACGTCGCCAATAATCACGATGGATGGCCAATTGTTTGGAGATCCGGAAGGGAAATCATCGAAAATATCCCGCTCAATAGAAGAGAAATAAAACGATTCAGCATGGCTTTACAGCAACGAATATGAAGTGTTCAAAGAAATGGCATTGTTGTTAGCGAATCGCTATCATTACGGTCATTGGTGGATCAACGGTTATGAATGCCAAGCTGTTCAAACCGATTTCTACCTCCAAACTCACTCAGCAAACAGTGGAATTTGGGAAAGGTTATTTTTGTGGCCGCAGGCTATTTATTTTATACCATATCTGCCGTTCTTCTTGTTTCAGTTAACCTGTTTGTCAAAAAATGCGCAAGGTTTCAGCAGCAAAGTTGCAAGATTACGTTTCAAAGCAATCCGATCGTATTTTAATTGTCACCAAAATCGTCGAAATGACACTTGCCACAAATTTATTAACTCTACCGTCCCACGACTCTCTGAAGTTGAGCAAAGTGATCTCGACCGATTGTTCAAAGAGTATCTACTCACACGTTTAAAATGCTGAGCTGACAGATACGCACATTGCATAAAAAATAATTTGTGATACAACCTCAACTATCAGCGATTTTTCTTTCATTTGGTTTGATGATAGCAGCAAAAGAAAAGTAAAAACAATGAGAAGCGAAGTTTTGCGTATTGAAATGCATGGTGGGCGAAACGAGACGAAATTAGTGGGCCGAGAGAATAGACGGCAAATGCGGCTGTAAAATTTGAAGTGTTATGAGGTAACAACGAGCGATTATAAATCAAAGGATAGCAATAGAACAAAAAAATCTTTCAGAGGCACCTTCAAGGCAAAGAGTAGCGAAATGATAATCGCCACGAACCAAATGAAACTTCAGCACCAGCTTATTCCGATTGCCAAAAATTAACTAGCAGTAATGAACACATGATATCTGGTATCGGCATGTGATTATTATTCACGGAGGAAATTACAGTATTTCTCGCAAGCAATATGGAAGATACGTGATTACTCGAAAAAGGCTCTAATCGAACGAGAATTTCCTTATGGGGGAATAGAGAATTGTGCTTTGATCACTTACTCTTAATTAAAGGAATGATTTTATTAAAGGACAAAATACAATTTTTTAAATGAACCACCCTTAACGAAGTACCTAAGACAATAGCGAGAAATTTTAAACTAAACAAAGTTTAAGGAAATTCTCTTCTACCCACACATAATGGGTAAGATTCTTTTTTCCTTTCCCATCTTCCGTTTATCACTCTATGATGTTCAACGATTGTTCGAGAACTGGTAGAATTGAAATACCAAAAGTCCAGTTGAGTAAGAAGTTTTAAACCTAATAACTTAGAATTTTGGTTTGCCTGTAGCCAAATGTCTCTTAACGCTATAAACTTTTGCAGCAAACAGAATTTAAAAGCACAGTAAGAATACCGGTTGATGTTCAAAAAAAAAAAAAAATTGGACAGAGTAGTGGCTAACTTTGCTCATCGATCTTCCTACTGTCAGAATTTATAAACTTTTTGCGTGGACCAAATGTCGGCTTAATGTCCTCAATAAGTTGTTCAATCAACATGTTTTTATCGCTTTGAATTGAAGTTGATAGCAATTGTCATCCTCTTTTCAATACTATATTTAAAACTACACTTACCCTCGCTTACTCAACAATTCACCCCGCCTCAAAACTCTACAGAACGTCTTCGGCGTCGATAACACCTTTTGGTGTCGATGCACTGGAAGATACTAGAGGCCGCATGGGGACCGGTAACTAAAAGATCTATATCCCGATGCACTTGAACAATGGACAATATATTTCGATGCTCATCATCAGATGTCTTTGACCGTCGGCCTTGGAAAGGATCGTTGAACGCTTCTAGCAATTTAGTTAGTGCTACATCTGAGAGGTTTGCTGGCTAACGGTTAGAATCTCCACCTTTATGAAGTGCTAGCCTGTCCTCAACTCATCCACTTTTATATCGCAACTAAAAAGCCTGTACAAGGCTGTCATTCCATTCTACTACAAGAAATGCTCGTATGCATTATTTCATCCAGAGTTTCCAACGAGACGAGTGATGACCTAAAACTTTGTGAAGCAGTTAGTGCCCCAGTTGGACGATTTTGGCCGGACCTACTTAAGCTTCGTGCCTTGCTCAGAGATTTTTCTAACTGTCTTATCCACTGGGAGCAGTGACCGCTAAAACGAAAGAATTTTTTGAGTTGCTCGTCGTAGATCGGATACAAATCACTTACACTGTGTGCAAATTTATTTGATGTTAACATGAAACTGAAGATAGATAACAGCTCAATTTTTGCCTGACATACGCCATTGTAAAACTGTTTGCGAGTTTTTCGTGCTTCAAAGGAAGCCTGCCATTACAATTCCACTAAAATGGGACCAAACATTCTAGACCGAATGATTCATGCAGTCACCAAAGCTACCCGAACAATCCAGAGGATTAAAAATACAATCCTTAAGCTATTCGAGTGAGTTGAATAGCATTCTTTAAATATCTCAAGAAGTGCTATGAATAAAAGTAGTTCAAATTTTCCAGCACCAGCTAAATTTGAAAAAAAGCCAATATCGATTACTCACTGGCTATGAGTGTTACTGTATCAAAATTCATCGAGCTAGGTGAGAGATCTATTTTGTCTCATATCCCATGGAGATATTTTCACATAAAGTTATTCGATTAGAATGTAGCTTTTGAAACCTCAATTCTAAACGCACATAGGCAATGATCAATTTAGTGCATTATAGAATTTGATTCAAAGGAAATTTTCTTCACTGCATGTATATGCAACCGTCTCTCTCTCCTCTTATAGAATTATCAAGATTCATTTCTGCAAGTGCAAAATTCTCCTTTGGGATTTATGAAAGCAATAATGACTTTTTTGCTAATCACACTTTCTCATCTCTAAGTTAATTTCTCATTGCCTTTCAATCGCCTCTTTGGGCCAAATTTTATGCTCCTCGCGGTTAAAGGAAATCGTCTCTAACAGCGCAACAAATCTCAAAGAGTTTTATGAAAGTCTGAAAGTGAAGTAAGGCGATTTCTTTAGACCACAGCGAAGTGGCCGAAAAAGGTTTTCCACTCCAACGTCTCATCAGATAAGAAGGTTTATTGCATCGACTTTGCTGGCATATAATGATTTTACAAAGAAACCTATACAATAAGCAGACAAGGGATCGCTGAGATATTAAATCCAATATTCCAAATAACATAAGACTTTTCTCAAAAAAGTCACATGGTTTAAAATTTCATTTTTTTAAATCAAAACGAATAAGTCGATTAAGAGTTATTATTCTATGATGAACTTGAGATACTCTATAATAGATTATAAGCAAATGAGAAGTCATGGATTACTCAATTTTTTCATAAGGTGCACTCTGAATTCCTCCGAAAGTTCCAGCTTGGTCCTTGCACACATGTACACCAACACACGTAACATACTAAAGAAGAAAAATGCAAACATAATATCCGTGCTAATATACGCACAAATACATGCATATATACACCTGCACACTACCAAGCAACGGAAGGACACTAGGCATTTGCGTCCCTCGAGATATTTTCTTCACGGACGGAGGTATCACAGAAATGTCTATGAGCGAAAAAATGTCAAGTGTGAGCGAGGAAGGCAGTCAATACGTTGAAGTCAGTTTACTAGGAGCATTGAAATAGCAATGACAGGGAATTAAATATGCTCATCACTTCGAAAGTAACAATTTGATGGTTTAGCACAAAGAATTGTCTACACGTCGCATTTAATGCCTGTGAATGCAGGGGCGAAAAGAGTAGAATGCATGACTGCATTTATGTAAGCAGCGAGAAGCCGATGTGAATAATACCGCAAAAGAAATTCTGCCTCATCGCATTGACTCATACGACGACGAGAATGTAAATTCTCGGTTTACAGGAAGCAAGGAAAAACTTCAGAGAGCTTGCATCGGCAATCTAGCTAGCCTAGTCCTGCGACAGCCAGATGGCTTAGATCAATCACCTGCGATATGCCAAGATCAAATTTTCGATCATCCACTCAAAAGTTTAGTGCCAGGCAGTTTGAAACAGCAGCTTGATATCAGAGCTTATACTCAACGTCGAGAAAGCTGAGGCACGCGTAAGGCGCAGGTTATCAGGTGCGCAACGTCGTGCTAAAAGCAGACGGCGGTAAAAGTAACCCAGTGCTACCTGATAGAAATCAATTTCCACCTCATCTCTGCGCAAAGGTTTTTCACACTAATTTGCCCGCCCCTTGAAATGATCTATTCACTTTGCCACTTCTATAAAAATTTACAACATTGTCTACATTTTAAAAGCATTGATTCAAATGTCATCAAAAAATCGCTTGGCTACTTTTCAGTTTTTAAGCGTAATGTACATCATTATGGGGAAAAAGTTACCTTAGAAAATATAATGAAGTTGATTACTGCTTGACCATTTTTGTTCACTGTAAGGTGCATTGCCCTTAAAATCAACGGCCTACAAATTCTTGCACTCATCAGCCCAACACACTTTCCTCTACACCGGCCAATATGAATTTTTGAATTCTGCCATGTTGTATTGATGTTATGGCCGCAAACGACCATTGAGGAAGCTTTGAAGTTCAGATTTATATGTCCTGCATAACGACCATTGAAGATTTATATGTCGTGATGACAGCAACGTCCTGCAGAATGCGATAACGCCTTTTCAGTTGGAAGGTGACATATGAAGTTATGTTAATCTAATAAGTTAAGCTCACCGCGTACAGTATGTTGATGAGGATCGGAAATGGTACGGATCAGAAACTCTAGGATTGCATGTGACAGAGACGGTTGAGACCAGCTATCTCCGTTCATTAATCCTCACATGTTTTAGCCTGAGCGCTTTCACCGACGACCTAAGGTTTTCCCTTATACTCGTCATTAGCATCCCATCGTATGTCATGACTTAAGAAATTGCTTTTACTAAATTAATGACAATAACTTCATTATGTTGAACAAACCGAGCCAATGTTTTGAAGAAAGATAAAAAAAAAAAATTCTCTCCATAGCTGAAGGATGCATGCCTAGTAAATCAATATTAAGCGGAATCAATTGGAGAACAAATTTACATATTTGTGAAAGGCTTTGAAAAAGGGTAAGCTTTTCACATAACATTCATATAACGCGTCAGAATGCTAGATTGATTTAGATGTTTTTATTAGGGGTCGTTGAGAGATTGCTGCTGAGTGTATGGATTATGCTTTGAGAAAGCATGCACTGTTAATTTTTGAATCGCTTGTAGAACTTGAATGGGAATGATGAAAGCAATGCGCACCTTGTTTGAGCGGCTCAATGCTCAGATGACAGCCGAGAGCGGCTGCTTTATTGCATTTGACTCTTTCAAGACGAGTACCATTGTTTGCTTTCGTTTCGAATGCCTTTCTCCAACGTCACAAATCACTACTCGGCTAAAGTATACTGCCGAAAACCCATCCACCTTCGTTGCTCCATCAAATCGACCCGCTTCAACGTCATTCGTTTTCCGATACTTCCGCAGTATTTGCTTTCTTCGCCATTCTCAGATGTATATCCATATCTATACACAGAATCGCTCAACATGCGAAATTCGTGTCGAGTGTGAACTTTCATTGCGATGCTGTCGCGTGAGTGCGGATTACAGGATTTGATGAAAAGAATGTCTATTACAACCTTGCCCAAAGTAATCCAATGCTAACAATGAGAAGATAAGCATAAAGACATAATATGGTGATAAATGACCCATATACATATTTCATCCAATCCACCGTATTGCAGAATAACTTGCAAGGCACAGCACGATTAATCGCTTGAGAAAGTCGAGCAGAGTGAAAAGTGGAATATTGAGTGGGCTTCTAGAAGACGCGCAACAGAGTACGGTATTCGGGCACAAAAAGTGACACTTTTCAGTCAGTATCAGGCAAAGTAATATCTGAAGAAAACGGCCGTGGTAGTGTGCAATACTGCGGGCTATTGGGAAAGGTACTGTACATTGCCATGCCTATCCCAGCTTTGATGGCAGAATATGAAATAGTTTCTGCGTTTCAAAATATTGCAAACAAAGAATCGTCACTGATCGTTCTCAGTTTTTGCCTCACTATGAATTCTTGAAACTGAATTCCTTTTGCTGCTTTGAATTAAAACAATCCGATGAGTTTATGATCAGTTAAGTTGTATTTAGGTCAACTTAGCGAGGTCAGCTTGACATTGGCAAGTTGATGAGGCTTTTGCTTTCATTGGAAGGCATTGTTAGCAACGTCATGGAAATTGAGCTTGAAGCCAAGGCTAAGTTCTCGACTTTCTTGATTCAGCTAACCCAGTAAATGAGGATTCTGCCCATCATGTAGGATAATATCTTCGCTTGATGCGAGAAATTCCTCAATTGCAAACAACTTGCAAAATGGAAACATGTGATGATCATCAACAAATGTGCTTTTCAATGGAAAGAAAACGGGAAAAAGACGACATATACTTGTCTGCTGCACAACAATGACGGATATTCTAATAGTGAGGAATATCAAACAATAGAAATAGTGCAAACCGTTTAAAAAAATATTCCTTTTAAAATTCTCATCGTCTAAATGAAAATTTTCGTCACTGAAAACATTTAGAATCAGCGCCAATAAAATCATTTAGGAAGTGCGCCACGAATGATAAAAAAATGGATTTCTACAAACAGGATTACCGGTTTTACAAGTCGTGGAAAAAGCGATAGCATCTACGATAATAAAACATAGATAACATCTAATTATGTCTTTTTTTTTTAAATTAAATGGCCACTTGTAGGAATTCTTAGCTAAGCTATCGTTTTTCAAACGAACTTTAATGGCTGCAAAAGAAAAAATTTTTCATCCAAATTCTGTGACATTGTATGCATCGAATTTAATCATAAATTACTTTTTTTGTGCTCATTGTAAAAGAAAATCTACATAATTATTGATGTCCCCAAAATGAAACTTAGAGTTCGATGAGAAACTAGAGGAGCAAGAAAGAATACTGTGGGCTCTTATATGATAATAGCAAACGAATTATGATAGGGAAATTTTCAAAAAAAAGTGCTTGGCAGTTTCTCTCAATTGCATTGTTACGCCTAATTTGATTCAGAGAATTAGAATCGGAATTTGGCTTCTTTGAAGATTCAAGATGTCTAACAATTTTTATGGCTCAATTTCCTACTGCATTCGGCTAACTACAGAAATCTTCGTATGGAAAGATGGGCGCTAGATTTCGCAATGATGAAAAGTTTTCGCTACAGAATTCTTGGAAAATCATTCCCATAACGGTCAAAGGAGATGAATTCTGCGAAACATATCATCTCTCTCTCTAACAACAACACAATATTAGTGTTATCGCTTGGAAATATCTTGTTTGAATATCCATTGTTTGATTGCACTTGTTTGAAAATATCGCTTGGCTTAATTTTGCGAATTGAACCTCAACTGTGTTGTAATTGCTGCTGTTCACTGATCGGGTGTTTTGTATTAAATGAGCCAAACTGTGAATCAGCGCCCGAATAACTTCACATTCCCGTTTTATTCAAATCAGCATTTTCTGACATTTCGTTCTTTAATTTTTCTGATTTCTAATAGGACTCAGAGGAAAGTAGGCCAAAGAAAATCATTTTATAAATTCCTGGAGCCAGAAAGCATTTAGGACGGTTATTCTTTTTCAAGTTAATTCTACGGCATAGAGTTGTCGTGCACAATAGTTTCCACTCGTTGCCTCCAAGTTTATGAATCGACTCATAATGGAAGTGACAACCGAGGAGGTAACGAGATGAGCTTATTCCAGTATAAAATCTAAAACCGGCTGCTACACGAATAAAGATGAACCAAATTCGCGAAGTTCAAATTGAGGATCTTATATTCATTTTGTCATTCGTCGCACAAATATTCTCTCTGTTCTCTTAGCCGTAACTTCCGCTGTATGCAGAGATCGAGTTTCAGGACAACGATGGCAATGTAAAGCTTACCTCTCGAACTCAGCTCGACTAAGTGAGAGTATGATGCGACTTTACGAAGGGAACTAATTTCGAGGAAGTATATATATATATATATATATATATATATATATATATATATATATATATATATATATGTTATAGTATTTTATTTATATGGATGTAACTCTCCTGATTTTAAATCATTGTGGAATGTTACAAAAAATTTCATTTAAAAGAAGTAATAGTAATGGAATAAAAATACACAGTCCAATTCTGCTTAAGCATCGTGTAGTTCAGTGGGCGCCTGAAGGCCAAAACTTGGGATTTTTTCTTTTGAATCAGTGAATGGCCGTCCCTTGCAGGGTGCATCATCAACACTGAATCTTTCCTCGAAATGAATGACAGCAGTGTTTTCACTTCAGAGTCCAACGGTGGCGTGGAAAAGTGCTCAAGCCATCGTCGGGGAACTTCGGCGACATTCTCATATATTTATAGTAAAGTTTTCACCATAAAAATGCGTTCTTGCTGTAAACGCCTGGCAGAACTCATTCCACAATTAAAATCAAACGCATTAAACATATTTTTAGCCACTAAAAAAAATCTG
Organism: Baylisascaris procyonis; assembly: GCA_037389465.1. NCBI lineage: Eukaryota > Metazoa > Nematoda > Chromadorea > Rhabditida > Ascarididae > Baylisascaris > Baylisascaris procyonis. The sequence continues at coordinate 7,221,721 of JAZARR010000146.1, forward strand.
GCATGAAACGCCAGAGCGTAACGAAGATATTGATTGTGAAAAAATCCACTGCTACTCATAGGCCACATGGTAATATTACTTGTAATTACTCACGCAGTATTCATAATGGAAACTTTCATATTGGTAATTTCCAGCAACGTACTATCAGAAGTAAAAGCATACAGCTCGAAAAAAAAACCTAACATGGTCAAATGGTCTATCAGGGAAGAAAATCGGCATTACTAACTCCAGATTAGTAGTTCTGAACACAACGGTTTTCGCAAAGAGAACGCAGTGCTCTGAGGATGGTAAAATGTTGATCCAGCAGATGTAACGTACGAGTCGAACAAAAGCTCACTCGCCTGAACGATTGACTCGCCTACCGATGGAACAAAAGCGATACAATTTTATAAACGAAGAATTTGATCATTTTCAGATGGTAATGTTCGAAAAATGGTGATCATATGCTAACGGACCAATAAAACTTCGTTAAGTCTTTTTGACGCTGTTCTCGGTATGCCAAGAGAGCTGAGGTGATAGCAAATGCATCAGTTCTGCAATACCTCTTGGAATAAGTAATTAAGATTGATTGATGAAACATCTGATGAAACATCTTTTCAACGCTTTAGGAATTGATGTCATTCCCCCCTAATGAAACATTGAAGATCTCTGGCTATAAACTTTTCGTTAAGATATCTTTAGAGTCATTTTATCTATTATGTATCGAATTTATTCGGCTAAAATTAAATTGCTGCCTAATTTTAATAAAAGAAGTTGATGAGGGAAATGAAAGATTCTCATTTCATTTGTGACTTAATGATATTATTGCGTTAGAAGACTCAAAAAATAATACATAAAAAATCAAGAATATGAAAATCCACTAATTTCAGCTTGCTCCATTATAGATTGATTGTTCGAAAAGTGATTAAAGTTTAATAGGCATTCACTCATATAGCTTAAGCTCCATTATAGAGTCAACCGAATATTTAGTACTTTATACGAAATAATCTCGAGCAATATAGAAGGTCGAACATGACTCTAAACAAGATCATCTTATTTTTTAGCCTGAAATTTTTCCATTCGATAGATGTAGAACATAATTCTAAGTATCAAAGCAGTCGTTGTTTTTGACTAATTTTCGACCATCTCAAAAAACATCTAACCTACTGTGTGGTCAATAGATCACTTTTAAAAAATTATAACTGTACATCTCTCATTCTAATGCACATGAATGAATTGACAGCAACCAATCGTAAAATGATAGAAAATGAATAAAATTTTACCGTATATAGACATCTTCAAATACATACTTCTGAAGAGAGAAAAAAACTTCAGTGTGAATTCTGTGAGACTAAAATTTTATTCCACAAAATGACGTGGATTTCCATCAGAAAAGAAAACTGAAAGTAATGCGCCTTCTCCTTCTTCACTTAACTATAACTCACGTTAGAAGCATTTCGGCTTTATTAAGAAGTTTTTTTTTTGAAGAATTTGAAATGGGATGAGGCGAAAAATAAGCCTTAGAGAAGCGCAATTTTCAGCAGTTTTGCCAATCGTCGATGAAGCCATTTTTGTCGTTGGTTGGAAGTACTGCACTAACTCAATAATAAGAACTCGCAATAAACATTGTCAATAGTATTTCCAATATACAGCGAAAAATTTGAAAGCGGATTTCCGATGCAACTAAACAACTCATCAGATAAGCTTCAAATGATGACTCCATTCTTCATCGTTTGACTTGATTGTTACGTTTCTTTGATTATTTCAAGTGAACGCTACAGAGAATCCTTAATGTAAAAGTTTGAAAAATCAAATGCACATCTACGTCAATGAAAAAAAAAATTTTTTTTCTTAAACATAACGCATTTGAGAATGAGTGCAAAAACTAAACACAATATAGCAACATAATTATGGGTGAATGGATAGGCTTGATTGAAACACTTATTTAAAAGTTGAAAATTTATCGGCATTGTACATTCAGCAACGCTACATACCGGATTATTACACACTTGTATAAATGAAAAAAAAAAAAAGTTTTCTGTGGAAAGCGGCTGCCTCATTAGATATTGAGGCTTTTTTTAAAAGACTACGTAGGTTGGATTGGTGACAACCTTGACAATATGCTAACATGAACGAACTGTCAAGCAAAAAAAAAAAACCTACTCTATATGATAGAAACTGTAGTCATAGCGAAAGTCACGTACAACTCTCCTTCCATTCTTTTTCCCTTCATGAATTAATTAAAAAGTTTTAGTCCTCAAAATTTTTATAAAAAATCCTTTCCCTAGCTGCTTTAATTGGAAGCCACATAGACAATGTCGCTAGCTGTACATAGTGAAAGACAAAATAACAAATAAAATAACAAATACTACTCAAAATAAACGTATGAACTATATCCCACCAACAAACATATACATTCTGTGTTGACTACCTCAACTTTCCATATTCGCACAAATTTTCCCTGAAGCATTCGCCCACTCGTGTTTTAAGCCTTGACCTCTGTAGAACGAAAATGAAAAGCCCTTCGGCAATTGCATTAAACCTTGATGTGATTGTATGGCACCACAAACTCTCTGATGCACAAAAGTTTCGCAAAAGAATCTCTATGATGAAATACTTCTTCAATATGGACATATAAAATAAATGAATAATTTGAAAGGCATTATGCAGATTTCTTTTTTAATTTAAAAAAACTCAATCAACTACGCTACTCAGCAATAATTGCCTCAGTAAACATTCTCAATCTGATCAAATGAGGTGAAAAAAGTTTGTTTATTATTTCATAACTCTATCTCACTAACAAAACTTTGAAAAAAATTTCTCCTAAGTACACTTTTTGTCGATTTTGTAGGCGTATTGGAATTGTATATAATCGCTAATAGTTAATAGCATCTTTAATATATAAATCATCGAATGTAACCAAATATTTTTTCGTAAGCAATTCTCATCACGCTAAAAATATGCCACTAATGAGAGAGTGTTAAGTTGGCAAATGCCATGTTCAGTTTAAATGTATGGCATTTACCATAAGTATTAATTACTTCTTGAAGTGCATTGAACATTTCTACTGCAGTATAGTGATGTATCGATCGGAAATTCGTTTAAAAATAGCTACAGATGAAATTTAAATAAGTATATGTTAATAAATTTGCATTATAAACGATTACATAAAATAAAAAGAGAACCCTTTAGCCATCGATAGCTCCAACGCTGAAATATACAAGGATGCTCACATAAGCGCAGCCAATTTACTTGTATGTAAACAACAAGACAATGATGCATCTGTCGTGTTCCTCGATAGTTCAATGCACGACGCTTTGGTAGTTACCAACAATCACACTTTTTGGCATACACCGAAGGTGATGGGGTAATAATACGTGAGCTGCTGTAATACTTGTGACGAGAAACTGATGATGGTGAAGCAGAGACAGGGAACGGTTGTGACAATGAGCGTGTTACTGTTGATGCAACGCGATGAAGTTGTCAAATGGAAAGAAAATGTTAGGGGAATTCGTGTACTGTAGTTTTATGTTTGTTTGCGGAATAATACTTCCTGAATCGGAATATTTCGCTTACTTTAAATGAATATTCCTTTTGACGGTTAAACATCAAAAATGAGAAATCACCTGCCATGCGTTTCGTTCAATTCAATCGAAGCATATTGCACTACTCAAAAAATGCCTGCTGTTTCGCTTTGGTAATACTGCTTTTAGTGCTGCAGAGATCCACACTGCTCCAACATTCCGGCTATATCTCTATGAGTCATTCTCCCTGTTCGTGCTTGCGAAAGCTTTTATTTCAATTAGAAACGCGATCCTTGTTCGCTAAAGGCTACACCTTTTTCATTTGGAATTATTCTCCGGTTTCAAACATCCTCAGCAAATTCTACCCAGAGAAGAGTGTCTGCAAACACTTCGCCTGACATAGTGTGAGCCCTGTAAGAGTAAAAAACGCTCTTCTATCTAAGAAAGCAGTTCGTTCAACAAACCATCAGCATGCCATTCTTTTTGAAAATCCGAACAGCGCCTCCTATTCGGACTTTCCCATCCATGTGGACCTGTTCATGACCACCCACATGCTCGCTTGATATTTGTAGGCCTTACGGTGTATTAATAATGCAAGAGGCAGCTCTAAAAATAAGTTATTCTATAAGTATAGGACTGAATGATGCAGCCGACAACATAAGCCTCACTTCAAAGCAGACGAGTGTCTCCCCGCCTCCCCCCACCCAATTTCACTCTCCCACACACGCTATTATGTCGCGTTCCTAACTTTTAACAGTTCGCTACTAGAATACTGGGCGTTAGTTATGGGTATGCAAACATGTCGAAGCAAATTTCTCATTTCATTTCGTAACAGCACTTTTCGATGTTCATCGCCACCAAAGAGAGGAAAAAATGAATTGAAAAGATCCTCGGTTTTTTTATGACGAAGATAGAGGAATGCAATGAAATCCGGCATATCAGAATCTCATCAAGTTTGAATTCCATTCACAATTTCAGAAAAAAATAATTCAAAATTTAGAAAAATTTCGACAATTCTATGTAACATTTTCATCATATGTGCTACTATATAAATAATAGTATGTATTCAGTGGCGCTCACATAGACCTATTAAAAAGAATAAAATTAATGAGAAGAAGAAGCTTGAACACCTTATCGGAGATTAATACCACTAAAATGTGGGGTGTGTGTTTTTCTTTTTTCCTTTTTCTTTGCAATAGAAATTGTGATTTATTGTTAAAGTGTGCAATGAATTGGATGCTGCATTGTGAAGAGGGCCATTCTTGCACGCATTATTAGCTCGCTTCGCATTCGATGAAGCCACTTATTCATCACTTTGTAAAATGTAATAAAAGTGAAAAGAGCTGAATACGTATCACCAAACTGACTGCATCATACTATCTCAGAAATAGATGAACTTAGAGGACAATATGCAGATATGAGAATGCAAATAACGATTTAATAAATTCAAAAGCCATCCGAAAAAAGATTACCTCATAGAAAGTGGTCTATATAAATTTTCGCTTTGCATTCAGCAACAATTCAGCAGTTTTTTTTTTTTCAATATAAGGTAGTAGACAAATGTTGAGTGTCAAAATGCTAGTTGAATCTTACGAGACTTTCAATTTTTATCGACGGTTTATGCAAGCTAAAATGCTTATCACATAATGGATGCTGTGACCATAATCAAGTCCTAGAATTATACGGTAAGCAAAGGGGCCCTTGAATGATCGAGTACCATATATTGCCTGAAATATAAATCGAGACATTCGATGTTTATAGACATGTAGCGAAAAGAAAAGCAACAATATGCAATTTTCACAGCAGATATGAAATGCTCTAAATCGAAAAATATCCGAAGCATTTCAATTTCTAAAATTATAAACAACTCAAAATTACTTTGCTTTACTTCACAAAAAATTGCTTTCATTCATCAATTATTTGTCATAATTTTGCGATCTAAATTCTTTGAACGCAAAAAAAAAGATCGTCCTAAAGAAACCTCATCCCAGTGTTTTCTCTGATCTAATAAATAAGGAAATCATTTTTAGCTAAGGAAACTATGAGTGCAAAACCTCTAAATGGCTAAAAGTGAAGAATTTTACATAATTATTTGGTCATCAATTCTTCAGTATCGACTTCTGAAGATCAGAAAGCACTTCTGCTCTACCACTTAACTTGAGGAGTAAGGGGGAGGGGAAGGGTTAAATAAAGCAAACTGAAAAAGGAAGAATGATTGCAATTGTGCAATTACTATTATGCAAATTGATGATAAATATTCTGGAACGATATATAAAAGTACCGAAAATCTGCAAGCGTTGTTATGGTATTAAACTTTTATAGTGCCAGCTGTGGAAATTAATTCTGTTTGTTTGAAAATCACGAATAAAACCGCTAAAAATTCTCTCTTCACTTCAACAAATATCTTGCCGATGCTAGAACTAGTTGACCTTATGCCAGTCAATGGCTTGTCGTTGCCGCCCATAAGTAGTAGAAAGCTTTTTTTTGGAAGATGGAAGAATACTTGGGCGAAAGTATTCTTGTTCACAAAATTTTTGTACAGCACAATAAATACGGTCTCATACCTTCGTTTGAAAATAAGGGCATTCATAATGCTTTTAAGATCAATGGAGAGAGAAGAACTTAGTGAAGAGGAGATTATGCTAAGATATTGGATTTCGTAAAGATATTCATCCACTAAAAATTTATAGAAAACGTGATTATTCGAAGTGATCTTTAAATAGTAGGAGGTTTTATTTGAACGATTATCAACGGAGTTAATTGTATAAAAAATGAATTAAAAGCGATATCCTAACCACGTCGCGTCTATGAAATCGCAAGCGAATGAATCGATTAGAAAAGAAATCCAAGAAACGCAAATAGGTTGCAGATGATTTCAAGTGCTGTGCGCTGTTGCCAAGATGCAAGGAATTTTCGTGATTTATCGGCCAACGCATATTCGCATTCAAAAAAAAAACTCCACCAAAATTGGTATCTACATCGCGATCACATTGAATCGACGTCTAGCAGTTTGGTCGGGTAGAACGTTGCAATTAAATACGAAAGTGAATTAATAGTAAAGATGAAAGAGCATTTGAGTTCATTTTTGTTTCCTCTAGCTAATTACTAACAACGTCAACAAAATAATCCAACTGAAAAAAAAAAACGAGCCTTAAAATAGAACACCACAATATGAACAAGATGTGCCACACCACTCATTTCATTCTATTAAAAAATATATATATATATATTTTTCCTCATATTGAAACATTCCGCCATTAGCTTTAATATTATGGAATATTCGATAAATTACGCCCAACACTACAGAATGTAAGGACACGAATCGAACCACTCAAAAAATATTCTTCAAAACTGTTTCAAAATAAACGTCACCATAAAAGTGACAATAGTTTTCAGACACGGAAATGAAGTCAGCAATTTTATTGCATTGAATTTTTAGACGAGAAGCAAATTAGCTAACATTGTGGTCGAAAGAAAGCGATCTAGTGGGTTGTGCGCTATATCAATTTAAACTTCTATCGTAATGTAAAATAATTCGCCTATTCAATTTGAAAAAAATGCGGCCACAATACTGAATTGTAAAATATAAAAAAGCCAAAAGCGAGATTTGTTTAAGTAATAAACTCCGCTGAAGACATAATGGAAGCTAAATAAGTAAAATATAATAAGATAAAGAAATTGTAAAAAAAAGCAATTTCAAAGTAAATTGCAAAGGAGGTTTTCCGTAATTGAATCGTATAAAGAATATGAACTGTTGCAAGCGACCACAAAATGCTCTTCGGGTCCATATATGGATTCATTTTCACGACGCTTGCTGAGCATGGCAATGGACTTCCTCCTCACCATAAGATGTTTATAGTAAATTGAATCTCGTTATACAAGCAGGCAGCGATTTTCAGTAACTTAAGTACTGCAGCTAACTTAAGTACAGCTTGGCGTTTCAGTGCATTCAAAGATTGAAAATTCGAAGGGTGCCAGATTGGTGCCAGACGGACATTTAAACCATTTTGCTTATATATACGAATCAAGCAATTTCTCTTGGATCCTTCTGCGAAAGGGCTGTATGATTATGGATTCTGATTCCTTGAATACAAAGTCCTCCACCAAAGCGAATAAATTACCACAAATACCCATGTTGTCTAACATAGGCCGAGTAAGCGCTCATACGTGATAGCGGGATTCTTGTGACCGATGCAAAGGTCTCGCCGAATTTTTTGTACAGTTCGGCCACCTAAATATTTCTCGCAAGATTGACAACTTTATTTTATAGCGCAGGAGTGCAAGCACTGCAAGCCTTCACGTTCACTTTTAATTGTTTTTGTATCGCTTATTACTGATAACGTCAGCATTCTACATCACAAAACATTTCTATGGAGTACAAGTTCAATTCTGCAATATGCATAGTTGCTGATCTGTCTCGCTCATGTGCCACTCTCATGCGGAAACTGATGTAGACTGTTCAAGAAGGATGAGGAGAAGACTGTGGAAAAGCTACAATTGGGATGCCCGTTAAATGTCTACGCATACAGCCCGTATCAGGTGATCAAACGAAATCCACATATAGGAATCTCGGAAACACGGCTTAATTTGAAAACAGCTAAGTGTTTTGTACGGTGGATTAGTACAAATTTTTTCTGTTCGTTCCAGTACGAAGTGATGCTTATATTTCTTGTGCTAATTAAAAAGACCGATGAAGTGCCTCATTTAGACCACATGTGAGCGCGTTCAAAGTGGATTCAAATAGATCAACTCGTTAATCTAAAATGTTAGCGTTTTTTCACTGATGAAACTAAAATGATATTGACCAACGTATTATTGTGATTTACACTTGAATTTAGTCGATCATGTGTAGTGCGGTAGCAGAATTGCATTGCCTCAAGAATATTTCAGTTGTGAAGAGTAGTTGGTTTTATTGCTGTGTTCGCAGTGTTCGTTAACTCAGTTGCTTTGAACACTGTTAACGGGAGCGTTGCTTTGAATTTTCTGAGAGCGATTTCTTCTCATTCCTTTCGAATTGTTTGAAGTGAATTCTTATATTTCGATGAGGAAGATTTTCTCGTGGTACTATGCACTCACCGATTTTAGGATTCTTTGTTCATCGCTGAGTGCTTGCGTGGGAAATATGGCTATTTCGAAGATTGATTTATGCACTCAGGAGTGCTATAAGTTTTTTTTTTCTGGCAAGGTGCACTTTATCTACGTAATAGAAGCAAGCAAGTGCAAATTTTATGTGAATAAATGAGAATATGTTGATTTAGAAGCTGGGAAGTACTTAGTTAAAACAATATCGGCAATACACACAACACTGCTAACGATGATCTATTAATGAACTCGGGCGTTACACGCGTCACGTCTAGTAATATAAAGTAGACATTTGTAAGAAGTGCTGATAGTGATAGCTGTTGGTTTTGTGCAATGTAAGGATCGAGCAGTTCCGGGCAATGACCATCCAGAAACGCACAATTAGAATAAATATCTCCTCTTCCTAGCCGCCAAAGAATTTTCAACTCTTTCTTTACCAATGAGGTTTATTTTCGAATAATCTTAGGCAAAAAAAATGACCGATTTAAAATGCTCGATCAGTTGAAAATTTCAAAGACCTATTGCTCGAGTTGTATGAATCCTCTATTCAGGTTGCTTTCAATTTGATTAGTGCCGCATTTGTGCGAATTGCTTGTTTGCAATTGGCGTGTAATTTGTTTATTGGTGGGGAAGATGCAAACTTCCGCTGTTTGAGATACGAATAGATAGCAGTTATACTGTGATGCGTATTGCTATGCTTCGTTGGCAGCACGTACCCTTTTGAGGCCTCTTTGAAAATCTCTCTCTCTCTCCCAATTATGTGTTCCCATTCGACTGTTAGAGATTTTTTTTTTTCCCACTGATCACTTAATGCTTTCAAAAACAGCTTTCATAAGGTGAGGACATTCGTTCCGAAACCGCAGTTTCACAACACTCATTTTAGGCGTCTCGGCTGTCGCTACTCTTTTTCTGTCCTTTTCCTTCTCTCCATCCAAATTTTTTTTTTCCATTTCTGTCTAAGCGTCTTATACGATTTATTTCATGAATGCTTAATTTCTTACGATCAATATGCGAATATTATTTGATTATGAGCAAATTGCATTCTCTTCAAGTACCATTATGGGTATCTATTTCAGTATTGGATGATGATATTTCAGCACTGTGATTTCGTATCTGATTCACCGACGGGAAAATCGCATCGCTTTTGATTTCCTTTTTTAGTTTTTTTTTTTTTTTGGCTATCTCCAAATGAATTTTTTCATCGCTTTCCCGATAGAGAATAAATGATGAGATTTTATGATCTTCAAATTATATTGGTTTAATAATTACGTTGAATTGTTGACTATTTTCCTCGGTGCTGTCTTATATTTGCATTTTTCATTACATTTTCCATCAATCTATTTTGTTTATTTATTTTTCGTTTTATTCAATTTCTCGTCCATTGCCTCGTATTTTATTTTCGCTCTCCCCTATTTGAGTAGAGTGTTCTGAATGCATATTCAATTGCAATACAAGTAGGAAAAGTTCTGGGAGCTAATGCTCTCATCAATTCATACTGAAGGAGACTTTTTTCTAAATTTCCTCTCCTTTATTAAACAACCTACTCGATAGAACGACGAAAGCAAATAAGCTATTATTCAGCAAAACGAATTGCAACAAAATTAGGAGTTCATGAATATTTATAATAAAATAAGGGTAGTTGAAACTGTAGCACAAATTCGAATAGTGAATATTTGTAAGGAAGGCACAAACAAGGTGATGAATTGCAGAGAGCAACAGATGAGATGCATTAGATGCTTTAGTTCTCAAAGAATTTACGAAAAATTTCTGTATAAAAGTTTTTATTTGCTTCTTTGTTTGCGATAAAAGGTCCACAAAAACAAATTTTGCGTTTCCAAAAATCTTCCTTCCCTTGTGGAATTTCTAAATCAAGAGATTGTGTTAATTCCCATTTTACTCGTGTTTGCTCATTTCACCACTCGTTAAAGCATATTTAGTTCGATTTGTGCAGATTGTTAGTGTTGCACTATTCTTGTGTGAGGTATTTATGTAAGTTAAGTGGCATAGTAACGCGGAATTCGACAATATGCAAAGTTATACGCCATTTGCGGCATTGCCAGCTTCCTATGCATATATATTCAGTAATCTGCTTAGTCAAAATTTTTTCCCATATTTGGAAATGCTTCTCAATTGATCAGATGATCGGAAGCATATAGCCATTGCAGATGCTCTGGAATCCACTCAATTTTTATAATACCTTTCATTTCTCGCTGCTTTCGAGGGCTGTCTCACCTTTGGCGCACTTTAAAAAGCTTCAATGAAAGCGGATTATATTCGAAATATTGAAGGGATGTGTTTCACAAAATGTATTTAACTAAAGTTTCAAAATTCGATTTATTTTTCATATCTGTGCGAGAAAGTTCCAGAATTTCAAAACGACGTTTTTTTCCACCTCATAAACGTATTATTATTCGAAAAAAGAAGATCCAAAGTGAAATTTAAAAAAAAGCTATTGAATCTTATCACCCCTATCATTGCAAATGTTTGCACGTAAAGTGCCCTTACTACATACCTTATTTCTTTATGTACATATATTTTATTTATTCATATATTGAGGCCGAGGTGCAGTAGTATGTTGCTCACGAATATCTTTTGACGTATTTAATATATTCTATTAGGACACTATCATTAACATTAGCATCAGTGCTCATTGCCTATGTTCGAAGGTTGGCTTAGGTAGCTTATTTTTCCAGTTTGTTACTCCACAGAACTTTAGCTTTCGAAAATGATGATGTAAGGAGGTTATTTCATTCATAAAAGACTCATTGATAGTAAATTATTGCTAATCAGTTTTACTGATAGCCTCTAGAAGTATTTCAGCCATATTGATAGCACAGCACTCATATGTGAGGCTTTATTGCAACACTCGAAAAAGTGTTACACTTATGGGCAGAAGTTTTTCCTTTCTGTTTTGCATGCATTTGAGTGGGAGTTACTTTTTTTCAAAGGCAAGCGCCTCATTCAATGAACAATTTTGCATTTTTCGTTTATTCTTTGTGCGTTAACGCGTTTGCAATTATTTAATGTTATTAGCCCGTCATTATGCGACTTTCTTATCGCCTAAGGCAACATAAAACGGATCGGGCGCTATTAGTTTTTCACTCACAAACCATTGAAATTGGACTGCTAATACCGTAAGTAATTTCGGTTTACGCTACTGGACACAACTAGAGAAAAACAGAATTGCTATTTGAAATATCACGATTGTTTTTACTGTTTGCTATCTTAGACTAGAGCCATCAGAAAGATCGAAACAGATCAGCAATGCAAAAATGGTGATTTTTGGCTTCCTCCAATTTACTCTGCTTTCTTACGTATGTGGAATGGCGTCATGGATGAAATTTATGCTCTGGTAGCTGCATTTTCTAGTTTAATATCGGTGGAAGGGAGCGAAGAGGAGGTTCGCCATTACGCTACATTCATCTGCAATAGTCAAATATTAGCTATTTCATGTTGAGTATACACCGTGGTAAGATTTGTGATGATAAATAGATCCCTTTTTTGACGCCACATACATATTTTAGCTTCCAATAGCCAAACTCTAAATATTGTGTCGTTTACAATCGGTCATGAACGTATGTGCAAGATGAAATTCTAATTTTCTCTAGATTTCCTCAACAAAATATGATTACTGCTTGCTCTGTTTTTGTAAACAATATATTTCCTTAGTGAGTGATGATCGGTTACGTCTGCAAATCCTTTTTTTGCGTAAGTCGATACCGGTTCATTTCTCATGGGTATTTTCGAACCGTTATCGATCTAAGTGTTTATTTCAATTACAGTGAAAACGACGCAAATGAAAAAGCATCACAGCTAACATATAGAGCTTCCGATAACATTGGAATTTTTAAGAGCCCCTTAGAGCTCGTTAGCTTAGTAATTTATAATCGATCAGCATCGAGATAATCGTTTTAGGAGCGCATTAGTTCAGAACGAAATGCGGTAAAAATTTGTTTTTCGTTGAATAAAGAACACGCATGCTGAATTTTGCTACGGCATTGAAGCTTATAATTAAAGATTAGCTAAAGTGCGTTGATTTGAGCAATTATTTCGAACGCAGTTTTTTTTCGAAATTGCTAATTTTAAAACAACACCAAGAACAACATTGATGTTTGCCTTTTTATGTGAGAAATGGGAATAGATTCTTGTCAATGATTAGAAATAAATAATATTGAGATTGTATTTACTCTCTCTGTAGTTCTTTTTTTTTGCTTGCAACCGACTAGTGCCTAATATTGTCACTATTTATGGGGCATTGGAACGCTCATCACCAAGGATACATCGAGCTAGAATCGATAATGAGCCGCATGCGTGATGCCATATATTATAACGTGTTGATCAGAGAAATTCGTTATTGCATTAGAGGAATTAGTGTATGCTGGGAAATATTCGTTTTTTTTTTTTTCTTTCAGGCGATCTGGGTAATTTCGACGAGTTTTGATGTCTCATTTTCTTATTCATTTCCGTTTTATTTTCTTATGGTTTTCGTTTTCTTACCTTCTTATTATCGAATTCGGCATCATACTCTAAGTTTTTTTTCATATGGGAAAACTTTATTTTCCTATTTAAACCCTTGAGACAATCAGCAGATGTGAACGTAGTCTCATCTCTCGCCTTCTTTTGCGCGCTGACTTCCTAATGTTGATGAAACCCCACCTTCATGTAGTTCACAATTCACCAGCTGTTCCATCGAAGGTGCAAAAATGGTGCCTTTCCAAATAAAATTTTAGGTAGATGAAATTTAATTGAACGGTTTTTCTAATTTCTTGGATTGAGACATATCATCGTTCGCACTTAGAATGACTATCGTCAAATTTAACATGTTTCTCGCCTGTTCATAAATTTTTTGGCTCTTTGCTCTTATTCACTTCCATGTCTTTTATGATAAGCAAAAACTGTTCAATAATCGTTTTTGTTGGGTCTTTTTTAACTAAAACTTTCCATGCTGTCATAATAATGCGTGACCTATTTCGGATCGAACATGTTCTTAAGGGGTACGATGAAGAACATCTAGTATTAATGTTGATCAGGTCATTAAAGTGGCTTGAGATATCTCCTCTTATTGTGCCATAATGAGACGCGTTCATTCTTTTGGAGAGAAAGTTCGTTCCTCTTGTTTAAAATAGTTTAGAAATAATGGCTTACTCATTTCATACTTAGCACTCGCCTGTTTTACTTGATGGAACGTTCAGAAATTTCAAACGACCCCACGTGAAGTCAACGTTTTGAACATAGCACTGATGGAAGCTGTTTTCAAGGAATGTTAGAATCGATAAGGATACTATAGATGAGTAGCCAGTTATCATGTGAAACCAATAGTATTGTGGGCTTAGAATTAATGCATCTAAGAGCTGAAAAGTTGTACACTTATTCGTTGTAATACAATGCCTTTTTTCTGGCAATGACAAATGGTTCGAAGATACATGTGAAGAGTTGTATGCAAGTATGTAGCGATTGTTGGAATGAGGGCATTGCTTGGTGATGAATGTTTATTTCAAATGCTTGAATAATGCAAGTATTGGTCTATGCGAGCAATCCGAGAAGAAGCCTCAATCGGTCAGATGAGAAGGGCTCACTTCTTCCGATGCCCATAGCCCCGTTCGCCACATCAGAATTTCCTCTCGGCGCTTCAACACTCCCAACAAGCGAATTAATTTTTCATGCGAACTCTCATTTGCTTTTCGTCAAATTTATTTAGCATTTTTTACTCAATTCGATAATTACTTAATATGATCATCAACATTTCTAATCGTCCCATTTTTCTTTTAATTTAAAAGAGAAGAGAGAAATAAATTCCCTAGTGAATGATTTCATCGTGATTCGTTTGCAAAAATAAGTAGGTGGTACTATGGTGTATAGTCGATGAACACATCTATGCGGCTATTTGCAACAAGCTATGCTCCGAGAAGCAAGCATAAAGCTTTAAGCCGTGTGAGCACTTTTTAAGTCTATATGCGCAGTGAACATCGTTTCATGGCCAACAAACTCACTCGTTTTCCATTCGATTGCCTTGACGCAATGGCAAATTTCATTGCTGCGTGATGTCTGCAAACTCGATTTTTTTTTTTCATCCGTTCAACTTTCTATACTATCGCATTGTAATGCATCCATAGGCAGATGCTGAGGATTTTAGTAGATGTTCGTCGCATATTAGTAAATGTCGCATATTGCTTTTGCTTCTTCTTTCCAGCTTTAAACTTCTATTTATTGATTTATTCATTCTATTTTCTTGATTTCCATATCAAAACAATTTCACATATGCTCGGAAAATCACGATATTTTGCTTTTGAGAAGCTTCAAAGCAGATATAATTTTTCACATCGATAGCCACAGCTTCTTTTCAACCAAAATTTTTGCTTCATACCAACTCTGATGTCGATGCTCCAGACCAACGAAAGCTTCAGTTGAGCACAATTCCGATGCCTTAAAAGTACATATGCGTATGCGTTGTACTAAGCTGAGCGTAGCATGTAGAGTTCGTATTAAGCATTCTCACCCGCTTAGCTATTTCACCTGTTATCATTCATGAATTATAAATGAAGCCTCATATTATCATCCATAATCCATAGCTCTCAATTGGTGACAGCCTGTGTGAGCTCACATAAAATAATGACGACATGCTTCATATTAGCAATATTTGACATTCTGTCTCGGCTCACTCTTGATTGTAGAGCTCGAATTTTCCTCGTCTGTTCGTCTGTTTCGTTTTCTAGTCATAGGCAGTCGCATAAGTATGCTATTAGTATTGGTATTTTCAAGTTTGTTAGCATCGCTGAAGAAGCAAAAATGCAGCAATTATTCTTATAATGAAAATGGAGCATAGTTTTTTTTGCATGAAAACACCACAGAAAAATGCAATAGAGAAAAGGCTCTTCATCTTTCTCTCACCAATCATATTTCTAGGTTCAATTACAATTTTTGCAGTAGTAGTGGGTGATTCGAGTCAGCCAAATGCTCTACCCTCGTAATAAATCAAAAGTGTCTCTTTTAGCGTTGCCTTTTCTTACGTTCATTTTGTGTGACAACCTCCTTCTTGAATAGTACGAATTCGGAACTGAAGAGTTGCTCTATGAGCCACTAAAGTACCGCAATAACATAACCATATATTCCTAATTTCTATCATTCCATGCGCCACTTCCAAGCAGCCTTAGTGCATATTTTCGCGCACTTTTTGATGACTATTGAGTACGTGTTG